>OX377619.1:114452730-115052730 GCA_947397865.1 Polietes domitor | reverse complement strand
GTTGGTACCATTTTTATCCCTTTTTGTCCCGCTCGCCCCTTAAAAGTACAAATTTCGAAAAATCTAATGTTACTTCGTTTCTATATCGTCAGAGGAATTTACATTCCAAATTTCACGATTCTAGCTGTAATACTTTAGTTTGTACCATTTTTATCCCTTTTTGTCCCGCTCGCCCCTTAAAAGTACAAATTTCGAAAATTCCAATTTTACTTCGTTTCTATATGGTCAGAGGAATTTACATACCAAATTTCACGATTCTAGCTGTAATACTTTAGTTGGTACCATTTTTATCCCTTTTTGTTCCACTCTCCCCTTGAAAGTACAAATTTCGAAAAATCCAATTTTTACTTCGTTTCTGTATCGTCAGAGGAATTTACATACCAAATTTCACGATTCTAGCTGTAATACTTTAGTTGGTACCATTTTTATCCCTTTTTGTCCCGCTCGCCCCTTAAAAGTAAAAATTTCGAAAAAATTTAATTTTACTTTGTTTCTATATCGTCAGAGGAATTTACATACCAAATTTCACGTTTCTAGCTGTAATACTTTAGTTGGTACCATTTTTATCCCTTTTTCTCCCGCTCGCCCCTTAAAAGTACACATTAGAGGAATTTACATACCAAATTTCACGATTCTAGCTGTAATACTTTAGTTAGTACCATTTTATCCCTTTTTGTCTCGCTCTCCCCTTAAAAGTACAAATTTCGAAAAATCCAATTTTACTTCGTTTCTGTATCGTCAGAGGAATTTACATACCAAATTTCACGATTCTAGCTGTAATACTTTAGTTTGTACCATTTTTATCCCTTTATGTCCCGCTCGCCCCTTAAAAGTAAAAATTTCGAAAAAATCCAATTTTACTTCGTTTCTATATGGTCAGGGGAATTTACATACCAAATTTCACGATTCTAGTTGTAATACATTAGTTGGTACCATTTTTATCCCTTTTTGTCCCGCTCGCCCCTTAAAAGTAAAAATTTCGAAAAAATCTAATTTTACTTTGTTTCTATATGGTGAGAGGAATTTACATACCAAATTTCACGATTCTAGTTGTAATACATTAGTTGGTACCATTTTTATCCCGCTCGCCCCTTAAAAGTACAAATTTCGAAAATTCCAATTTTACTTCGTTTCTATATGGTCAGAGGAATTTACATACCAAATTTCACGATTCTAGCTGTAATACTTTAGTTGGTACCATTTTTATCCCTTTTTGTTCCGCTCTCCCCTTAAAGGTACAAATTTCGAAAAATCCAATTTTACTTCGTTTCTGTATCGTCAGAGGAATTTACATACCAAATTTCACGATTCTAGCTGTAATACTTTAGTTGGTACCATTTTTATCCCTTTTTGTCCCGCTCGCCCCTTAAAAGTAAAAATTTCGAAAAAATTTAATTTTACTTTGTTTCTATATCGTCAGAGGAATTTACATACCAAATTTCACGTTTCTAGCTGTAATACTTTAGTTGGTACCATTTTTATACCTTTTTCTCCCGCTCGCCCCTTAAAAGTACACATTAGAGGAATTTACATACCAAATTTCACGATTCTAGCTGTAATACTTTAGTTAGTACCATTTTATCCTTTTTTGTCTCGCTCTCCCCTTAAAAGTACAAATTTCGAAAAATCCAAATTTACTTCGTTTCTGTATCGTCAGAGGAATTTACATACCAAATTTCACGATTCTAGCTGTAATACTTTAGTTGGTACCATTTTTATCCCTTTTTGTCCCGCTCTTCTCTTAAAAGTACAAATTTCGAAAAAATCAAATTCTACTTCGTTTCTATATGATCAGAGGAATTTACATACCAAATTTCACGATTCTAGCTGTAATACTTTAGTTGGTACCATTTTTATCCCTTTTGTCCCGCTCGGACCTTAAAAGTACAAATTTCGAAAAATCCCTATTTGTAGCTCGTCTGCATGGTCATTGCAAGGAACTCACCGAATTTCATGTTTATAGCTACTGCCGTTTAGTTAGGACGAAGGTTCGATGTTTATCCCTTTTTGGGCCATTTTATCCCCTAAAAGTACGAATTTCGTAAAACCCTTTCTTAGTCGACGTCTACGTCATATTTGGGAACTACCCTGAAAATTTCATGACCCTGGCTTCAGCCGTTTGGTCTGGGGGCTGGTCAATGATAAGTCAGTCAGTCAGTAACGCAACTCTTTTATATATATAGATATATAGGGTGATTTTTTAAGAGCTTGATAACTTTTTTTTTTTAAAAAAACGCATAAAATTTGCAAAATCTCATCGGTTCTTTATTTGAAACGTTAGATTGGTCCATGACATTTACTTTTTGAAGATAATTTCATTTAAATGTTGACCGCGGCTGCGTCTTAGGTGGTCCATCCGCTTAGTCCAATTTTGGCATTTCCACGTTTTTGAGTAACAGAGACCCAATTGGTGCGAACGGCGACGAATCGAAAATTGGTGGTCATCATTAACACTGGCCGATACAGCTGCGATATTTTCTTCAGTTCGCACTCTACGTAAGCGTGTTGGTGGTTTAATGTCCAACAATGTAAATTTGGTGCGAAATTTAGTCACAATAGCCCGAATAGCCGCTTCAGTGGGTCGATTAAACTGACCATAAAATGGAAGCGCGCAATGAACTTTCTTAACAGAGCACGCATTTTGATAATAAAATTCAATAATTTGCAAGCGTTGTTCGTTTGTAAGACGATTCATGATGAAATGTCAAAGCATACTGAGCATCTTTCTCTTTGACACCATGTCTGAAATCCCACGTGATCTGTCAAATACTAATGCATGAAAATCCTAACCTCAAAAAAATCACTCTTTATAAATATACTTCACTTCTTTGTAAAGTCGACAGCCTCTAATCTACCGGTAATACTATGGAATGCACTCCGTGGTGGAAGGTATATAAGATTCGGCCCGGCCGAACTTAACGCCTTTTTACTTGTTTTTAGATTATTATTAATTTGTTTTGTTATTCTCTATCACTTGTGCCATATAGTTGAATAATCAGGAATAGCATTCATATTGAAAAGTGCGAAAGCCTTGAAATAGTGTACACGGTGGCCGTTAATGGGTTCAAAAAGCACACCAATCATTAAATGTTGATATTTTAAACCATATTGGGCATACCTACAGAAATTATTTTTCCCGGGAATGAAACTTTTGATTCCCGTTTTCCGGCGAAATGAATAAAGTCCGGGAAACCGCAAACCCTAACCACAACATACTAACTATCTAACTAAATATATAAAAAATATTACACAAAAAACGATCCAATTCCTCCGCGCTTAACCCTTCAGGCTCCGCATTTTTTCTGTGATAAATACAGAAAATTGGATATGATTTTTGACAAAGTATGGGTCTAAATATGATGTCTAATGAGTTTTTTTTAATTTATGCAGGACATGAGTAACAGGATGTTTACTCAAAATCTTTATATACACATTCCGATTAAATAAGAAATATTTGGAAATATTTCTTCATTTTTATAATTTAAAATTCGAATAACAAATACAGTTTTTTGTACTCGAATAATTGGTATTTTAGAGTTTCGTCTTCCTACGTAGATCCAAGTTACTGATTTTGTTGTTTCTCTTTTGAATAACACTTGTTACACATGTGCACAAATACAAAAAATATTAACTCTGAAAATATTTGACACAAGTGAAAAATTTGACAAAACATTTCAGTAAGTTAAAACTCATTTTATTGTTTCGCAACTATAAAGTAGATTTTAAAATAGACCCTACACGCAGAGAAAAAATGCATTACGTAGAAACAAAATTTTAGACACGTGAACATCGTTTTTGAGTTTCTTTTGTGGGGAAAAATAGTTTGTTTGCGGTAAACATATCATCACTTGTTGTAAATGAACAAAGAGAAATATGTTTATATAACACAGTTTTCTTCGTTTGTCTAAATGGATTTGTATTATCATTACAAACTCTCAACACATTTAAAAGTAAAAGAGACCGCTATTGTTGCATCTATGATGAAAATAGGTCACGTCGGTTCAGACTTAGATATAGCTCCCATACTAATTTCACTCCCAATTTGAGATTAGATTGAGCAAGTCGTGTTCCGTTGCTCAATTTCGTTGAATCTAAATTTATATTGTTTTGAACAAATAACGAATGAAAAAGACTACGTAATAGCAACTTCGAAAAACAATAGATTGATAGGTGTCAATCGATTTATACTTGACAACTTCACCGGGTAGCTTCAATTCAATTTGATTGTTTATTTTGTTCACATCTTGATTCCTCGTTCGCAAAGCCAATCATGAATTTTGAAATTTTTTGTAATATCGGGGAACACATTCTGCACTACACTTTGAATAGATGACTGCATTTGGCAAACGTTTGGAGGAAATGCTATTTCACATGTAGTCGGATCAAACGGAAGCTTTCCATTGCCCACATCCAACAGCATTTGTCGACATTCTAAGTTGCTCTGCATGTCTCCAAAAATATTTGCATTCAGTTCATCTGCTGGTGTTGAAACAGTAGAGCTACATCCATTCTCTGAAATCGTTGAGAGTACGGTCCAGAACTTCAACAGATTCCTTGTGCGCCATAGCACATTCATCCCCCACAATAAGTGAGATAGTTTTGATTACTGCAGCCATGTCAGAATTGTTACCGATGTTACATGTTGGTGTTTCGGTATGGTTTACCCTTGCATTATTGCCTTTCTAATCGGGACTCATCGGTTGTATGGTTTCAAACAAAATGTCTGTGTTTAATATATGTGACGCGCAAAATAGAAAGGGACCTAAGGGTAAAAACCGGTTTTGTTCAGGAGAGCCATTTTAAAGATTTAAATACGTGTATCTTTGGTGCAGGCCCGTGCGCAGGATTTTCCCCTGGGGGGGTTTTCATCTACACTCATAAAAAAGTTAACCCTATAATGAATTAAAATTAATTAAAATTTAGGAAACCAAGTACATTTTTACTAAATATAAGTAGAATTTTTTCTGAAATTTTCCTAAATCTAAGTAAATTTTTCGTAAAACCTAGTATTTTTTACTAAATTTATGCAAAATTTTCCTAAAACTAAGTAAATTTTTACTAAATCTTAGTAGAATTTTGCTGAAAATTTCCTAAAACTATGTAAATGTTTACTCAAATCAAGTAAATATTTACTCAAACTGAGGACAATTTTGCTGATTTTTTTCCTCAAAACGAGTAAATTTTTACTTAAACTGAGGAAAATTTTATTTTATACAAGGAAAAAAGGAGCAATTAAAATAAGTTCAATTTAACTAAAAATCAAACAAATAGTTTTGCATCAGAGTATGCAAAACTGATACAAAAAATGACAACATGAAATATTTCTCAAAAGTTTCATGATACCTCTGCCATAAGGAGTTGAGCTATTACTCCATGATTGTTGCGAAGGCAAGATAGGCGCCTTCGCTGTGGTTGTTTAGAATAATTCATAAAGTATTTAAGAAATAAGTCTCTGCAAACGAACGAGAATTGCTTCTTAATTTAATATTCAAGAATATTTTAAATCCATGAAGAACTCGGCATAAATTTTAGTAAACATTTTGACTTAATTTTAGGAAAAAACATATTTTTAAGTTAAAATTTCCTAAATGGAATTTTTTCCATACAAAAAATTTCATATTTTTTTCTCACTTAAAACCTTAGAAATTGTAAGAATTTTTTATTAGATCCAAAGAAATATTTTTAAGTAAATCTACTACCATTTTTCTAGTAAATGAACTATTTACTATGGCTTTGAAAGAAGGAAACTTTACTCATACTTAGTTAATTTTTCAGCTTTTTAGGAAATTTTTACTGGGGCGTTTGGAAACCACTCATATGTTATTGCCAGGATCTTCGAGAAATATTTTGATACATTCGTCCGACAGACATTGTCTGCAAAATTGCATTTCAGTAAAAGAAAGCAGAAAGTCTACTGAAAGATCAGAATTTCTGCTGTTAAAAAAGAGACAGCAGATTTGTATCTGCTGAGATGGTAAACATCCGTTTGCTGTTTTTAGCAATATATATGATATGCATATTGTCCCAAGCTAATATAAAATAAAATTCGAGCTAAACTCGCTTATTGACGCTTATCTATTTTTATATTTTAATTAACAACAGCCAATTTTAGCAGACTGCAAACTCCTTAGCAGGTGAAAACTGCTGTTATAGCTGTAATAGCAGAAAAGTGTCTGCTGATAGGCAATCGCTTTTATTAAAAGTCTTGTTCTCTAAGTGTAGAACTTTTTTTAAATATAGGGTCCGCCAAATAACTTTTTTTTTGAAAATGCTATAAAAAAACTACTGAATATTTTCTCAAATTTCTTTTTTTATTTGAAAGTACAATCCTTCCGGTTAATAATGGAAAATAATTTCATTCAAATGGCTGCCTCGGGCACCTCACAAATAATAGTCCAACGATTGAATAGTTGAAAAAAAAACGGTAGATGGCGGACCCTATAGTTGCTTGAAATTACATACATACATATCGAGCGCTCATATTCATAAGTGGCTATGAACAAAAACATAACTTTTCAGGAGAGCGAAAAAACTGATTTTCTCCTTAATTTGAAGAGAAATTATTAATCATTATTCTAAAGTTTAATCTAAAAAGGTTTACTAATTGCTACGATTAAAAGGTTTTCGAAATTTCCTTGTATTCGCGGTTTCATGGTTCATTGCCACTTTTGTATGTTCAAAATTGAGCACTATGAATGTTGAAATAAGATTTATTGAAATCTTGGCAATGTTGTATAGAAAACTCATTTTCTGTGATGTACACAGCGAATTTAAAGATTCCAGCTTCATCCGTCAGATTGGTCGCTTGTAAAATATATGTAGCCAGTTGCGAAAATCGCTGCAATTGATGAAAAATCCAAAATTCGCCGTTGCAATTCCTTATATTTTAACTTTCTTCATTCATAATTCTGAAACTTTTCATACACAAATATTCCCCATGAAGTCAGCAATTACATGCCAAAGATTTTGTTTTAAACAAAATCGTTGTAGCGAATTATAACCTTTGGTTTTATGCTGCTCCATTGTTGAACTATTTTATTTCTATTATTTTTATGTTCATAGTCACTTATGCAGTCGCAAATTTACGTGCGAGGGGATAGCCAAATCAGAAAATTAAAAAAATGGCTTTAGAAAAAAATTCTTTTCTAAATTTTTATGGCAGATGACATCCAAATCTGAGAATAGTTTGGCATCAAAAACTCATTTTCGAGAAAATGGTTCATAAGCCCTCGATATATATTTTAAAGAAATATTACACAAAAAACGATCAAATTTCTCGGCGATAAAATCTTCAGTCCCGCATTTTTTCTATGATTGGATATACTTTTTGACAAAGTATGGGTCTAAATAGGATGTCTAAAGAGTTTTGGGGGTTTTAAATATATATATGACATGAGTAACAGGATGTTTACTCAAAATATTTATACGCATATTCCGATTAAATAAAAAATATTTGGAAATGTTTCTTCATTTTTATAATCCTAAATATGTATAAATTCGAATAACAAATACAGTTTTTTGTATTCGATGAAATGCAAGAAGAAACAACTAGAGATTTTAATTTCAAAAAACCAAATAATTGGTATTTTAGAGTTTCGTTTTCCTACGTAGATCCAAGTTACTGAATTTGTTGTTTCTCTTTTGAATAATACTTGTTACATATGTACTCTACAAGCATCAAGCAAATTATTTGCTTTTATTAAGAATATTTTAGATTTTATTATGATATCATAGTGATTCTTATCTACACTTTTTTTAAAATTACTAAACGATTTTGTTATTAAATTTCCAAACTTATATTGCAGTACACAATTAAAACTTCATAAGATATAGCTTTAATCGAATGTCAAGAAGTGGTATCGGTAATACAAATGAAATTAGCATTACACAATCTTGAAATTGGCACAATTCGTTTAGTTTGTTTGTATTTTTCATAACCTCTGTCCGAAATTCAAGAAAGTGTCCACGATTTTTTGTGTAATTTCTCCTGTTTTTCATGATTTTACTGCAAAATTACCATTTCAGACGAGTTATTTTAAAAAGACCTTAAAAATTCTATATTTTATTGATTCAGAAAGTCTAGAAGGTTTTAAAAAGTACATGTTCGAAACCTCTCTGGGGGGGGTTTGAAATTAGCAATCTCGAAATTGGCACAATTCGTTTAGTTTGTTTGTATTTTTCATAACCTCTGTCCGAAATTCATGAAAGTGTCCACGATTTTTTGTGTAATTTCTCCTGTTTTCATGATTTTACTGCAAAATTTCCATTTCAGACGAGTTATTTTAAAAAGACCTTAAAAATTCTATATTTTATTGATTCAGAAAGTCTAGAAGGTTTTAAAAAGTACATGTTCGAAACCTCTCTGGGGGGGGGTTTGAACCCCCAAAACCCCCCCCCCTGCGCACGGCCCTGCTTTGGTGTACCATCACTGAGCGTGTTGGCATTGGTCTCATTTGAAAGCGACACATCTCATGATGTCAGGAACGTGTTGGTCAACATTGAAAACGCGCGAAGGTCGTCCCTACCTCTTGTTTTGTGTAGTTGGTTTTTACTGTTTTCTACCTAGCGCGCTGTTTGCATGAGTTTGATATAAATTTTGCTCGCGTTTTTTCGAATCCAGGTTTATTTTCTGAAATTGTTAATTGTGAATTATAATAAATACACATTTATAATTCTTTTAAATCGTGAATATCACTCTGTTAGTACGAATATTTTTTAACATAACCTTATTATGTTATTCGCGAAAATAATTTAAAACTATTAACATTCTTACTGACTATTTTAGGATGAAATGGTGGACGAATTCGAAGAAGTAGGTTTAGTTTATCGCTTCCCTGATGACGAGGATGATGACGATCACTTCTCAGAATTATCGGATAATGACTCTGAAGATGATACCGGTAATATGTACCTTGATAAATCTGATCTTGATTTACCTCCGTGTTGTTCAAATCAATGCAATGAAGTGATCCCTAAGAATTAGATAAGGAATGAATTTAGATAAGGAATCCCAAGATTTAATTATTCTCGGACATCTGACAGCTCACCGTGACGATGTAATGCTCAGGTCAAAAGATGGTGTCGAAAAAAAGTCGCGAGCTATGAAGAAACGGTACAATCAGATATATTATTTTCGAAGTTTGCCAATATGCCGTAAAATGTACTTCTTCCTGTATACAATGAGAATTAAACGCTACAAAAATCTAATCGAACATTACGACAAAAATGGTGTTTATCCACTAATCGTACAGATGCTTTAACTACTTTAGAAAAAAAAGGAAATTGTATCATTTATCTGCCGTTTTGCTGAAACTGTTGCTATCACTTTACCTGGACGTCAACCAAATCATTGTGATTACCGTTTATTGAAACTTCCAACTACTGAAAGTAAGACTTCTGTTTACACTAGATACACCAACAGCGTCGAACCGGGTGATAAAATCGTCAAACTTCGCACTTTCCAAACGCTGTGGACGAAATATTGTCCTTACATCGTCACTATGAAGCCGGAATACGATTTGTACGAATTGTGTCGAAATCTTGCAAAAGATGCTGTTAATACAGTAAACGTTACTGAAGTTGAAAAAGAAGCAGTATTGAAGGTGTATTCTGATCATTTGCAATCTGCCAGCTCTCAGCGAGAGTACTATAACGACTTGAGTACATTAGTCAAGCCTGATCCAAATGCCATGTATCCAGGTATTCCAGAGGAGGATTATCTTGTAATATCTATGGATTATGTTCAAAATGTTAGCTTTCCGTCAGGTTCACAGCAAATAGGAACTGCATACTTTAAATCAGGTCGCAAAACAGCAATTTTCGGAATTAGAAACGAACGTCAAAATGTTCAACACATCTTTTGTATTGACGAAAGCGATTCCATTGGAAAAGGTCCGAATTCAGTAATATCAATGCTTGATTACTACCTACGAGAAGTGCATTCAACTAAAAAATTAGTGATATTCGTTGATAACTGTGTTTCACAAAATAAAAACAATGCGATGATACGATATTTACAACACCTTGTCGATACTTCCAGATGTGAGTCAGTTCAATTGAACTTTTTGTTAACCGGGCATACAAAGTTTTCACCTGATCGTTTATTCGGAGTTTTCAAATCAAAATATGCCCAAACTAATGTCGACTGCTTCATTGATGTAGTTGATTGTGTTTGAAAATCATCTCGTAATGAATTTAATGTTCCTGTACCTATTCGACTTCCAAATTCAAGTGAGCCTCTTGTTGAGTGGAGAAAATGGGACGAATACTTCTCCACTAAATATAAAACTTTAATTAGAATATCGAAGTATCGTGACTATGTATTTATTGCTCAGTCACCAGTGCAATATAAACTGTATGCGAATTCAGCCAGCATAAATGAAAACATACATCTGAGTAACAATACCAGTTTCGATGACAAACCAATTATAACTCCGTCACCTGGGTTATCGATGAAGCGTCAATGGTACTTGTATAAAGAGATCCGGGGTTTATGTTTTGACGATTCAAAAAAAGATTCGGTTGCTCCTCTTCCTTTGGTCTCTGGAAATGGAAACGAAGAGGAGGATTCGGAGGAAGTGGACAATCCTCAAGAAGTGGACGCAGCAGACGTTAAGAAGAAATCGAAAAAAAATAAAGGACCGGTGCCGTCAAGTTCTAAGGAACCAATTCGCAAGAACCGTCGATTAAAATGATTTTTCTATTTTTAAAAGTTGTTCATAAGGAAAAAAATAAATAAATAAATGAAAATAAATAAATTTTACTGTTAGGTCCCTTTCTATTTGCGCTTAGAATCGTCGACTTCACTTTCATAAAACGCGCATATCTCTGGGAGGGAACACTTTTGGGGCATGGGATCGGTCTCATTCGATGCTCAGATGTTGTCCACATCAAAGAAAAGGTCCCTTTCTCTATGCGCTGTCACATATATAGATTTGCGTCTCTCCCTTTTCCAATACCTCCCCCGGGGAGCCACGCCCATCTCTTAAATATCTGCCTCATACACATACGTTAACACTTAATGTAATACACAAGAAATTGCAGGATTCCCGGTGTCATAGGTGTGAAGAAATATTGAAGACACGTTTTAATTTCCTATGGTAGGTGCCACATCCACGAGGATAATTATAATATGTCCGTAGTTCTATTTACATATCCCCAATTACCTCGGCCACTTGTAGGGACGTGACATTAATACTACAGAAGTGGTACAGAGGGGGCGGGCACAACAATTTCTCATTTGTCCTTTTAAGCTGGACTATCCAGATTTTTGATGCCCAGTCCCGCTTAAATTTTCGATCCCGCATAATCCCGCTTTTCCTGCCTTTTCGTTTTAAATAATTTTTCTTACGTTATTGATTAAAAATTGGGTTCTTGACTTCACAGTTTATGAAAGGAAACCATAATGATACTGGCTGGTATTAAAATCATTTTCAATAATATAGCCGTTTGTTTGGCAAGTTCACAAGCACCTATGCTATATAGGTATAGGTATATACTATTTACAAAATATAGACCTGTGAAATTCTAGCCTAATAGTAAGCTTTTTAAAAACATTATTACTTACAAATCATGTGCAGATTTCTTTACATTTGAATATCGCATCCAACACTATGAAAATTGATAAAGAAACATTGAAACTAGTAAGAGGGAGTTAAGTTCGGCCACGCCTAATCTTATATACCCTCCACCATGGAGTGAATTTCACAGTATTACCTTACATTGTTGAAATAATTTCAAATAGTACTCCTGCAGCAATCTTCAAAAATGTGCTTAAATACCCTGGATATAGTTTATTTATTTAGTTATTTTCAGCCCTTGTTAGGGAATAACTTGTTGCCTCTCGACCACGTTTAACTATTTACAATCCTATCAGACCACACAATCAGGGGAGCCTAAAGGTCATGATTCAATATAGAGCCGTTTACCATATGTCTCCTTTTCCCATTGTGATCCTAAAAGTACGAATTTAGAATTTATTTTTGTTTAGTCTTGTTTCCGTTTTTGGTTAGATTTTAACGATTCCGCTTTTTTCTGCAAAAATCCCGTCAAATCCCGTTTTTCGAATTCATTTTTGTCCAATAAAAGATTAACCATATGTGCTTCTAGTTGAAATATAGTATATAAGTTTTGCCATATTTAAATTCTTTTAGAAACGAAAAAAAAACTGAAACAAATGAGCATTGACACGGTAGAAGTATTGCTGGGTAACTATACCTGCATATACATATACTTACAAATGTCACTCAATGAGATGCTTGTAAGATGGCATGTGTACTTATTACTTGGTGCGATTCGGCAAGTGAGATGTGCTTCTCGTTCGTTTGTGAGAATCATTACCTTAAAGAGGTCGGGTTTGATGTTGAAAAGTCGCTGCGAAGCCACCTGAACGAAACATTTAGACAGGGTGGAAATCATGATAGTGGTAGTCCGCAGCCAAGTAATATTTGTCACCATGTCATTTGTAAATAAATATACATTCTATTAAATATAAATGCTAAATGGTCTTGAGCCAGGACAATATCCCAGTTCAAATCAAATATTTAAATTCTATTAAATATGTGGTTTCTATAGTAAGACAAATCGGAAGAAAAATTTGTATGGGGGCTATATCGAAATTTGAACCGATGTACTTCAAATTAAATAGCGATCGTCCTTATCCAGGAAATCTTTGTTGTACAAAGTTTCATTTGGTTCTGATGACAATTGCGACCTGTACATTGATTACAAGAATAGATGGACAGACAGACGGACGGACATTGCTAGATCGACTCATAAAGTGATTCTATGTCGATCGGCTGGAATATGGCTGTTTTTCTTTAAGACTAGATAACTAGCTGCGATAACAAAAACCTAAACAATTAAATAAAAGCGGCGTTAAATTCGGCCGGGCCGAACTTTATATACCCTCCACCATGTATTGCATTCCACAGAGGCTGTCGATTTTCGTAGAAGTGCAGTAAAATTACAATTAAATTAATTAGTTATATTTTTAAAAAGCTTAAATGCCCTAAATATTGGTAGATAGTGCATTTCCATTACATTTTAATTCCAAAATAGTACAAAATAACCTAACTCCATGATTCAACCAATTTTTGTCATAAAAGTAAAAAGTACGAAATTGGAAAAATCTTGTTATTTTGCGTTTCTATGCAGTCAGAGGAATGTATACCACGAATTCCATGATTCTAGCTGCGGCCATTTGGTTGGTACCATTTGAAAAATCCGTTTATTTTACGTGTCTACGTAATCAGAGGAATGTATACACCGAATTTCATTTTTCTAGGTGCAGCCGTTTGGTTGATACCAAAGTACGAATTTCGAAAAAATATTTTTGTATTATGTATCTAGTCAATTAGAGTACACACCGAAATTCGTGTTTCTAGCTGCTGTCGTTTAATATGTACCATTTTTATCCCTTTTGCCCCATTTCACCTCCTACGAAAAACTATCACTTTATGGTGCGTGTTTTTGTTATAGGGGGAATGCGCACACCCAATATCAAGTAAGTACAAGCAGACATATTGCAAAAAACTACTTAAATACTCTAAAATATTACGGGTTATTATGGGTATTTTTAGTCCTTGTTAGGGAAAAATGTTTCCCTTTGGCCGATTTCGCCCAGATTCAATCCCAACCGATCTACGACAATAGGACACATTTATGGAAAATTTGCTTTCAACAGACGGATGGACATATACTTATATACTTTACTAGCTGAACCCCCGCCCGCTTCGCAAGGCATTCCTCCTTTCCATTACCAAAACAAAAAACTTCCTACGTAAGAAGAACTTACTTAATCGAATAGCTGGAATTCGAATGTACTACATTCAAAACACATAGAAAGTCAATCAAATTGTTCACTAATTAAACAACACAAAAACAAAAAAATTATATAATTTCCGTTTTCTTGACTTAAGTCTAAGAAAATCCAAAGAAAATGAGTAATTTTACAAAATTCAAATCAAAAATTCCCCATCTTTCAAATCCCGCCCATTAGTACAACAATATAGGAATAACGGTGTCGAATATACTCTAAAACAGGTTTTAATTTCGTATGGGAAATGTCACGGATACTTTCCGCCCATTCCGCCCATATTTGCACAACTATTTACACTGGATCTATTCAGAAAAATTTTCAGCAATATAGGTTTTATAGAACTGATAACATTCAATAATAGGTTTTAACTTCGTATGTGAAGTACCACGCCCACTACCGCCCATTTTTGGTACAACTACGAAGGTTTATGCTAGATGCACTCACAAAAAATTCAGTATTGTAGCTGTTATGAAACTGAATATATTCAATTATATGTTTTAAGTTTGTATGTGAGGTAGCACGCCCACTTTTCCAATACCGCAAATTTTTGACACAACTACCCATATTGATGCTAGATTTCAGATTTCAGTATTGTATCTGTCATAGAAGTGAATATATTCGAAAATGGGTTATAACTTTGTATGGGAGGTGCCACACACACTTTTCCAATACTGTCCATTTTTGGCACAACTACGAACATTTATGGCAAATGCACTTACACAAAATTTCAGCACTATAGGTGTCATTGAACTGACAATATTCAATAATAGGTTTTAACTTTGTGTGGGAGGTACCACGCCCACTTTTCCAATACCGCTCATTTTTGGCACAACTACGCATATTGATGTTAGATGCACTTACACAAAATTTCAGCACTATAGCTGTCATAAAATTGACAATATTCAATAATAGGTTTTAACTTCGTATGGGAGGTACCACGCCCACTTTTCCAATACCGCAAATTTTTGACACAACTGCCCTTATTGATGCTAGACGCACTCACACAAAATTTCAGTATTGTATCTGTCATAGAACTGGATATATTAGAAAATGGGTTATAACTTCGTATGGGAGGTGCCACACCCACTTTTCCAATACCGCCCATTTTTGGCACAACTACGCACATTGATGATAGATGCACTTACACAAAATTTCACCACTATAGCTATCATAGAACTAACAATATTCAATAATAGGTTTTAACTTCGTATGGGAGGTACCACGCCCACATTTCCAATACCACAAATTTTTGACACAACTACCCTTATTGATGCTATATGCACTTACACAAAATTTCAGCACTCTAGGTGTCATAGAACTGACAATATTCAATAATAGGTTTTAACTTCGTATGGGAGGTGCCACGCCCATTTGTCCAAACACGCCCATTTTTGGCACAACTACGCACATTGATGCTAGGTGCACTTACGTAAAATTTCAGTACTCTAGGTGTCATAAAACTGGCAATATTCAATAATAGGTTTTAACTTTGTGTGGGAGGTGCCACGCCCATTTTTAGCACAACTACGCAAATTGATGCTATATGCACTTACACAAAATTTCAGCACTCTAGGTGTCATAGAACTGACAATATTCAATAATAGGTTTTAACTTTGTGTGGGAGGTGCCACGCCCACTTTTTCAATACCGCCCATTTTTGGCACAACTACGCAAATTGATGCTATATGCACTTACACAAAATTTCAGCACTCTAGGTGTCATAGAACTGACAATATTCAATAATAGGTTTTAACTTTGTGTGGGAGGTGCCACGCCCACTTTTCCAATACCGCCCATTTTTGGCACAACTACGCAAATTGATGCTATATGCACTTACACAAAATTTCAGCACTCTAGGTGTCATAGAACTGACAATATTCAATAATAGGCGTTAGCTTCGTATGAGAGGTGCCACGCCCATTTGTCCAATCCCGCCCATTTTTGGCACAACTACGCACATTGATGCTAGATGCACTTACATAAAATTTCAGTACTCTAGGTGTCATAAAACTGACAATATTCAATAATAGGTTTTAACTTTGTGTGGGAGGTGCCACGCCTACTTTTCCAATACCGCCCTTTTTTGGCACAACTACGCAAATTGATGCTATATGCACTTACACAAAATTTCAGCACTCTAGGTGTTATAGAACTGACAATATTCAATAATAGGCGTTAGCTTCGTATGAGAGGTGCCACGCCCACTTTTCCAATACCGCCCATTTTTTGCAAAACTGTGCAGACTAACAATTAGTGAACTTTCACAAAAATTCAAGACTCTAGCTGCAACAGTACTCCGAATATGCTAATTTATAAAAAACGAATAAATCCTCAATTTGTGTGGGAGGTGCCACGCCCACTAAAAATATCAAAAATTTATATAGCCTATTTTCACCACCGGTTCAACATGAACATACTGTGAAAATTTCAAGAAGATCGGTCCAGGAGTTTAGTAAGCTATAAAGAACAAACAAACAAACAAACCCACAAACTTACAAACAGATTCATTTTTATATATATAGATAGGGTCTCAGGTCGATATTTCAAGGTGTTACAAACGGAATGACAAAGCTGGTATACCCAATCACTCAAAAAAAAAAATCTTTTTTAAAAGTTGTCGCCTACAGCAATAGCAATGTGTGTGTGAAAACAAATTTTGAAAAAATAATTTTGTGTTAAAAATACTGGATAATTATCCAGTGTAAGTCAAATTTATGGTTATCGAGGCTAAGTCCAAAACAAGTAAAAACGGCGTTAAGTTTGGCCAGGCCGAACTTTATATATCCTCCACCATGGATTGCATTCCACAGAGGTTGTCGGTTTTCGTAGAAGTGCAGTAATATTACAGGAAAATATAATTTTTTAATATAGCCGAACCAAAACAAATACAAATATTGAAAAGTTAATTTTATAAATAAATATAATATTTTAATTATTTCAAACCACGCTTATAAGGTAATGCTACCAATACGTCAATTCAAAAAATAAATATTCTTATATTTATATTTTCAAAAATATTTTCAAAGCCATAAATATTGGTAGATAGTGGGTGCTATAGTTGGTTGTATTTCCATTCTATTTGAATTCCAAAAGTACAAATTTTGAAAATCCATTATCAGACGTACATAGTGCAAAATAACCTAACTTCATGATTCAACCAATTTTTGCCGTAAAAGAAAAAGTACGAATTTGGAAAAAAAACTTTTTATTTTGCGTGTCTATGCAGCCAGAGGAATGTATACACCGAATTCCATGATTCCAGCTGCGCCCATTTGGTTGGTACCATTTTTACCCCCTTGACGTTTCTACGCAATTAGAATTTTATCATTCTAGCTGTGGTCGTTTAGTTGGTACCATTTTTATCCCTCTATTCTATCCCTCTATACGAATTTGGAAAAAATACTTTTATATTATGTATCTACTCAATTAGAGGAATGTACATACCGAATTTCGTGTTTCTAGTTGTTGTCGTTTAATATGTACCATTTTTATCCCTTTTTTGCCCCATTTCACAAATAATAATCACTTTATGGTGCACGTTTTTGCTATAAGGGGAATGCGCATACGAAATATCAAGCAAATATAAACAGACATATTCAAAAAACATGCTTAAATACGCTAAAATAT
The DNA here is from genome assembly GCA_947397865.1 of Polietes domitor. Classification (NCBI taxonomy): domain Eukaryota; kingdom Metazoa; phylum Arthropoda; class Insecta; order Diptera; family Muscidae; genus Polietes; species Polietes domitor. Next base: position 115,035,284 of record OX377619.1, on the reverse strand, counting down.
TAGGGATTATTATGGGTATTTTTAGTCCTTGTGAGGGAAAAATTTTTCCCTTTGGGCCGATTTCGCCCCATTTCAATCCCAACCGATCTACGACTATAAGACGCATTTATGGAAAAGTTGAACGTTCTAGCTCCTTTCGTTTAGATGCTAGCGTGCTTTCAACAGACGGACAGACGGACGAACGGACGGACACGGCTAGATCGTCTTAGAATTTTATGACGATCATGAATATATATACTTTATAGGGTCTCAGGTCGATATTTCAAGGTGTTACAAACGGAATGACAATGTTAGTATACCCCCATCCTGGAGGTGGAGGGTATAAAAATCAACACAAAATATGTTTTTTTGAAATTTGTTTTGATACAAATATTTATATTGTAGTTGGCGCCAATGTAAAAATATTTTTTTATTTGAGCACAAAATTAAGCTTGTTATCCCGGCTTAAAGAAAACCAGCCCTTATAAACAATGAGGGTGTTACAAACAAATGCACAATATATAATACCCTAGTGGAGGGTAAAACCAGTAAGGAAAGACTAAAGTCGGGCGGGGCCGACTCCACTTTCAATCCGAATACAATTCAATTCGGTGAAAAAGTGAAAACGGGAAGGTTTTTTGAATCCTGTAAATGTATGTGTTTGACAAAAAATTTTATATCGGAAAGGACATTTTTATGAGGATATATTGAAACCTGGAACGAAATAGGTGAAATATAAAATGTATAGTTTGGCCAAAATCGGTTAAACTTATGGGAGCAACATTTGAATTTGGGCTATATTTAAATCTGAACCGATCTTATCCACTTTCACCATAGTTTTGTTTAGTTAGATTATAAGATGTTGTGCGAAATTTAAAGAAAATCGTGCACAATATGTGGCTTTTAAAGCGGCAAAAGTCAAATCGGGAGCGACATTTGTATGGGGGCTATATCTAAATCTGAACCGATCTTACCCAATTTCTGCATAGTGTTTCTAGTTGGATTATAAGATATTGTCCCAAATTTAAAGAAAATCGGGTACAATATATGGTTTTTAGAGCGCAAAATTCAAATCGGGAGCGACATTTGTATGGGGCCTATATCTAAATCTGAACCGATCTAGCCCGCTTTAGCCACAGGTGTTTCTAGTTAGATTATAAGATATTGTGCCAAATTTAAAGAAAATCGATTAGAATATGTGGCATTTAAAGCGGAAAAAGTCAAATCGAAAGCGACATTTATATGGGGGATATATCTAAATCTGAACCGATCTTACCCAATTTCTGCATAGGTGTTTCTAGTAAGATTATAAGATGTTGTGCCAAATTTAAAGAAAATCGAGTACAATATGTGGTTTCTACAGAGGAAAATGTCAAATCGGGAACGACATTTGTATGGGGGCTATATCTAAATCTGAACCGATTTGACCTATTTTCACCATAGATGTTCTTAGTTTAAATATAAGATGTTTTGCCAAATCTGAAGACAATCTGATACAATATGTGGTTTCTAGAGCGGAAAAAGTCAAATCGGGAGCGAAATTTGTATGGGAGCTATATATAAATCTGAACCGATCTAACACATTTTTACCACAGGTGTTTCAATGGGTCTATCTCTTTTCTTTTTGGGTGTTACAAACAAATGCACAAAGACATAATACTCTCGTGGAGTGTATAAATATAGAGTATTCGAATATATCATTCTAAATACTACTTGAAGTATATTACGTACTTCACATTGTTCGGGCGTTTCGGCTGCTCTGACAGTTCTTTCTCGTTGCATATTTGCTCTATTTCTTTCAGTTGCAGCTCTCTTCGATGGCATTTTTGATTTGATAGATATTTTTTGCAGGAATTGGTTTGGATGAACTGTCGTTTTTGCTCAAATTGATATAAGTAACGCAGTTTCCTCGAGTTCACGAATGGACCGAACCTGCATAATATAATGTGTGTGAAATTAAATACGTGTATACCTAGCGAAGGCATGAACCAAATTGTAGTAGATTTTGGATATTTTCAGGAAAATTAAATTTTCTCAACAATTTAAGGAGAGAGAGCTGAAATTTTCCAGAAATATTGGCAGGACCTCATTTTATCTAAAACATAATCTTATCCACATTTTAGAAACACTGTTCAATACGATAGTAGCTACTCCATACACGTTGGTTGTGGTATCGGTCGGTAGCGGAAAGAACTTAACGCAGGATGTTATTTCTCTTCAAGCGCCATCTACACCTCAGTATGCTTTTCTGAAAATAACCGCCATGGAATTAATTAATTCGCCGATAAATAGTCGTAAGTTGCTGCAGAGTAATAAAGTTAAAAGAATTAGAAAAAATGAATCTAGAACCGCTCGAGAAGGTTAAATATCTGGATAACATATGTCTCTAAATAAAACAAGAAACGAACTTCTTAAAAATCATAGATTTAAAATGGTTAACTAAAGTGAAGCCAGTAAACAAACAAACTGTCTATAAAACAGAACTACTCGCTCAGGAAATTAACTGGATTGTTCAAAGAAGTAGGAAATCTTAAAATAATAAATCTTCCAGGGTATCACAATTACAATTAAAAGAAAATGTACCAGCACAGGAGCCACTACTAGAAAATCAATAAACAGCAAAACCGCTGCTTCCGCCTCGTTCTATGACAAGCGCCACAAAAATGTGTGTGAAGTTAAATACGTATATATATAGCAAAGATACAAACCCAAATGTAATAGATTAACCCAGCAATTTTCTCGAAAATTAAAGGAGTAGCAGTCTCTGTTGAACGTTTGATCGCAAAGGCAATCTCTCATAGTTATAACATTGCAAAATTTGCAAAAACAATTCTTCATTACTAATCATAACTTATGATCTGATTTCCGCGGAGATTTCAAGGGCAACGGTTAGTGTCTACGACACTATATCACTCTTGAACCATGAATGAGAAAGAGAGTGGATGATAATAGGGCAAGATCATCTGGTGCAGTGAGTAAAACCGATAACTATTATTATCCACTAAAAGCTCTCTCAGATGAAATGAGTGAATCCACAGTAAATTCACCAAAACCACAAATACCACCAATAACAATTCTGAAAAGTGATAATTAATGTTGTCCAAGAGATGTGTAAAGACTTAACAATAATTAAATATTCCATTCGAAAAATATCTATCGGATTCAAATTATTCTGTGAAACACAATTCGATTTTGGAAAGGCCTTAGAGTATATGAAGGCAAACAAAATAGAGTATTAATTATATACGAGTGAAATGGAGCTACCAAAAACGAATGCCAAATAAACTCACGCAATGCTATAATTGCCAAATGTATGGCCACGGTTCCGATAATTGCAATGCAAAAACTTTTTGTTCCAAATGTGCAGGTCCCCAAAGACTGATGTTTGCAACTCAACAACGTAGCTGGTATAGTTCGAAGTACTGTAAGTCATGACCCTATAAATTCTGTTCGTACAATCCTGATAGAAAATGTTGACGTTAAAATAAAACTCTCAGACGGATCCTCTGTTGATTTATATAGTTGTTACTTTCCAGGCGGTTCTGCTGGCTCCAACAATATGAAGAAAGGTCAGTTTAAAGATGATTTGAGACGATTCTCAAGGATTAGGGGAAATTATATTATTAGTGGGGTTGTCTCAGGGCAAACAGCTGACAGTAAATGCTTTCGATATAAATTTTACACCGAAATAACTCCTGGAGTTTATTTTTACGTCTAGGCAAAGTCTAGACAAAGCATCTTCCAAATTTTCGAACGTTCTAAAATTCTGAAGAAGAAAAGTAAAACTTTATCAACACTCAAACGAAATGAAGTTTTGTACACATCAACCAGTCAGAAAACGGAAATGCTGGCACAAACTTTTTTAACAAACCACTCAATTTTTGCCAATTTGAGTGACCCAGAAACCCATCAAACAGCGATGAATTCTAATGATATTGTCAACAAATAAGTCCTGGGATTGATGGTGTATCAAAATTAATTTAAAAAAATCCCCCATTATGGGCTACAAATTTTATGTTCAATATAAAATGCATGTCTTAAATTGGCATAAAATAATTGCAATACCCAAACCTGTAAAGATCACAGTGATCCAAATTCATATCGCCCGATTAGTCTACTAAATACGATGGGTAAATTACACGAGAAAATTATTAAAGAAATAATAGTTAAACGTATTACAGAAAATAACATCCTTCCATCACAACAATTTGGTTTTCGAAACGAGCATAATACCATTCAACCACTTGTTAGAATCAGGAAGATAGTTAAAGAAAATTTTAATATTGGTACGTCTACCGCAATGTTACTTCTTGATGTCAGGGCTGCTTTCGATTCACTATGGCATAATGCACTTATTCATAAACTGTTGGTCATTAATATGGATACAAGAATTATAAAAATTATAAAGTTTTCTGTCAGGACCATATTTTAAAGTTCATATTGCATATGACATAGAAGCAGGTTCTCCACAAGGGTCGCGTCTTTCTCCGATCTTATACAATATCTACACCAATCTTCTTCAATTTTTGCTGAAGATACATCCTTTCTATGCTCGGACTTTCTCACCGATAACATTATTCAGAGTATTGAACGATCTATTAGCGTAGTACTTACACATTTCGACAAATGGAAAATTATCAATAATGCAGAGAAAACAAAATCAATTTTTTACTCGCAAGGGTAAAAACTTTTTCGTTCCACAATCAAACATTAAAGTATTAAATACCGAAATTCCATGGGAAGATAAAGTTAAATATTGTGTTGGACAAAAACTAATTTTTAAACATCACGTCAACTATATTATCCACAAGGTGAACATAACAACAAAGGTCATGTGCCCTTTAATCAATAGAAGTTCGAATTTGAGTAGATTTAACATTTAACAAGCTTTTAATTTTGAAATCAATTTTTCATGTAATAATTTGTTACGCTGTCCCTGTATGGTGTAAGACATCTGAATGTCATTTAAAAAATGCCAAGTTTGCCAACACAAACTTCTTAGGTTAATATACAACCTTCCTAGAAAATTTGCAACATCTACTCTTCATGAAATGAGTAATATACATTTAGTTGAAGCAAAACTTGAAATATTTCAATATTATTTATAGTGATTTTAAAATATATAAATAAATATTTATATATTTTAAAATCACTATGTTGATCATTAAACAGCATTATTTTACACATCTAACGTAGCCTTATTTTTAAGAAAATATTTAACGGGGTTTTTAGATTTTCCCCAACTTTTGAAATTATATAATTGGAATTTGTAATATAAAAATTGTTGTTATATAATTAAGTAGAACAATTCTTTTGTAATTGATCTCTTAAATAAGTTGAAGATAAAATTATTGCTCCTATTGATTATAAATAACACAATAAAGCATATGACATTTTAGAACAAAAATAGGATATATATAATGATGAATCCTGTGGCCATTACTTGGAAAAGGGATGGGGTGGGAGTCATATATGATAAACGCCTGAAATTCTTGAGAGGATGAATGACCATAACTTGGCAACAGGATTGGTGGTAATCGTATATAGAACAACCTATTTAGTCCTAGGAAGTACCTTACGAATGCTATAAACACCTTTTCCAGATTCCGCTTTTTTCCAGTAGTTCTCCATGCCCTAATTTGGGTATATTTTGCACTGAAATTCTGGAGAGGATGAACGGAAACGGGAATGGTGGCATTTGTAAATCGATCTTATGTCATTTCAGCTAGCTTTCGCGACAAGGCTACAAACCATCTTCATAAAAATTGTAATATATTTAGATCAATTTGAAAAAAAAAAAAATAAAAAATACGAAACACGTCGCACAGTGGAATATTTTCATACAAGCTGCGGCAAAAAAAGAAGGACTAGAGCTAGGACCTTGAAATTTCGCACACATCCCTTATATCGTCAAATTAGATCAAAAACAATTTTTTGTTTAAATCCGCACACAACCACGCCCACCTCCTATGTAAGTTAAAATGAAACAACGTCATAAATTTCTTATTTTAACATATATGTCAATACAAATCATTACCAGTGATTTCATTTCCACAATTAAATGAAAATTGTAAGTATCACACCCAAAGCCCAAATAAAATTTTTGGTATTTTACGATTTTCGAAATTCAGTAATTAAATCGATGTTGGCAGCTATAAGCTGAATATTCTTCTTACAATGAATAAATAAGTCAATAAAAAAGGCTTTATACTCTCGTGGAGTGTATAACAATATTTGTAAATGCCGAGGCATCGGTTGGCCTCGCGATTATAGTTTTATACTGTAGAAAATTACCAATACTGAATAAATACAACCTTCAGGTAAACCTCTGTCTGAAAAGGAATGCAAAAACATAATTACACTTTTTTAAGTGCAAAAGTACACCTCAAGAGCTCCTAATTTTTACGAACTACACGAAATTTGAGTACGATGCATGGTTGTCGAGACACATCCCAATAATATAACCTCTCTTATGCTGAAATTTGCAACTATTTTAGCATTTATGAACTTTAAATGCATCCAAAGCTAAAATCTTTTAGAATATGCTTAATAGGAATGTTCCTTGCAACATTCAATCAGTAAAGTTGAGAATTGGGCGCATGAAATTTGGTAGTTTTTGCCGCTGATAATACACTCTGCGTCGCACCAACGACCTTTCGACAAAAATATAATTTGCAATCGGTACGGGACACTCAGGCAACTCACCTATAACACAGCTATAGTTGGCTTGGCCGCACAAGTCCCGTTATCATTCAAGGCAACTGCAAAATGAGAAGTTGGCTTTACTTTTTTGGAAATATTTGTAGCGTCCGTTGTATCGCGTCCGTATTCCTGCTGCGCCTAATTAAAAAATTCTAAGAGATAATTATCAAATTTCATAAACCTACGAACAAAATATATCTTCAAGGTTTCAAAAAATCGCTGAACTTTGTATAATTCTATAAGAGCTTCAAAAGTACTTCTGTTTCTTGTAGCGACCGTTTCAATGTCTAATTGTTTATTAATTCTGTGTTCTGATTTGTACTAAATCCTGACAATATATTTTTAACCTGTAGCACTCTTTACGCGCTTTAGATGGCTAACAGTGTTGATCGGCTTTGTCTTGTTTTTGGCGTGGTTTAAACGTGCTAATGTCGTTAACGAAATTTTAGAATTATGTGGAAAAATGTTCCGAAGAAGAATTTTTTCACTTTTTCCAACAAAATTCCCAAAGTGGGGAAAATATGTTCGAAGTTTTGGGATTTTTTCTAAAATGGTCCCCATTTCTTCATTTACCGCGGGAATATAGTAATACTTGTGTTAAAAAATTTTCTAATTATAATTTTCTAATTGATGCTTTGCAATTTGAGAATTTAAGCAAATTTTTTTTGCATTGGAAAATTCACAATTTTTGAAAGGAGGTTCGTTGACCAAAATGATTCGAATGCATGCAAATTATGTCTTTTTAACGAAAAATAATCGAAGAATCGACAAATTTTCAAGGGAAATATGTTGTCGCCTTATTGGGGAAAAACGGGATTCACCATTCTATATATCGAGGGTTTATATTCATAAGTGGCTATGAACAAAAACACAACTTTTCAGGAGAGCGAAATAACTAATTTACTCCTTAATTTTAAGAGTAATCATGAATCATTCTTCGACAGTTTAATCTAAGGAGGATTATTAATTGCTACGATTGAAAGGTTTTTTGAAATGTCCTATTATTCGCGGTTTTATGGTTCATAGCCACTTTTGCACGTTTAAAATTTAGCACTATGAATTTTTAAATAAGCACATAGCCATTAAATATTTAAAGATTCCAGCTTATTCCGTCAGACTGGTACCATTTGTATTCCTTTTTCCAATTTTTTTACAAAAAAGTGGATATTGCGGTAGGGCACGATAAACAAAAAATACAAATTGGATATTTTTGGAAAATTTTAATTTTCGCGGCAAATATGGCGAAAATGATTTTCACCAATGAAATTTTTGTTTTATGAATTTCTCGCGATCTAGCCAACGGATTTGACTGAATTTTTGTTTGTGTATTAAAAACCAATGTCGCTTGTAACATATATGTAGCCAATCGCTGTAATTGTTGAAAAATCCAAAATTCGCGGTTGTAATTGCTTATATTTAAACTTTCTCTGTTCAAGATTCTGAAATTTTTCTGACACAAATATTCCCCATGAAGTCAGCAATCATATGTCAAAGAAATATTTTGGTATTCTCAATATAATAAAAAGTTACGCGGATTTTTCTAAAGATACTTTTCACACTTTTTGACTTTACAGCCACTATTTATCCTATTTTAGCCTAATAACTTGGGAAGCAAAATGCTATTAACGGCGAAATGATGGAATTTGATATACCCTAAATCTATAAAAATGCTGAAAAATGTTTTAAAGAAAATCGTTGTATCCAATTACGACCTTCGGTTATATGTTGCTCCAATTTTGAACTATTTTATTGATATTATTTCTATGTTCATTGCCACTTATGCAGTCACAAAATAACGTGTGAGTTGGAAGCCAAATCAGAAAAATTTGAAAAAAGTGGCTTTAGAAAAAAATGTTCTTGTCCAAATTTTTATGATAGATGACATCCAAATCTGAGAAAAGTTTGGCATCAAAAACTTATTTTCGAGAAAATGGTTCATAGACACTTTTGAATATAAGCCCTCGATATACTATTTTTGCTCTAAAATATGGACGAGATGATTTTTTTAAATAGATTGAGGTCCTGGCCTTTTTCGAGAAAGTTTAATTTTCCTGAAAATACCCCAAAAATAGCTGGGTTAATCTATTGCAGTTGGGGTTGTGTCTTTGCTAGATATATACACATAGTTTTCTTTTTTTAAAATAAATCTACTTTGATAATATAATTTTATAACTTTCACGTACTTTCTCATCTTCTTTCTTTTTTTAAATATTATTATATATTATTATTACTACTGTTACGTTTTTCTTTTTTCATTCAATTATTGAAGTAAAAGTATGTTTCTGAATTTCCTTTTATATAATTACTAGCTCACCCGGCAAACGTTGTTTTGCCTTCAAATTTTATTTATATTGTCGCAGGTGTTGTCCTATTTCATTTCAAATTGCAGAAAATTTGTGGTCAATTTGTGATTTATTGATGGTCAAGGCGAATGCGAGATGAATTAGAAATTGGAATCGCTTAAACTCGAATGGCATATCGGTTGGGATCATTGGCATTCTCGGAATGAGAACTTCCTCACTTTTGAATTTTCCTTTCAGAATTCTTGCGTGAATCACATTGCTTATGAGTTTTGTGAACGTTAGACGCGTTCCGTTGAATAATTTTGGTTGATTGCGAATCATGATGACAACGGAAACAACATTAAATTGTAAATTGTGCGGTGGCAATCCAGGAACATCCAATGAATTCTAAATCTCAGTTGGATTGTTGCTTGCTTCGTCTTCGTTTGTTACACAGTCGGTAGATTTGAAGGAATGCTGTTTGATTTTGAATTGTTCAGTTTAAATGATCCAATTGTCCGAACCAATTGGCTTAATGCGTTTGTGTCGCATTCACGTTCACGCTGCAATTCTATAGGGTGATTTTTTAAGAGCTTGATAACTTTTTTTTAAAAAAAACGCATAAAATTTGCAAAATCTCATCGGTTCTTTATTTGAAACGTTAGATTGGTCCATGACATTTACTTTTTGAAGATAATTTCATTTAAATGTTGACCGCGGCTGCGTCTTAGGTGGTCCATTCGGAAAGTCCAATTTTGGGCAACTTTTTCGAGCATTTCGGCCGGAATAGCCCGAATTTCTTCGGAAATGTTGTCTTCCAAAGCTGGAATAGTTGCTGGCTTATTTCTGTAGACTTTAGACTTGACGTAGCCCCACAAAAAATAGTCTAAAGGCGTCAAATCGCATGATCTTGGTGGCCAACTTACCGGTCCATTTCTTGAGATGAATTGTTCTCCGAAGTTTTCCCTCAAAATGGCCATAGAATCGCGAGCTGTGTGGCATGTAGCGCCATCTTGTTGAAACCACATGTCAACCAAGTTCAGTTCTTCCATTTTGGGCAAAAAAAAGTTGGATATCATCTCACGGTAGCGCTCACCATTCACAGTTACGTTACGATTCGCATCATCTTTGAAGAAGTACGGTCCAATGATGCCACCAGCCCATAAACCGCACCAAACTGTGACTTTTTCTGGATGCATTGGTAGCTCTTGCAATGCTTCTGGCTGATATTCACTCCAAAATCGTCAATTCTGCCTATTTACGTACCCATTGAGCCAAAAATGAGCTTCGTCGCTGAACACAATTTCTTTCTTTCTGAACTTTCTTAACAGAGCACGCATTTTGATAATAAAATTCAATGATTTGCAAGCGTTGCTCGTTAGTAAGTCTATTCATGATGAAATGTCAAAGCATACTGAGCATCTTTCTCTTTGACACCATGTCTGAAATCCCACGTGATCTGTCAAATACTAATGCATGAAAATCCTAACCTCAAAAAAATCACTCTTTAGTTCGAAAGGGTCGTATGGTCGACGATCTGGCAATGGCATTCCTAACCTGACTAACAATACAAATCGGGGATACTTCTGGAATTTTCTTGGGTTGTCATCTTGTTTGGCCGGCGACCAATCCGAATTGGTGCGAATCATCGAAATCGGTTCATGCGTTCTTGAGTTATAAGCGTAGTAACTAACGTCTCTCTATTTTATATATAGAGATTATTTGCATTCGAACATCAATTCAAATTGAATAGTTTTAAGTATTTTAGTTCCAGTTATTAGAAGTTTTTATACCCTCCACCTCCAGGATGGGGGTATACTAACTTTGTCATTCCGTTTGTAACACCTTGAAATATCGACCTGCGACCCTATAAAGTATATATATTCTTGATCGTCATAAAATTCTAAGACGATCTAGCCATGTCCGTCCGTCCGTCCGTCTGTTGAAAGCACGCTAGCATCTAAACGAAAGGAGCTAGAACGTTCAAATTTTCCATAAATGCGTCTTATAGTCGTAGATCGGTTGGGATTGAAATAGGGTGAAATCGGCCCAAAGGGAAAAATTTTTCCCTCACAAGGACTAAAAATTCCCATAATAATCCCTAATATTTTAGCGTATTTAAGCATGTTTTTGAATATTTCTGTTTATATTTGCTTGATATTTGGTATGCGCATTCCCCTTATAGCAAAAACGTGCACCATAAAGTGATTCTTTTTTGTAGGGGGTGAAATGGGGCAAAAAAGGGATAAAAATGGTACATATTAAACGACAATAGCTAGAAACACGAAATTCGGTGTGTACATTCCTCTAATTGAGTAGGTACATTATATAAAAGAATTTTGTCCAAATTCGTACTTTTAAGGAGTAAAATGGGAATAGAGGGATAAAAATGGTACCAACCAAACGGCTGTACCTAGAATAATGAAATTCGGTGTATACATTCCTCTGATTGCATAGATAAGTAAAATACACGGATTTTTCAAAATTCGTACCTTTTGGGGATAAAATGAAAAAAGGGGATAAAAATAGTACCAATCTAATGACCGCAGCTAGAGTCATGAAATTCGGAGTATACATTCCTCTGAGTGTGAAGACACGGAAAATAAACTGATTTTTTGAAATTCGTACTTTTTGGGGTTAAAATGAAAAAGGGGATAAAAATAGTACCAATCAAATGACCACAGTTAGAGTCATGATATTCGGAGTATACATTCCTCTGACTGCGAAGACACGGAAAATAGACGAATTTTTCGAAATTAGTACTTTCAAGGGATACAATGGTACAGAGGGATAAAAATAGTACCAACTAAACGACTACAACTAGAATGATAAAATTCTAATTGCGTAGAAACGTCAAGGGGGTAAAAATGGTACCAACCAAATGGAATAATGGAATTCGGTGTATACATTCCTCTGACTACATAGACACGCAAAATAAAAAGTTTTTTTTCCCAAATTCGTACTTTTTCTTTTACGGCAAAAATTGGTTGAATCATGAAGTTAGGTTATTTTGCACTATGTACGTCTGATAATGGATTTTCAAAATTTGTACTTTTGAAATTCAAATAGAATGGAAATACAACCAAATGTAGCACCCACTATCTACCAATATTTATGGCTTTGAAAATATTTTTCAAAATATAAATAGAAGAATAATTATTTTTTGAATTGACGTATTGGTAGCCTTGCCTTATAAGTGTGGTTTGAAATAATTAAAATATTATATTTATTTATAAAATTAATTTTTCAATATTTGTATTTGTTTTGGTTTGGCTATATTAAAAAAATTATATTTTCCTGTAATATTACTGCACTTCTACGAAAACAGACAACCTCTGTGGAATGCAATCCATGGTGGAGGGTATAAAAAGTTCGGCCCGGCCGAACTTAACTCCGTTTTTACTTGTTTTTTACTTGAATTGTAAGGCACTGTTGTTGACGACATGGTAGTTTTGACATTGACGCTGGATGCTTTGAAGACGGAGTTGGATAAGTTGGGGCTGGCGAAGACTGGGAACAAGACCGAACTACAGACTAGGTTGCTTGCCCACCACGGTATTGCTATCGATGGTGCTACAGGGTCGGAGTATGGCGATGCTTCTTCGGATGTTGGTCGTACGTTTGACCGCTCGAGTATGTTTTCGCTGCGATCGTTTGCCGGTGAGGGATTGCCTGAAGTTGAGCAGTGGCTGGCCGAATTGGAGGATTGCGCTAGCACAGTCCACAAATTTATTTATGCGAAACAGTTGCTGACGGCAGCCGCCAAGATCTTTGTCAGAAGTCTATCTGGCATTCGAGATTGGAACTCCCTTAAGGAAGCTTTGCGGGATGAATTTGGATCGAAGCTGCCTTCTATTGAAATACGCAGAATGCTGAGCAGCCGAAGAAAGAGGCGCGATGAGACGTACCTATTCCTATTTACGTTGCAGGAAATAGGAAACCGAATTACAATCTACGATCGCAGTTTAATAGAATATTTCGTGGACGGCCTAGACGATGGCGAATACGACCATACTTTATCATGCGCAGACACTAGACGATCTGAAAGAGAAAAGTGTGCGAGAAAATTCGAGGCCCCGGAGAATCATTAAATTTGAAGGGATCACGTCCGAAATTTGAACCAAGAGAGAACAATACAGCCGATAGACGAGAGAAACGGTGTTACAAATGTGGATAACACGGTCATTTATCTAAAGAGATATTAGCGCCTTACGCTATGGTACCCTTTCACTTTTAGGCGATATGAGACTTGAACTGGTATATGACTTGAACTGGTATAGGCGGCATGAACATTAACACTATGGGAAAATTTACTGCTGCTGTGAATATAGATGGACATAGACTAGATATGACTTTTCACGTGACAAAGGAAGACTATATTTTGTATCCAGCTGTGATTGGAATCGATATACTCGAATGCATGTAGTTATTAATCGACGCGAATGGAGCGAATGGAGCGAAATTTCGAACGGAACATTCGAAACATCGACTGAGTTTAAACAAAATTATATTGACCATCAATTCGAAGAATGGCGAACACAGTTTGAATCAATTGTGAAGACATGTCAATATGGACGTAAGATGTATGGCAAGAAGCGCTGTGCTGAGAATGATGTACCGACCAGAGGTAAAGAAGGTAGTCCATTGCACCTATTAATACCGAAAAAAGACGAATTGAAATTGAAGATGTGTGATAGAAGCAATTATACTAGCGAACGAATTCCCGACACGGCATATAAGATCAATGACTTGATAGTCATTAAGCTGACCTAATTTAAACCTGGTGAATGTATTTCGATGGCGTATAGGCTCAGGCCGCTATCGACGCACAGTGGTCAATTTCGCGAGATAGCGGTCAAAACTCTAAAACTTTTGGCCGGATTGGTATTTTTTTACGCAAATTGTTTTGTTCAATAGGAGGGACTTTAAGCTTCAATTTGCGTGTTCAAACGTAAAAATCGACTGATAGGAACGTAAGTAATGTGGAGTTAAAAATGCATTTTAATTTTTTGTTGAGTTTCCATGTAAAAGTTGAATATTTTGACATTTTAAATAGGTATATTTTTTATAATTTCTTATTTTCTTCAATCGTATTTTACAACCAATACTTATTTATTATTCCTAAACTTAATTTTGGTCAGAAAATGCCAACATTTGGCCCCTGACATTTATTTAGTCTCAATATTCACAGGGGCCAAAGGTTGGTTTTTGTGGAAGAAAGCTAATTCTTGTGAGGATTAAACTGAAAAATAACACTGAAATTCCCAACAATATCAATACTATTTGGATATATTATATACAGAACACAACATCGATAAAATTTTAAGTAAACTTTTACTATTGATTTAAAGTGCACATATATTTTATTTAAATGTATTAATAAAAATTTATACTAAAATTAGAAACAAATTATAATCTTTAAACTAGTGTTAATTAAACAATATTAGTAAAAATTTCTTCCAAATAGCTTTGATTTTCATTTTGCAGTAGTTGTTTAGCTTCTTCATCTAACTCTAATGAGGTTGATTTCCATTTTTGTCGAATACTGGACATATATGGGTCTGATGTGCACAACAAAATATTAACAAGATCTTCATTAGTACAATATCTGGAAATTTTTCTTGCGCTTCTTCTGAGAGATCTCCAATTGGAAGCATATTGTGCTGAATTATTTGTTCCCCATGGAACAAAATTTTGTGAACTGTGGTTGGCATATGTCTCCAAGAATATTTTTGGTTATAAAGGGTTGCTGTCTCATTAGCATACTGACCAAATTTTTTTGCATCTATCTTTTTGCTACATGCTATAACTTCTAATATGATTTGGAATCGTCGTATTAAATCATAATCTACTCCAGTTATAGAAGCTGCAGTTTCTGGATCGGAAAAAAATCTCCTTGCTGTGTTTCCATCATTAGAATTTCCTTCTCCTTGCATTGGCTGGTCAATTATAAGGCCTATCTCACAGTATTTTTCTTGAATATCTTTTTTTTATACCCTCCACCTCCAGGATGGGGGTATACTAACTTTGTCATTCCGTTTGTAACACCTTGAAATATCGACCTGCGACCCTATAAAGTATATATATTCTTGATCGTCATAAAATTCTAAGACGATCTAGCCATGTCCGTCCGTCCGTCCGTCCGTCTGTTGAAAGCACGCTAGCATCTAAACGAAAGGAGCTAGAACGTTCAAATTTTCCATAAATGCGTCTTATAGTCGTAGATCGGTTGGGATTGAAATGGGGTGAAATCGGCCCAAAGGGAAAAATTTTTCCCTCACAAGGACTAAAAATTCCCATAATAATCCCTAATATTTTAGCGTATTTAAGCATGTTTTTGAATATTTCTGTTTATATTTGCTTGATATTTGGTATGCGCATTCCCCTTATAGCAAAAACGTGCACCATAAAGTGATTCTTTTTTGTAGGGGGTGAAATGGGGCAAAAAAGGGATAAAAATGGTACATATTAAACGACAATAGCTAGAAACACGAAATTCGGTGTGTACATTCCTCTAATTGAGTAGGTAAATTATATAAAAGAATTTTGTCCAAATTCGTACTTTTAAGGAGTAAAATGGGAATAGAGGGATAAAAATGGTACCAACCAAACGGCTGTACCTAGAATAATGAAATTCGGTGTATACATTCCTCTGATTGCATAGATAAGTAAAATACACGGATTTTTCAAAATTCGTACCTTTTGGGGATAAAATGAAAAAAGGGGATAAAAATAGTACCAATCTAATGACCGCAGCTAGAGTCATGAAATTCGGAGTATACATTCCTCTGAGTGTGAAGACACGGAAAATAAACTGATTTTTCGAAATTCGTACTTTTTGGGGTTAAAATGAAAAAGGGGATAAAAATAGTACCAATCAAATGACCACAGTTAGAGTCATGATATTCGGAGTATACATTCCTCTGACTGCGAAGACACGGAAAATAGACGAATTTTTCGAAATTAGTACTTTCAAGGGATACAATGGTACAGAGGGATAAAAATAGTACCAACTAAACGACTACAACTAGAATGATAAAATTCTAATTGCGTAGAAACGTCAAGGGGGTAAAAATGGTACCAACCAAATGGAATAATGGAATTCGGTGTATACATTCCTCTGACTACATAGACACGCAAAATAAAAAGTTTTTTTTCCCAAATTCGTACTTTTTCTTTTACGGCAAAAATTGGTTGAATCATGAAGTTAGGTTATTTTGCACTATGTACGTCTGATAATGGATTTTCAAAATTTGTACTTTTGAAATTCAAATAGAATGGAAATACAACCAAATGTAGCACCCACTATCTACCAATATTTATGGCTTTGAAAATATTTTTCAAAATATAAATAGAAGAATAATTATTTTTTGAATTGACGTATTGGTAGCCTTGCCTTATAAGTGTGGTTTGAAATAATTAAAATATTATATTTATTTATAAAATTAATTTTTCAATATTTGTATTTGTTTTGGTTTGGCTATATTAAAAAAATTATATTTTCCTGTAATATTACTGCACTTCTACGAAAACAGACAACCTCTGTGGAATGCAATCCATGGTGGAGGGTATAAAAAGTTCGGCCCGAACTTAACTCCGTTTTTACTTGTTTGCTTTCTTTTTTCCAAATTTTCTTTGTTGTTTCTCACTGTTTCGCCTAACGGGCCAAATTCCAAATCGTATCCCAATTTAAGAATATGCTCCATAAAACGAATTCTAGCATGAAGAGGTGACATTCCAAATTCATATGCTTCATTAAAACTATCGTCTTGTGTTGGTGGTTGGCTCAATTGACTTGATGTTTTTTGGCATATGGTGCAGCTTGACGAAGACTTTGTTTCGGTTAAAGCTTGTGCAACTTTTCCATCGATCATTGTAAGTGACATTTTAAAGTTAACTTCGATGCATTGGTCATTAAATTCAAATATCACTGGTTGAAGTTCCTTAATTTCATCTCTTATTTTGCCAACTTCTTCAGTTATGACATCTTTAGTTTCTTTTTTGTAAGCAAACTTTATTGGTCTACAAAATTTTGTTGACGAGGGAATTTCATTCTTCCATACATCTATCTCTGCAGCTCTACTAGTTGACGGCTCTGAACCAATATAAGTTTTTGTTAAACGTAATGGAACGAAAGAAATCATGAATAAATTGGCATCTGATGAATTTTCCGCATTACATTGTTTGTATTGTTTCTGGCCAGAGGACACATCACATCCCCATTTAGAAATTAAAGTCATGCTGCATAGTCAGCATCAAATGTCTTTAATAATCGTTCTGCAGTGTGTTCAAGGAGATCCTGCAATTTTATTTCTGCTGAACTTGAAGTTACACTAATAGCAGTTGGTGAAGGTAAGCAATCTTTTTTGGCAGAAACTAAATCTCGATATGATGGAAAAATTCCACAATTTTTTTCATTGGTTAGCTTCCGCAATTCTGTATATTGGTTTTTAGTCATTTTCAAATCCAAAAATAGTGCAAATGCTTCTTCTGGAGTAAATTTATTTTCTTCAGTTGGTGTCGGCATACTTTCTAAAATCCTTTTTGTGCGTCTGGGGCTTGCTTCCACTATTTTTTCAATGATAGCAATTTTACTCTTTTTAGTTTTCGATGGTTGAATTTGATGCAGAAATGAATCCTTTATGATGCTACAACAAACTTCTTCATTGATATGTTTAAGCTTGCGTCTTCGTGATCTTTCACTACAATTATCAATTGGCTTTGCTGGTCGACCACCTTTTCCAGTTTCCGTGGTAGTTACTGATGGCTTTTCAAAAATAAGTTTATTTCTTAGCCATTCTTGGTTGCGTGAGTAAAACAATTTCTTGTTTCTGGAACATTGATTGTACCGTTTTCTTAAAGTATTTAAAAAGTTTTTTATTTTTAACTTATGAATTTTAATTTCTTGTTTGTCGGATATTTTGAAGAATGGATTATTCATTATATGTAAAATAATGTCGTTTTCATCTTTCCGTTCAAAATATATATCAGATAGAACACTATAACTGAATTTAGCCATTGTTTAAACAATAATGAATAATAATGACTTTGGATGATATGTACGTCAATCGTTTCGTTTGTTTTCGTGCACTGGATAGCACTAAGTTGTGACAGTGCTGTTGTCTCTTTCATTTTTGTGATGTCCATTTTATGTTCTTTCATTCTCGTTTCTAATATTCTCTTCGTTGTGTTCTGTCGTTAATGTTGGTAAAAATTGAATTTAATGTTCTATTTGGTTTGTAAGCAAAGCGCATGTTGTCAGATTCTATTGTCATTTTTGTCAAAATTTTGATACACCCTTCTATGTGGACTAGGTCCAAATATGGGCCAAATTCTCCTAATTTCAACAGAATTATTTTTTGGGTCAATAAGAACTCTTGTACAAAATTTCATCAAAATATATGCATAATAGCCACTTTCACATACAAATAACTTCTCAAAAAATATGACGTGCATTTGTACCGAATATCTTACCTTGGGTCAGAAAAATTGCTGTAGCTCAAAAAGTGCAGTCCCGATGCATGGACATGTATATATAGGAATGTAGGGGAGGGTTAGGACTACAAAATAGTATACTGTGTATTGTTCACTACTGTGTATTGTTCACTATTTTACTGACAGGTACTTGTAAATGGGTGCATATTTTTTTACCGTCGCTATATACCTGTTTCACCATGTGTGAGGTTTAAATTTTCCGAATAATGACCACCCCTAAATGTGAAAAACCCAAATAATTAAAAGTTACTTTGCTTACTATGGGTTTTTCAGTTGGCTACCTGTTTTTTACAGAAATTCAACGCACATTTAGGGGTCGTCATTATTCGCAAATGTATTTAAAACAGGTATTCTGAACGGACCTGATATTCGGAAATTGATCAAAAGTGATTCTTTCATGAACAACCTACGAAGAAAACAAGATCATCAGAACCACAAGCGTCAACTTCTGCAAGCATGGATATTGCCAATAATTGAAAAATGTTCTGAATTTGGTTTTTATGCATATTATTATTGCGTATTAATTGCATATTATTTTATTTTCATAAAGTTTTTATAAATATTTTTTTTTGCATGATAATTTTTTAATTTTTATTTTTATTTTATTTTTTGAAATTGCGAATAAAAGCGAAACGCGTGCATCGATTTTCATGATCTTTGTCTCATTTTGCTCATAGGTTATGTGACTTTGCGAAAAAGTAACTACACTTGAAACTTATTTCCGTTTTGTATTTTTTATGAATTTAAAAAAAATGTTCTTCATTTTTTATTGGAAACTTATTTTTAACTTGTAAACTGTTGCTTGTATAGGAAAACAATATATGAACAGATTAAGGGAATTGTAATTCTTAATTTTTTAAAATTTATTTCAACTAAATCGGGCTAGTGGCTGTCGAGCTATGTCAAACAACAGGGCCTAAAACGTGATAAATTCCCCTATACGATAGTACTAACTTCAAATCGATATTAAAAATATTTCGGCAGGTAAGAAGACAAAACGAATGATGCAGAAATTTCACATACTGTTCTCAGAATTGAGTTGGCAAATCATGTGTAGTACTGTGTAATGAATAATAATGACTTTGGATGATATGTAGTCAATCGTTTCGTTTGTTTTCGTGCACTGGATAGCACTAAGTTGTGACAGTGCTGTTGTCTCTTTCATTTTTGTGATTCATTCTCGTTTCTAATGTTCTCTTCGTTGTGTTCTGTCGTTAATGTTGGTAAAAATTGAATTTAATGTTCTATTTGGTTTGTAAGCAAAGCGAATGTTGTCAGATTCTATTGTCATTTTTGTCAAAATTTTGATACACCCTTCTATGTGGACTAGGTCCAAATATGGGCCAAATTCTCCTAATTTCAACAGAATTATTTTTTGGGTCAATAAGAACTCTTGTACAAAATTTCATCAAAATATATGCATAATAGCCACTTTCACATACAAATAACTTCTCAAAAAATATGACGTGCATTTGTACCGAATATCTTACCTTGGGTCAGAAAAATTGCTGTAGCTCAAAAAGTGCAGTCCCGATGCATGGACATGTATATATAGGAATGTAGGGGAGGGTTAGGACTACAAAATAGTAAATTTGTGTTTTGACTCAGCTTGACTCACAGGAGTTGTGCTCTATGAAGTAGGAAATTTCCGATAAATTAGACCTTTTTTAAAAAAATATTTAAATTGTTCTGGAAACAGTAGAGCTTCAATTTTTTCTACCAGTGATAGGAAATAAGTTAAGTTACAACACAAAATTTATTTCGTCCAAAAATCTTGAAAAACAAAAAAGTTATGATCATTTCAACTTTAAAAATTAACTAAAAATATCATAAATTCTGAAAAAGCCCATTTTGGACCACCCTGTTCTCAGTGAAATAGTTAAAATAGAGTTCTAATTTTTTGGCACCCGAGGTTTACTACTGTCTACTTTCATATAAGTCTAATAACTTTAAAATCGGAGAACAAAAACCAAAAGGAGTTTTGGCCGCTATCTCAAAATAATGACCACAGTGGGACGGACGCCTTCGTTGTGTCTTGCATGACAAGCGCGACGGTGTCATGCAAACTCACCGACGCACATGCTTGCATACAAAGATGCACTGACTTACACATTGTAATGACAAAAGTCGCCCGACTCGTTTTTGCCAACAATGCAAATTCCCACAAACAATATTGGAAAAAATGAATTAATATTATCTTTTTATAGTTTTATTACAAATTTGAATATGATTGTTTTTTTATTATTATCTTTCTTATTGCCCTTATATTGTAATTATTATTTTTTTTTACATTAAAAAAACAATGAATTATGTTACCGAATTATTTAAAAATTTGAATGTAACGGAATTTGGATGATGCCATTTAGTGGGAATTGTGCCAGTAAAGTGGCAACTCGATCAGCTGGCAGCCTATCAGGGACATACATCCCTAATGTGATCGTGTGGGTGAATGTTGTGATGAAGCCACACGTATAAAAGAGCAAGAATTGAGCGGGTGGAGTTAGTTCGCCAGTGGACGACCACACGGTAGGACATATTTTGGTTATAAGGACGGGGACGACCAAACTAACCAAAGTAGATTCTTAAGTGTGGAAGACTGACAGTGTGGCTAGAGTAGTAAAGGAGGCTGCAACTGCTTTACACTCATTACCAAGAAGATTGGAGGGGACTGCATTCTCGCTTGGTACCGCACCCAGAGTCTTAGGCTGTGAGCATTGGAGTAGTATTAAGACGGGGAAACAAGTTGGAGGGGACTGCAACTAGTTTTCTTACTCGTCCGGTTTTGGATTGGAGGGGACTACGATCCATTTCGGGTGCTACACCACGGCCCGCTGCGTCAAGCCGGCATAATTCGACGCTGCTGTCCTAATTGACGTTGCCGCCGCCGTACACATCGACGCTGCTGCCGAAGCCGCCGTATAATTCGACGGTGCTGCCGCCGTACACATCAACGCTGCTGCCGACGCCGCTGCTGCCGTATATATACGACGTTGTTGCCGCCGTATTCGTCGTCGCTGGCGCCGTAGTCATCGACACTGCTGCCATCCTATTAGACCGCCTATATTCTACGACCTCGACTTATTCGTATACCTCAGGATATGTCCGTTTTCCCGTGGGTTACGGCAACCTAGTGTAAAATCGGGTGTTAAATGTGTAAAACTAGTGATAAGTTAGCTTTAGTGTTCTTCTAGGTGAATAAATAATTATAACGTTTGTATAAAAAAACTATAATTGCTGCGGTTAATCTCTGTTCCAGACGTGAGAGAAAAAAACAAGCCACAAACAATTAAATCAAAATAAGAATAAAACGAAAATTCAAAAAAAATCGTAAGCCGGTCAAAAGAAAATAAAGATCATGCTAAAAGTTTCATGGGCATATTCGTTAAAGCAGGACGATCTGCTAGCATATATGAGTGAGTTTGCGTTGGATTCTCTTGGCAAAGTGGAAGATCTTCGTAAAAAAATTGCTAAGTTCCTGGGAGGAGAACACGAGGACGATCAGCTAAACCGATTGCTCGAACTTCAAAAGAAACGTGAGACAACAAATGCGTTGGGTTCTCCAGCCGTGCGACAGGATGCAGCGTCTGCAACTTTACAGTTGAGTGTGCCAAATGACAAAATTGCCAAATTAGCAGCTTCATCGCCTGTGGAAAATGAATCCATCACATCACAACATCATCACCAAACAAGTTTTTCCGAAGCACAACGCATTCAGTCTGAACGAAGAACAGAAATAATCAAACAAGTACGAAAGTGGGGTTTGAAATATGATGGTGGACGAGAACCCTTGGCTTTTATAGAGCGCATCGAGGAATTGGCTGACATGTATTCCGTACCTGTAGACCAGCTACCCAGAATAATGCCGGAGTTCTTTAGGGATAGGGCGCTGATTTGCTTTCGAAATAACAACCAGTACTGGTCAGACTGGAGAAAATTTAAAACGGACTTCTCTAATTTTTTTCTACCGGCCCGATACTTCGAACAACTAGATGACCAGATCCGAAAAAGAACACAGCGGCCGCGAGAAGTTTTAAAGACTATGTATTATCGCTGCAAAACTTAATGCGTCATACCGACCTGACAGAAGAACAAAAATTGGAAAGGATATTTCGTAATGCATTGGCAGACTATCAATGGTATATTCGCAGTAAGGACTTTTCCTCACTGAACGAGCTAATTTCATTGGCCGATGATTTGGAGAGCATCCCATCCACATCACAACAAAGTCGCGGAGACCACCCACGGACACAAACAGGTATTACTCATAACCAGTTCTGGAAACGTAATGAAGAGTAAAACGACGCTCCACACCACCACCACTGCCACCAGCGGCAGCAACAACAGCAGCAGCATGGACGAACATAATATTCAAAGCACCAGTACCTCCGTGGTAGAATTTAATACGGCCGTTCGTTCTTCTGATCTGGATAAAAGTGCTTAATCAACTGGAATTTGTATAGCAACATTGCACTGTGGCACATGTTTGGCCATTTGAATTTGTTGTCAACAAATTGAGTCACCTAAAAAATCGTCAAACTTCTTATTGATATATCATGGAAGTCCGTTAAGATAATTATCAGAAATTTTTGAGCTATCTAAATAGCCCAGACATGACCCAAACGACCAAGAAAATCCCAATAAATATTTAGTTCCATTCACATTCGATGTGTTTTAGTTTATATGATCCATAATTTCAAATATTGGGTGAAAATGGTCTGGACGACCGACGTTAACTGGTCCGTTGAGATATTAATTCGTTGCCAGAACTTTTGTAGCTCCCTAAATAGCCTGGCCGCCAGACCAAACGTCTAAAAAGGTCGTAATAAGGATTAGGTCCCATCCTCATTCGATGCGGATTAGTTAAGACGACCCAAACTTACAATTAAAGTTAAATTGAAGAATATGGGTCCCAATATTTTCTTAGGTTTTACTTTCCTGTGAACTAATTTGTTATCCCCCTTTCGCTAAATATGGACCACTGTGCTTAGGTGTTGTCGTCAAAAGTCGTCATCATCACTCATATCGCACAACAAGAAGCAGCAGCAGCAGTAACAACAACACCAACGACGACGACTACTACAAACTTTGTTTGATGACACAGTTTATGTGTGGTTTGGTTTCATCGGAGCTGGATGTAATTCAAGTCCTTAATCGGAAGTCGGAAATGGTAGTAGTGCTTTCACACTAATGCTTCTTTACGCGCAGGCGTACAGACAAGCTCAACCACAGAATGTCCCTGGATAAATAAGCAGATGAAAAATACGAAAAAATCCTCAAAAATACGCCGACTACGCAAACATAGGAAATCAGTTGTATCGCCATTTTCCTCGCCAGTTCAATGATGAAGACTGTACTACTTGGAAACTTTGTGTGGCGAAACCGCGTCCTACAGGAAAACCACGATAACCCCACAGCCGGACATTTTGGCATTAGAAAAACGATAAATAAAATATCCAGTAGGTATTATTGGCCTGGAATGTTTCGCGACATAAGCCAGTATGTACGGCGATGCGAATCCTGCCAGCGATTTAAGGTAAGCCAGCAACATCCAGCGGGAGAAATGTTGACCCGAATACCAGAGGAACCGTGGGCCACTATTTGTGCCGATTTTGTTGGGCCTTTGCCTCGGTCAAAGCATGGGTGTTCCATGTTACTTGTATTCGTTGACAGATTTTCTAAATGGAATGAGCTGGTGCCACTGAGAAAAGCGACTGCAGAAGGATTGGTGAAAGCGTTAAGAGAACGCATTATAGCCCGATATGGAGTGCCAAAAATCATAATCACGGACAATGGTGCTCAATTTACTTCAAAAATTTCTAGAGAATATAGGAGTAAGACAACAATTCACTGCCCCTTACACACCCCAAGAAAACCCCACGGAAAGGTCTAACCGCACTGTAAAAACCATGATCGCACAATTATCAAATAATCAACATACTCAGTGGGATGAATATTTGCCCGAGATTATGCTAGCAATAAACACCAGTGCATCAGAGTCAACCGGGTATTCTCCAGCATATCTCACACAAGGTCGTGAACCTCGACTACCAAAAGCATTATATGATGAGGTCACGGTGGGAACAGGATCAAAAATTCGAAATCCGCACGAATTAGCGCAGACAATGAAAGGTCGTAACGGAAGGGCTGTCAGCTATCCAAGAAAACAACGCCGCCAAACACAAAAGAATTCCCGAAAAAACAGTGGCAGGATGTCTCAACATAAAGCAGTCGATCCACCACCCACAAAAAAGAATAAACCCACCCCCAAGCAAAAGACACCACCAATTGATGAAATATGCGAAACCGTCGCCCGAGGTACCAATTTCCCATATATTCAGGAAAAGGCTGACCTGCCACCCACACCGGGGAACTGTCTCCTGATCATTCCTTTTATGGATATCCGAACATACCAAGCTCGGGAGAATTCGTGTCGTCACCACAAATATGTCGATGGGGATGACAACGACGACGTAGAAACCCTTCCACGTCCGGAGGGAGAGTTTGTGGACGCTGATTTTCCGGATGTAAGTGCGATTGAGGATGAAATTAAGAGAGCCTTTTTCGGTGAAAACGACCGTACTCTTGCCAAACGTGAAGCTTCGCTACCTCCTGTATCGGATGGCGAAAACGATGATCATAGACGGCCAACACCGCCTAAGAGAAAAGGGTTTGGTAGCATGCAAGTAGAGGAACGATCACATCAATACCTCGGCATGAAATGTTATGAAAAGATTGTAACCATGCGGCTTTTAGTGCCCGTGGAGAAACCCGTCCCGGAGATCGGTAGTAAATTAAAGAAAACGGAAGAACAGGTCAATCGGGGAAAAGACCAAATTCCGACATCACCAAAGAAGTACGAAGAGGACAATATTTCTGTAAGTCAATACCCCGTGGCGCCAGTCCGTCCACCAAGGCAATGGGTTTCCTCGGTTTTAATATCAGATGGGAACTGGTCATCACCTGCATCCGTGACATCCGCAACATGGTGCTCACCATTATCAACGTCATCCAGAGGTTCGTCGTCATCAAAGGCATCGTCTTCATCCGCAACATCATCTTCATCCGCAACATCGTCTTCATCCGCCACATCATCATCGTCTGCAGAATCGTCCTCCACTGTGTCGTCATCATCCGAGTATAAACCGGTCAAGGCCGCAGTGACTACAAGGCCGCGAAGGATACCCACAAATACCCATCATCAACTCACAATCAGGTAACTGGTTTACAGTTATAAGACCCAGTCAGTAAAACCAGTCAATTACCGGTGTCCGATAGTGAAATAACGTCTACCACTGCCGGTAGAAATCGGGTCAACCACCGCTAACACAGCAGCAAAAGCTTCAGAGTGGGGCGATGAACTCCGCGTTATTCCCGCGGGGGTACAAACCTGTATCGCAAACTTGTTAAGTCAGAGGAAAAACAACGACCAGATATGAACACGTATTGAGGTGGACGGCATCTACTATCGTATTTTAATCAAAAGGTACGTGTTTTGCACGCGCTGGAAGAGGAGGGGCAATGTAATGACAAAAGTCGCCCGACTCGTTTTTGCCAACAATGCACATTCCCACAAACAATATTGGAAAAATTAATTAATATTATCTTTTTATAGTTTTATAACAAATTTGAATATGATTGTTTTTTTATTATTATCTTTCTTATTACCCTTATATTGTAATTATTATTTTTTTTTTGCATTAAAAAAAACAATGAATTATGTTACCGAATTATTTAAAAATTTAGTGGGAATTGTGCCAGTAAAGTGGCAACGCGATCAGCTGGCAGCCTATCAGCTGATAGCCTATCAGGGACATACATCCCTAATGTGATGGTGTGGGTGAATGTTGTGATGAAGCCACACGTATAAAAGAGCAAGAATTGAACGGGTGGAGTTAGTTCGCCAGTGGACGACCACACGGTAGGACATATTTTGGTTATAAGGACGGGGACGACAAACTAACCAAAGTAGATCCTTAAGTGTGGAAGACTGACAGTGTGGCTAGAGTAGTAAAGTGGTTTGAGGGGACTGCGACTTACCAAGAAGATTGGAGAGTACTGCATTCTCGCTTGGTACCGCACCCGAGTCTTAGGCTGTGAGCATTGGAGTAGTAAAACGAGTAGAGAAACGAGTTGGAGGGGACTGCAACTTGTTTTCTTACTCGTCCGGTTTTGGATTGGAGGGGACTACGACCCATTTCGGGTGCTACACCACGGCCCGCTGCGTCAAGGGTAACCCCCACTGGTTTGAGCAACGATTGACGGCATAATTCGACGCTGCTGTCCTAATTGACGTTGCCGCCGCCGTACACATCGACGCTGCTGACGACGCCGCCGTATAATTCGACGCTGCTGCCGTATAATTCGACGGTGCTGCCGCCGTACACATCAACGCTGCTGCTGCCGCCGTATATATACGACGTTGTTGCCGCCGTAGTCATCGACACTGCTGTCATCCTATTCGACCGCCTATATTCAACGACCTCGACTTCTTCGTATACCTCAGGATATGTCCGTTTTCCCGTGGGTTACGGCAACCTAGTGTAAAATCGGGTGTTAAATGTGTAAAACTAGTGATAAGTAAGCTTTAGTGTTCTTCTAGGTGAATAAATAATTATAACGTTTGTATAAAAAAAGCTATAACTGCTGCGGTTAATCTCTCTCCGTCGAAAAATATAAATGGTTTGTAACGACCCTGACCCCCGATGAGTTCTACCCCAGCCTAATGTGGAAACACATCGTTACAACATACGGACGGACGGACGATGTCAGCAGATCAGTTGTCGTATAGTATTTAACAAAGATAGACGTGTTGACGAATTCAAGCCGTTCTGTATTGAATCATTTATTAAATTAAAAGATAATTCCCAGGATTGTGTCGTCACATCATTGTAAAGTACTCGGAGTAAAACGATTTTCAGAAATTTCGGAGATATAGTCTATCATCTACCATGTTTTCAAATCAATCTAGTCAATATGGGTATCATCGGAAAGAATTTAGAGATCGAATATCTTAAATGGATCCATCAGCCCACTGCGAGTCAGTTGAATATATTAACCATGCTTTTTAGAAAAAATCTTATGATCGTCTGAAATATATTGAGAGAGTCTAAAGGTATAATGTCTCAGATTATTTATTTAATTTTAATTAACAGCAAGGCAAAGTTGCAGTTTTTGAGGTATTTATAAACTAATAGGAAATGAAGTTCGAGCTAAACTTTTTTCACTAGTCTGATTGTATTTATATTTTCATTAACAGCTTTAGCAGTAACAATGCTGAAGTAAAACTGCCAAAAATCTGTAGTTATGGCAGAAAAACTGTTGTAATAGCAGGAAATTGCCTGCTGATTGGTAGCAAACAATCTCTGCTGACATTTGCAGACTTTTTAAAGAATATTATAAGAAAAATGTGCAAAAATCTGCCAGCACAATTCCAATTTCTTGACACCAGTACTAATAATTGTTCAAATATAAATGACGTTCACTAGTTGTATATTTAAATATTTATGTTTTTAGGTTTTGTTTCTTCCAGGAGTTCGATGAAATAAGTGTGAGACAAGAGAAACATTTTGCATAAGATCGAAGAAGAATGAAACGTTGAAGCAAAAATGTCAAAAGCAGACATTTCTGCCATTTTTAATTACAAATTCTTTTGGGTGTCGGCATTGCTTAAAACAAAAAAACATAGATGGCGCTAACGAAGTAAATCTACAAATAGCTAGAGCCATGGAGACAGCATACAAAGAGAATTTACAAACTAAATTAACCAAAGCTCTCAGAAAAAGTCTCTGTAAGCAATAGATGTCGCCGATGTACAACTATCTGCACGCTTACTTAAATTCATATTGTAAGCTGATATAGGTTCAGAACGGTAGATGTTTTGTTAATCAAAACATTCTGTACCTATATAAGTTAACAATAAGAATCTACGTGTTATGTAAAATTTTTGTGGAAATGTACTGTCGAAACACTTAAGTTCCTATGGATTCAATGAATCGTTTCTGTTCCAGTCGAATTTTTGTAGAATATGCAAGCATACAGACAAATGTATTCATGATATTCAAAACATCTACCGTTCTCTGTACGGTGATGCCAACTTAGCCCCTTTCGTGTTAGATTTAGTCCGTTTGGAGTTGTCCGAAACCCGAAAACATTGTTTTAGGTCGAAACTAAAAAGCGCATAATTTTAGCCCATTTCACTTGTTATTTTAGCACTTTCAGCTCTTTTTATTAGTATGGCCACATTAGGGCATAGTAAATAAAATAAATAAAGTGTACTTTAAATTTAAGTTGTAGATTAGGTCTGTCATAGGCGAAGGAAGGTGTGGCTGGGGTAGTCTAATACCACGCCAGAATTGTTTAGCCAATCCCCGTTTTTTAATATATAAATGCTAATATTAGGCATTGTACAACTTGGAATCTAGACATGCTTTTGATAGATGGAAAAGACAAAGAAATAAAAGACAAGAATCATTTAAGAAACATGACCAACCACACCCAACAATATGGAAAATATTCCAATATTTGGACAGTTTTATGATTGTGCAAATGTAATGTCGGTCTACAAGAATAAAAAAGAAAAAAATTACAAATAACTTTTA
Source organism: Polietes domitor (assembly GCA_947397865.1). Classification (NCBI taxonomy): domain Eukaryota; kingdom Metazoa; phylum Arthropoda; class Insecta; order Diptera; family Muscidae; genus Polietes; species Polietes domitor. The sequence goes on along the minus strand of OX377619.1, from coordinate 115,006,228 downwards.
TTCACTACCTGGCACACAAAATAAATCAGTCGACTTTCAATGCAGTTTCATATTTGTTTTTCTCAGTTGCAGATACGAAAATAGATCGATCAAAAAATGTTGGTAGCATATTCTGTAGAGGAGGAAGCCAGAGGCTTTGGGATCATTAAATCTAATCATTGGTAGATCATTTGTAGCTGTTTCAGCAGCATATTTCTGCTATTGAATAGAATCATATTTAGGGTTTTCATTCTTGGTAGCAAATGGGGGTTGTAGATCTTGCAAAGTTTGCCACGATTTGCTGCACCACAACAACAAAATACAATGAAACGTTATTTGCAAGACTAAAACCCTGTACATCTTGCAAATTCTAATTTAGCTTTTAAACAAATAACGACTTTTTATTTTGGCGTGTTTTTACTCTAGAGTTAACAACTTTGCCCGACATTGCGTCTTCTTCTTCTTAAAATTATAATTTACAATCAACTGAGAGAAAAAAACGTCCACTCTTTGTAGCATACTCGTTGTAAATTCCCCAAGGGTTGCAGAATATGCTACCAAGAGTGTATACCCTAATTATTTACCAAAAACAGCAAATAAAATATTTTTTAGAATTACTCAGATAAACACATATCCAAATTTTATTTTCGATTAGTATTTATTATAGTATAAATTATAATTATTTGACATTAATTAAATTGTACATACCTACTTACTCTGCTAAATACAAAAAATAACGTCAAGTTAGGCTAAACTTTCAGACGGATATAACTAACTTCAGTTAGTTGTTATATCATTTGAGTTATATATCATTCCGACCAACTAATATTTTATGACAGAGCTTTCCAATTACTTCCCTCAATTTGGTAAATATTTTAGTTCCAGCTGTGAAACTGTCTGCAATAAAAGGAAACATTTGATAAGACGCATGTAATTTGTTCAATCAAATGTACTTTTTGATATATTTCGTACGTTATTCGCGGTCTTATGGTTCACAATAGCCAAAATTTCGGTGGTAAAATAAATATTGACAACAAATTCAATGAACAACATTTTCTAACACATACAAATGATACATGATTTTTCGTCAGTTTTGGATAATTTTCAAGAAGATTGCTTACTCATCTACTTTCCCTCAAAAATTATTTGTCATTTCTTCGCCCACCTCACGCAAAAAAATGCAGTCTGAAAATAAAAAACTATTCTCAAACGCCGTATAGTTATTTCGCTCCAAACATTACAACTTCATTTTAAGCGGCTTTATAACTTTTTTATTTTTTACTTTAAGGGCATGATAATTTATTTCGCTTATATACTAAAATAAATTATTTATATCAGCGAATATATCTTATTTGTTCTGCAGTTTCAGACTATATAATGTATGTATGTCTAATGTATCTACATATGTATAGATTAATTAGTGACACTAACTGCCTGGTCCACGATGTCGAACGTTAACGTTCGCAAGCCTTTCAAGCGACAAACGGCTGATTTAGGACTCACTAACAGAAAATATATGCGAAAGAAACGTACGTAAGCATTTCGGTGCAATATCGGGACCAAGGCGTATTTATACAGGTGATAAAATACAAGTAATTTTTTGAATGGTGAGCCATACAACCAAGGCAAAATATATGGGTTTTGACAGTTTCGGTTACTTTTGAATGAAAAAAAATTCAGTCAGCTGGGCTCCTGCTATCACCTTTATAAATACGCCTTGATCGAGACCCACTAACTGTTTTGTTCTGTCATCTCTGCGAACGAAAATGTCAAAAGCACTCACTTGTGTTGTGTCTGTCGTTAAGTTAACAAAGACATCGAAACATCAATATAATGGAAATAAAAGGTAAGTAAATTAAATAATGAATTATTGTTCGAATTTTATTGAAATATATGATTGTTTCAGACCAATGATAACTGCATCCAGTCTTTGATAGACACACCGCAAAGAGGAAATGAAGCCATAGCAGTGATTACACCATCTGGACATCAAGATAGCAATACAATAAGAACAAATAAACACCGGCAACAACAACACCAGCAGAGCAGACCAAAAAATATAAATATATAAGAAGGTCCGTCCGACTCTTTGATTTCTGACAGTTACGTGCGATTAAAATGTAAATGAAAGAGCGACACTCTTTTCTCACTCTTAAAAGAAGAATGGATGTTTCAAAATGAACATTTTTCGTGATTTTTGTTTAATTGTGAAAGAACTAAAGAAAACAGCAGAAAGAAACGACAAAAACATTAAAATACTGAAAAACCGTGTCGTGGTTTACTCGAATTTTATGACAATTTCAATTATTTTCTTTTCATTTAACTAATTGCAAAAAAATATTCAAAAATAAGGTAAAAATTATCATATTCTTCCTTGTTCCCGGTGTTCTTTTTTTTGTTTACATGTTATTATGAATGATTTCTGTCAAAACCGACGACAGCACTCTCATAAGCTAACGTAACTCGCTCAACTTTTGAAATGAGACGGAAGGACCTTCTTATTCATTTATATTTTTTGAAGCAGGCAATATCTTCGAAGCAACAACCTCAAAACAGACAAGTAGCTGCAAAAAGGAGTTCAGATGCCAATGGCACAAACAAAATGGTAGAATATTTTTGAGTTAAAAAAATAAAGAAAGCACACAATACAATTGTCTTTTTATACACTCCACGAGAGTATTATGGCTTCGTGCATTTGTTTGTAACACCTCAAAGGAAGGGTGATAGATCCTTGTGATAGACATAATTATACCGATCGACTTAGAATCACTTTTTGAATCGATTTAGCCATGTCCGTCTGTCTGACTGTCTGTCCATCTATTCTTGTAATCACGATACAGGTCGCAATTGTAGCCAGAACCAAATGAAACTTTGTCGGGACAAGGACGAACGCTATTTAATTTGAGGAAAATCGGTTCAGATTTAGATATAGCTTCCTTACGACTTTCACTCCCGATTTGACTCTTTTCACTCTAAATACCACATATTACAACAGATTTCCTTCAAAATTGGCAAAACGTCTTATATTTCAACTAGAAACATCTGTGGTAAAAATGTGTTTCATCGGTTCAGATTTATATATAGCTCTCATTAAATTTCGCTCCGATTTGACTTTTCCGCCCCAGAAACCACGTATTTTCACCGAGTTTCTTCAAACTGAGCATAACACGTTACACTTGAACTGGAGGAAAGAGATGGACGATATTCTCCAATCTCTGAATCACCGTTATTCAATCACCGTAATTGAGAATTCACGGTTAAATGCAGTTATTGGATATGACGAGTAACGGTTACTTTCAAAGTAGTTCTTTCAATGTTGTCACCACTCAATTTTATATTTCACTACCTGCAGAATATCACTGACATCGTTTTCTCTTGCTGAAGCGTACTAGAATCATTAGAAAGAGATAGAACAATATAATAATATTTCTGTCACTCTCTATTGCATGTAATAACGTGGAGCTTTTTCTGGCTGCTTTGGTCTTTAATTTTAATTTCTATTTTTCGTTCTCCACTTTCTTTTATATTTTATCAATTTTGGAAAACCGCTGAAAAATTACTGCCAGTTATACAATAAAACTTGTGTAAAATTACCTTGTATGTTTTGGCTGTATTTCAAGTCACTTTGTTCTCTTAAACAATTTGCATTTATCAGTAAAATAAAGAAATAAATATACAGATTGATAGAACATAAGTAATGTTTGAAATGTTTTTTAACTAATTTTAATTTGTATTTTGCTGACGCACAAGCACCGCCACCCCTACAGCATGTAAACTGTCAATCATAATAGGATTAAATTAATTATGATGAAAGAAACTTTTGAAAACACACACAGCCACACTTACCTTGTTATAATTGTTCGTTTTTCGGCTTTCCCCAAACACGCACTGGCTTTGGCACCAATGGATAACAGAGGTCCGTTGCTGTTTTCATTACTAAATACAAAAGATGTCCCAGCACAACCGGGCGGAAAACCAAATGTTGTTGTGCGTAGTGTATAAATACCACTGCTGCCGAAACCATTTACGGCTTCACTTGCAGAGACTGCATAATGTTGCTCCAACAATTCCTAAATGAACTTCATTGACATTAATTGAAGGAGAACATCATATTATATTCCAGACTTACGAAATGTAACTAAAATTGATATTAATAAATTAAAAGATTAATCAATCTTCATTTTGCGAGTGCAAAATAAATAGATTTTTAATTCACCATACTTACTTCTTCGTCTGTTGTTTCTTCTGTTCTGTTGCTTTTGGTTTTCTTATAATTCTAATCGTCGAAATTCACTTTGACAAATTTATAGAAACCTTTGCTCATATACTTATTTTTGCAAGGATCTGCTACAAAATTCATGAAATTGGCAACTTACGTATTTATACTTACAACTAACTAATTAATTTCAACTAAACGACTTGTGTAAATGCTACAAATTTATAAATTGGGGAAAATAACATGGTTGAATATTTTAAGGTACATAAGCACTGAACACCTACCAAGTAAACTTAGATATGTATGCAAAAGAAGCACATGTAATTTACCCATGTACGATGAAATTTGCGAATTTTGCGTTTTTTTTCTTGGCATATTTGCCATTATTTGTGAATTTTTTGATCTGGCAACATTTTCATTCACTCACAACTCGTAAGGCTATGCGAATGAAGATAGTGGGTCGCTTTTTGAAGCGAAAGTGAGTGACTGGCTTTCGTTCGCATAGAATTTCGAATATCGTGGGTCAGGCAGTAACTGACAGCTAAAACCTATTGTTACCGCTAAATTCAGATTATTTTGTCATTGCAAAGGACTCGGAGTAAAATACTTTGAGGGCTATCAGAAATTTCGGAGATATAGTCTATCATACCACGTTTTCTAACCTATCGGGTTAATATGGGTATCATCGGAAAGAATTTAGAGAAATCGAATATCAATTAAACGGATTCACCAACCCACTGTGAGCCAGTTGAATATATAAAATATGCTTTTTAGAAAAAATCTAATGCATTTCATTGGCATTTGTATCGGACTAAAAAATATAAGCCCAGGCGCCATTAATATATTTTAATTTTTATAACAAGCAACAATTTTCAGCAGCGAGCAAACTTTTAAGCAGTGAAAACTGCAGATAGTTTCCTGTTATAGCCGAAAAATTGCTGCATTAGCAGAAAAAGTGTCTGCTGATAGACAGCAAACAATGTCTGCTGTTAATGGCAGACTTTTTTCTAAGTTTAAGAATTTCAAAAAGAGAAAGACAAAGGATTTTGTTCATACATTCACATCGCTTGGTTTTGTTTTTCATATGTTCATATTTAATCATTTACGCTGACTCAAGGTTTATTTATTGTCCCCAAAATAATAAACACACACACACACACATATGCAAGGCAACTACTTCAACTTTTTGTAAACAAATAAGGTTGCTGCAATAGTTCAGTGAACCACACTGGTCAATACACCAAGAAAATTGTTACACAACAATGCCTACATTTGGGTTGAACAAGCCATAAGCTATATACACATGTATGTATGTATAATTCTGTGAGCAGCGTTCCCATTTATCCAAAGGGAATACCATAGAATAAGAACAAAATTGTAAACTTAGCAATAATTTAGTATTTAAGAAAGAAAATCTATCAATAAAATTCAGAAATTCACAACCCTACATTGTGTTAACTTCTCGCTAATATCTCCGCTGTAACCAAGTTCATGTGCTTGAGTTGCTCCAAAACTTTATCTTGGTGATACTGCCTCGATAAAAAATCAAATACAAATTCATTGAAGGGCAAAACAGTCCATTCAATAAACATTTGGTGACCCCAAGTTCTTCTTGTAGAACATAAAAACACACAACCTCGCGAATTACGTCAGATCCTGCAACATTAAACAGGATCAACGGGTCGATTTGCTGCAAAAATTGGATATTTGTCCACACAGCAAATCAACAATCAATCAACAATTTGGGTCCTGCAAATTATCAGGATCAACAAAGCTACAAGCAACCGCAAAGGAATTTTGGCCTTGCAACATATCAGGACCAACTCTTGGGAACACGAGAACCGTAGAGGACTCAATCAACTCGCAACCGCGAATCAACAGCCAGGAAACCAATCAACGGATCATCCGTGTATCGTGCTAGCTTCAAAAGATGGCAGAAGAAAAAATCAGTATGGACGTATTGGCTCAATCCCAACGCGAAACGGGTGATATCATACAGGGAATCATAAAAAATTATAAGAAAGACTCCCAGTCCAGGAAGACCCTAGAGTACTATAAGGAACGCCTCAGGAGGTTGGATAGCGCATGGGCGGAATTCGAGATAACTGACAACAAAATACGTTGTCTTGAAAATCCACCATTGGATCACGATTATTTTATCAGTAATTACTACACTGACATAGCGGCGCTCGTGGAGAAATACAGGCAGGAATTGGAGTCGGCAATGATGCAAACACCGGCTAACCAGAAAAAAGGTCCAACCGCAACAAAAACGACCAATCAAGAAGCAGAGTATCAACATCAAGAACTGGCCGCCGCTAAGTCAACTACAACAGTGGCAAGGACACAAGCTCATCATCAGCCACCACCAAGTCAACAGCAGACTATGTCTTCCCCAACACCTACCCCATCCGCAAGAGCGTCGCAAATTACCTTATCCATTAGAAGACAAAACGTAATGATATCATCTCTAAAACGGGTAATCACAACAGACCCAACAGCAACAAACATGAAATTGAAAGAGAAGCTATGGGAACAGATCCAGGAGCTACATTTCTCAATTTGGGAAAACTGTGCCAACCCACTCGAAGAAGGATATGACATGGATTCTTACACAGATCTAGAAGAAATGGTGATACAAAATTTCAAACATACAACGGTGCCTGCAGCACAATACAGGGCAGAGTGTGCACAACCGAACGTGTTGCCACTTCCCAAAATTACAATCCCAAAATTCGACGGGGATTGTTTGAAATGGCCTGCGTTCGCTGACCTGTTTTCACAGTTGGTAGTCAACCAAAACATTTCCGCTGTACAAAAAATATGGTATCTCAAGGCGAACGTAACCGGTGAAGCTGAAAAACTCATCAGCCATCTTTCCGCCACAGCTGATAATAATGAGACAGCCTGGAAAACATTACAAGACCGGTACAACAACAAGCGTGTACTGGTATCAACACTAATGCAGAAACTAATTGATCAGCCGTCATCTGGGTCGTCAGCAGGCTCCATAAAACAGCTACATGATGTCACTCGAGAGTGTCTGCATGCCCTCAACAATATAGGGGTGGACACTTCTTCATGGGATCCAATGCTGCTTCATCTTCTCATAAAAAAGTTAGATCGAGGTCTTCACTCGCAATATGAAAAAACAATAGAAAATCCAAAGGAATTGCAGCATGTGAGCCAATTACTAGAATTTCTAGAGACCAGGTTTCAGTCAATGGAAGCCATGGGTCAGAAGGAAAAAGCGTCAGTCAAATCGTGCGCTTCAGCAGCTTCAACGAACCAAGACAATGCTGCATGCACGCTATGCAACGATGGCGCTCACAGACTATTTCAGTGCCAGACCTTTTTGAAATTGAAACCCTCGGAGCGGCTTAACTACACACAACGGCAAAAATGTTGTGTGAACTGCTTACGTACGGGACATTCAGCAAAACAATGCACTTCACGATGTTGCATGAAGTGCAATAAAAAACACAACACACTGTTGCATTTAGACAACAAGCAAGAGTCCTCAAACAAAAGGGACAATCAAAAGGTATCATCAGCCGCAACAACTAAAGCATCAGGGGGCGCATCTTCAACGTCATCATCTCAGGCGACCAACGACATAGAAGCTACCTCATTAGCAGCATCTAATAACCAACAAGCAAGTTCATACGTGCTACTTAGCACAGCAGTTGTAAAAATACAAGCAGATGGAACAGAGGTGGAATGTCGTGCTGTACTCGACTCCGGATCACAAGTCAACTTCATCACGGAACGTCTAGTAAAACGGCTCGGCATTTCCAGACAGATTTCGAATATAAGCATCAATGGAATCGGTTCAACAAATACAAAGACGAGGCACCGAGTAAATGTGGAACTCAAATCCCGGATTAACAAGTACTCGACGCGACTTGAGGCCTTTGTTCTGCCGCGTATATTGTCACCACAACCATCACAGTTCATCAAATGATGGCCACTACCCAAAAATGTGGCACTCGCTGATCCATCTTTCAACCGCCCCGATAGAATCGATATTCTGCTGGGCGCAGAACACTATCACGACTTGCTAGCGATTGGGCAAATAAAATTAGCAAATCAGCTTCCAACAATGCAGAACACTGTATTCGGATGGATAATTTCTGGAAAAATACAGGAGGAACGATCCAACAATCCGGCGTGCGGAATATGCACCGCTGATGAAACACTTGATGCTTCCATCGCCCGACTTTGGGAATTAGAAGAGATCAAAACATCTAGTAAACCAATGTCCAACGAAGACAAACAATGCGAAAATCACTTCGAACAACACACCATAAAAGACAATCAAAATCGATTTGTGGTGCGGATTCCTTTCCATCAAGGTCCTGAAGTTTTAGGTGACTCACACGGAATCGCTATCAATCGCTTCTTTTCTCTGGAACGGCGATTGCAGAAAAACCCGGAATTAAAAGCTCAATATGCAAATTTCATGGAAGAATACGAGAAGATTGGACACATGACAAAGATCCCAGCAGAAGCGATTCGCTCTCCAAACTATTTTATCCCACATCACTGCGTGCAACGACCAGAAAGCTCAACTACAAGGCTTCGGGTCGTATTTGATGCATCAGCAAAAACTTCATCAGGACACTCACTGAATGACCTAATGTACACAGGTCCAACTGTTCAAAGTGATTTGTTCTCCATACTACTGCGGTTCAGAATGCCCAAATATGTATTCACAACTGATGTCGAGAAGATGTACCGACAAATACTCGTTTCGCCTAAGGATCGTCATCTTCAATTAATCATTTGGAGAAAGGAACCTTCGCAACCCATAACGTATTATCAACTAAACACAGTTACGTATGGCACCAGAGCGGCACCATACTTAGCAACAAAATGCCTGCAGCAGGTGGCAAAGGAAAACACTATTCGGTACCCGCTCGCGTCGCAGTTTCTCCAAGAGAACTTTTACGTCGATGACGGCCTGGGTGGATCCGATAGCCTGGTGACAGCATTAACACTACAACACCAACTAATACAGGTCATGAAGGAGAGTGGCTTTAATCTACGCAAATGGTGTGCCAATAACCCCCAACTGTTGCAGCACATTTCGCAAGGAGATCAAGAAGTCAATTTAGATTTTGAAAGCTCAAAGGCGGATTCGATCAAGACATTAGGCCTAACCTGGCTCCCAAAGGATGACACCTTCTGCGTAAAGGTCAACATTGACTCGGTCCGAAGAATCACTAAAAGATCAGTCACATCCGATCTAGCAAAGCTTTTTGATCCTTTAGGGTTAGTATCGCCAGTCATAGTAACAGCAAAAGTATTCATACAAGAGTTATGGGAATTAAAATTTGACTGGGATCAGTCGTTACCAGAATCGTTACACACTAAATGGGCTACCTTCAGAAACGACCTGAAAGCGTTAAAAACTCTTCGGGTATCGCGGCACATTGCCAAGGGAAAGGTGCCCCAGTCAATGCAACTACACATCTTCACCGACGCATCAGAAAAGGCGTACGGTGCAGTGGCATACATCCGATCCACATTCAAGGATGGGACCACCATGACTCGAATTCTTTGCGCAAAATCTCGGGTCGCCCATCTTAAGCGACAAACCATACCAAGGTTGGAACTCTGCGCGGCAGTACTTGGAGCTCAGCTTGCATCAAGAATCAAAACTGATCTTCAACTAACATGTCCGGTCTGGTTCTGGACCGACTCAGAGATCGTTCTGGCCTGGATAAACTCATCGTCTGCCACCTTTCATACATTTGTGGCAAACAGACTTGCAATCATTCAAGAGTCAACCCAAGCAGATCAATGGCGTCATGTTGGCTAAAAAAGTAACCCAGCCGATGTTTTATCTCGCGGAATGTCACCAGCCGTTCTTAAAGATTGTGCACTTTGGTTCTGTGGCCCTCTGTTTCTACACGGAAACGAGTCGATGTGGCCACCCTCATACAACTCACAACTAGCAATCCCAACGGAACTAGAAAGAAAACGTAAGGCTCCTGAGGCTCTTGTCACTTCAGTAGCTTCATCTGACTTTCTATATCTAATAAGACACAACAACTCATTTACCCGTCTACAACGCATTATAGCTTACATGCTGCGTTTCAGTAATCTATGCAGGCGCAAAGTCATTAATCAACCTACTCAATGGGCACTTACCACAATCGAACTAGACACTGCCCTGATGTGCATAGTCAGACATATACAAGAGTCTAAAAACATATCAAGAATTGCGCGGAACAAGCAATTTACGCAACTTATCACCATTCCTGGACAAGTTCGGCTTACTACGCGTTGGAGGTCGTCTTGAAGAATCATCATTGTCATTCGACTCAAAACATCAATTGTTAATTCCCTATAATAACCCAATTTCAAAACTTATCTTTGAAATGGTCCATCAGGAGAATAAGCATTGTGGAGCGCAAACTCTGTTGGGAATCGTACGACAGCGATTCTGGCCACTGAAAGGAAAAATCATGGCTCGAGCTACTATTCACCGTTGCATAAGATGTAGCAGAGCTAAGCCAGTACTGTTCAAGCAAGTCATGGGAAACCTGCCTTCAACTCGGATAACACCAGCACGACCGTTCATCAATACCGGGGTTGACTACTGTGGCCCTCTAACAGTTCACTACAAGCTGCGAGGAAAAAGGCCACATAGGGCCTACATCGCAGTATTTTGCTGCTTCGCGACAAAAGCTATACACCTAGAATTAGTAAGCGACCTCACAACTGAGGCCTTCATAGGTGCCCTCAAGAGATTCATTGGACGACGCGGCCACTGCCAAAGATTATATTGTGATAACGCAACAAATTTTGTTGGAGCGAAAAATAAGCTACCAGAGCTGTCAGATGTCATACACACCCCTGCTGCGCAAGAAACCATTACAACCGCCTGCACCAACAAGGGGATCCAGTTCAATTTCATCCCGCCAAGAGCACCACACTTTGGTGGCCTCTGGGAAGCGGCTGTCAAATCAGCCAAGCATCTTCTGGTAAGAAGCGCAGCAAATGCTTCCCTAACCTATGAGGAACTTGAAACATTAATCATAGAAATCGAGGCAATACTGAATTCAAGGCCCATTTCTCCAATGTCAAACGATCCAAATGACATAGGCGCGCTGACCCCGGGACATTTTCTGATCGGTGAACCACTCACGGCCCAAGTTGACGCACTAGCAAAGCCAGCGGCGTTGAGCCTGTCCACTAGATGGAAACTGGTCTCCCAACTTAAGCATCAGTTCTGGAGTAGATGGTCCCGAGACTATCTAAATGAATTGCAGTATCGCAACAAATGGCAAGAGCGATCGAAAAATCTTGAACCAGGGTCCATTGTCATCATCAAAGAAGATAATGCTCCAGTAATGCAATGGCCGCTAGGGCGTGTCGTAAAGACATATAGAGGAAAAGACAACGCAGTGAGAGTTGCAGATGTAAAAACAGCCTCCGGTGTGTTCAAAAGAGCCATTCACTACCTAGCACCACTGGAGAAACTCAAAGAAGACACCACTAGCGAGCAACAACTAACTACATTGCAGCCATTTGACGCGGATGAGGAAGAGGAACAAGCTTCGCCAACTTCACAAGACGAGCGCCCAAGCAGGAAAAAACGAAAGTCAGTCACCTCCGGAGTAATGATGACCATGATCATTGCATTATTAGCGCTTCCACTAATCTGCAACGCGAATAAAATAGAAATAACTAAGTTTCAATCAAACATTGGCATACATTTTGAAGGCATCGGAACAACACGAATTTCACGATCGGAATGGAAAATCATAACATATTATGAGTTACAACCGTACTGGCGAGAAATGCAGACCTTCACAAATGGGACTGCATCTCTACAGCATCTATGTACTCTTGTATCTCAAAAAACAACATGCATAAACGTTCTCCAAGGTCTTAATTCTGGTTTCTCAGACCTCAAAGACGGAAACGCTTTACTCAAGAACAAAAGAAACAAACGTGGTGCAGTAAATATCGTGGGAAATATTGCCAACTCACTGTTTGGGGTACTGGATTCAACCTATGCTGAAGACATGTCGAACACTATTGAACATATCAAGGAAGATGAAACCTATCTAATGCGGCTGATGAAAAACCAGACCTCATTCATAGATTCAACCCTCAACATCTTTAAGCAAGATGAAATCCAGATCCAGACCAAATTCGACGACCTCGACGAGCAAGTAAACAGAATTAGCTCCAGGTTACGCGACAACGAACAAGAAAATCATGAACTCAAGTTATTCCAAGGTTTTGTTCTACTAGCTACACAATTGTCATTAATGTCAGCAAGACTACATCGAACACAAACAGCAATAATTACGGCATTGTCTGACTCTCAACATGGCAAGATCAGCCCATTACTGCTGTCACCATCACAACTTCAAGCAGAGCTGATACAAGTGAGAAATCACTTGCCCTCATCACTGCAACTACCAGTCAATCAGGACAATCTGCTTCAGCTCTATAAAATCATGAACGTGAAGGGAGGAATTGCAAACAATCACATAATTTTCCATATAACGATTCCCCTATGTGATCCAGAGACGTTGGAACTTTTTAAGCTACACCCGATACCGGCTCTTCTCCACAACACTATGACAGCTATCCAGCCATGCAGTCAAATCATCGCCATAAACGCTCACCGAGATGAATATTATGCGTTGACTGAACAGCAATGGGCATCTTGCACACCATTAACAGAAGATGAAGTCTTATGCTCAAGCATACAGTCTAAATTCAATTCAGATGCAGCCAAATGCCTATGTGAAATTTCATTACTAAACAATGTCACTAGTACCAACTGCAACGTAACTCCGTTTGTAGAAAACACTTCACTCATCCAATTGCACCACAACAATCAATGGATGTACACCATGCCGCACTCAACTCCTATGACCGCCGTGTGCAGCCACGAACATATTCGACTCGACCTACAGGGCACTGGACTCATAAAAATAAGTCCAGACTGCACACTCAAATACAAAGCTATGTTCATTCAGGGACACGAAATCTATTCGACATCCTTACACACATCATATACTGCTACTGCCAACATGAGTGAAATTAATTACCCAACCGAAGACGAAGTAAGCAGAATTCACCTCAAACAGTACATAAATCATATAAAAAATATATCGGATATCCAACAAGAATTGCACCAACAGGTACTCACTGACCTACCTCAACAATTAACTCACATAAAAAAACACCATGCAGCAGTAGCTTACACCGCCCTTCTTCTTGCAATCGGAGTCATCGTTTCGACAATCTACCAAAAGCAACAACGTCAAAGAAGAAAATTCGGTCAACAAACCTCACCAGCAGCAATTTCCCAACAGGCAGCGTCATCAGAATTTACAGTAACAGTAGCTTGAATAACAAAGAAATAAAATTAAACTAAAAGACCATTACTTTGTTTGGAACATTAAAGCCATTAAGAATATCACTATAATGTAACTTTGTCGAGCATAGCTCAACGGCGGGGAGCATGTTCATACATTCACATCGCTTGGTTTTGTTTTTCATATGTTCATATTTAATCATTTACGCTGACTCAAGGTTTATTTATTGTCCCCAAAATAATAAACACACACACACACATATGCAAGGCAACTACTTCAACTTTTTGTAAACAAATAAGGTTGCTGCAATAGTTCAGTGAACCACACTGGTCAATACACCAAGAAAATTGTTACACAACAATGCCTACATTTTGGTTGAACAAGCCATAAGCTATATACACATGTATGTATGTATAATTCTGTGAGCAGCGTTCCCATTTATCCAAAGGGAATACCATAGAATAAGAACAAAATTGTAAACTTAGCAATAATTTAGTATTTAAGAAAGAAAATCTATCAATAAAATTCAGAAATTCACAACCCTACATTGTGTTAACTTCTCGCTAATATCTCCGCTGTAACCAAGTTCATGTGCTTGAGTTGCTCCAAAACTTTATCTTGGTGATACTGCCTCGATAAAAAATCAAATACAAATTCATTGAAGGGCAAAACAGTCCATTCAATAAACAGATTTGTTGTTTCATTTAGCAGTAAGTAAAAGCTAATACGTATATTTGTCTGAAGATATGGCAGCATACTGGAAAAATAAATATATATTACTTACTAACTGATAATATTACTGCAAATTTGGAGTACAGATTTAATAGCCCTCCTCTAGTTGCGGCAGTCAAACGATGCTTGGTTTTGAATGGAGCTTCTGGATTTGTTAATAATTATTAGATGATTTTCTTTAAGCCTGGATAACAAGTTGCGATAAAAACACGTTAATAAAGAGTTTATTTGGTAGCTACGCTACGAAGAGTGAACGTCTTTTCTCGCAGTTGACTGCAAATTGTAATTGAAGAAGAAGACGCAATGTCGGGCAAAGTTGTTAACTCTAGAGTAAAAAACACGAAGTGTTTGTCAGTCCGTCGTCCGATGCACATCGCGCAGCGCCGACCAAAACAACCATCCAACTAGCTAACAATAGCAACAACATCAGCGGAACAACAACAAAATTACAACAGCAGCCGCACACCACTGACCACACATTTTCTGTCCGCTCCATAGTATGTGCGTTGTCCCCTTCCCTTCTCTCCCCACCATCCCATTCGTGCAGTGCAGTTGACACTCTTTTCTTCTTGTCGTTGTCGCCCAATGCTTAAGGCATAACACCGAGCATTGGGTGAATACAGCAACGGCAGGGATAGGAGTTTGGCAACTGTAGCTGCATATTGACTTTGTTTTGTTTTTTCTTTTTGTCTGTTCTAATGATTGGTAAGTTTAAAATACAATTTGCCAACATACGAGGGCTGAGAGCGAATTTGTTGCCGTGTACGCTCACGTACATTTCCATCAGCTTAATGTTTTTGCTCTTTGTGAGACTCAGGTGTGTGAGGTTTCTGATCCACAGGATTTTCACGTACCTGTGTATCACACCCTGTCCCTCTTTATTCCCCACAGACGTCTTGTGGTTTACGTACGCAACGACATAGTGTTCCAGAGCCAGCAAGACTTAAACTCAGAAAATCCAGAATTTAACTACCTTTGGGTTAAATTCAAGATTGGAACACACGTACTACATTCGGATTCGTGTATAGAAGTCCAAACGCGGAAAAGGAGGTATCCCTAAATGGCTTTGGAGCCCTTTCCGATTCAATTACAAAAATTTTAGAGGATTGTCCTGACAGTGAAATTGTGGTTTCTGGCGATTTCAATGTCCATAATTCCTCTTGGCTTGCCCATTCGAGTCACTCAACACCGGAGGGTCAATACGCCGCGCATAATGATTTGACGCAACTAGTGAATGAACCGACTCAAATTCCGTGTGTCCAAGGGCAACACTGTAATATTCTTGATCTTTTCTTAACATCACACCCTGAAAAGTATGAAGTTAACGTTCTAGCACCTCTTGGTAATTCCTTGGTAATCCGCCCTTCGTGTCGCTTCGACCCCAGCCCAAAGCGCACAATATATATATATGAAAAGGCACGTTGGGCCGAGCTAAACAACTTTTTCCAGCATTTCAATTGGAAACTTTGTTTTATATGCTGCGGCTGAAATGATTGAAAATATTATCTTCATTGGAATGAAGTAATTTATTCCAATTAAAGTTATTTCGGATAAACCATCTAATAAAAGTTGGTTTAACCAGACATGCAAGGCTGCTGTCAGATCCAAAGAGGAAGCATTCAGGAAATGGCGTTTAAATAAAAATGCCACAACTGATCTGCTACGCAAGCAGACAAGAACCATGTGTGCCAGGGTACTTAGACGTGAAAAGTTTCTGTACGAACAGCATGTTCGTGCCAAAGTTCTTGCTTCTCCCAGGGGAAGTAAGAGCTTTTGGTCATTTGTGAGAAGAGTAAAGGATAACTCCTCATCTATCCCAACTCTTGTTAAAGATGGCCAGATATTGGCTGAAATGTTTGCAAGGAATTCATCCTTGCCGGAAAGCAATCAAGCACTCCCCGTGATCGAAAATGTATCTAGTTCCATGCCTCAGATATTTTTTCGAACACGTGGAGTTAAAAGGGTTCTCGCAAATCTCGACGTAAATAAATCTCCAGGCCCGGGTGGCATTTCAGCACTTGTCCTATGTAAGTGCTCTTCGCCGCTTGCCCGTCCCCTTCGTAATCGTTTCAACCTTGCATACCGTGCAGGAGTTTTCCCAGCGTGTTGGAAGATTGCGAACATCCAGCCCATCCCTAAAAAAGGTGAGGCTAATAACCCTGCTAACTATCGACCGATCGCGATTTGCTCAGCGCTCTCGAAGGTTATGGAGAGTATGGTTAACCACCATCTTGTGAGGTATTTAGAAAACAATGACTTACTTAATAATCGACAGTATGGCTTCCGTAGGAGGAGGAGGAATCGATCTACCGGAGACCTGATGACACTGCTATCCGAAAAGTGGAATCGATCCATCCACCAGCTTGTGGAAAGTAAGGTCGTTGCTCTACATATCTCCAAGGCCTTTGATAGAGTTTGGCACGGTTGGTAGTGACTTCTCTCGATTTATATCGAGCTTCCTCAGAGATCGCACTATACGTGTTGTTGTAGATGGGTTCTCATCCGACGAGCATAGGTTAACAGCAGGAGTACCACAGGGCTCTGTCATTTCCCCCTCCCTTTTTCTTATTTTCATCGACGACCTCTTGGATCGGACTTCGAATCCAATATACTCATTTGCGGATGACAGTAACCTCTGTCATTCACACTCATTCGATCATAGACCTAGTCGCCAAGAAATTGAGAACAAAGGGCGATCGCTGGATGAGTCACTTAGCCAGGATTTGCTGGCCATTTCTGAATGGGGTCGTGAGAATAGAGTAGATTTTAATGCACGTAAGACTCAGTGCTCCTTGTTGTCTCACAAGCGATTCACTGATCCAACGGTGTCGTCGATTTTAATGAGCGGTATAGATATTGTGCAATCAGATACTCTCGATGTTCTTGGCATGAAAATGCTATGGGTTTTAGTCTTGCAAATGACACAAACCCTAGCCACTAACGTTTCTTTGTATTTTGTTATTGTGGTGTAGCAAATCGTAGCAAACTTTACTAGATCTGCAAGCTTTGCACGATCTACAGCCCCCATTTGCTGTGAAAAAAGTGAAAATCTTAAATATAATAATAAATCCCGTTTCAGATAAATAAAGTCGCGAGGACGTATTTCAGCCTCGTGAACTTGAGTGTAAAGGGCTAACCATAATGTGCATGAGCTGACTTAAGCTACTGTGGAAGTACATATTAATCGTATGCGACAATACCTAATGTACTTAACGGAACTTTTCGTGAAATTTGTAAGCTGTCATTTGCTTAAGCAAAGTGCCAAACTGAACGCACATTCCGCACGGAATCAGTGGTTCTGTTCTATTTGTGTAAAAAAATTACAAAAATGACGACTGAAGTAGATGAGAGTGTGTTTATTATTAAATTAATAGAAAATGTGGAGAAGAAACAATGTCTTTATGACAAAAGGGAACTGAACATTAACGTGTTTTTCCTTCATTTATTTCACTAATTGATTTTAATGTGCACATCCCTTCGAGCTAGTTTTAATAATTTCAGTGTATAAATATTATAATTGGTTATTCATTTATATGCACACAAATTACCAAAACGTCAAATGTTTTCATATTATGTTACCATTATAGCCCTAAAAATTTCGTTTAGCTTAAGCTGTTGATTTGACATTGCCTTAAGTTTGCTTATGCAGATTATGGTTGGGCCTTAACTCAAATAATCTATTTTTTTCCTCTCGAGTTATCGCGGATTTTGAAGATTTCAAGATGATTATTTGTCGCGAGGTCGTATTACAGCCTCGTAAAGTGGAGTGTCTACTCTAGTTTTATCCTCTCGGATTCTGCGACCTACCAACCACGTGAAGTACAATATGAAATGAGTGTATTTTTATACACTCCACGAGAGTATTATGTCTTTGTGCACTTTTTTGTAACACCCAAAAGGAAGGGAGATAGACAAATTGTTAATTATTCCGATCGACTTAAAATCACTTTTTGATTCGATTTTACAATGTCCGTCTGTCTGTCCGTCCATCTATTCTTGTAATCACGATACAGGTCGCAATTGTAGCCAGAACCAAATGAAACTTTGTACAACGAAATTTTTCGGGATAAGGCCGAACGCTATTTAATTTGAAGAAAATCGGTTCAGATTTAGATATAGACCCCATACGAATTTCACTCCCGATTTGACTCTTTTCACTCTAGATACCACATATATTGACAGATTGTCTTCAGATTTTGCAAAACATCTTATATATAAACTAGGAACACCTATGGTGAAAAAAGGTCAGATCGATTCAGATTTGTATATAGCTCTCGATTTGACTTTTTCTGGTCTAGAAACCACATATTTTTACAAATCTTCAAATTTGTCAAAATATTTGAGATGTACACTAGAAACACCCATGGTGAATATAGGTCAGATCGGTTCAGATTTATATTTATTTCACTTTTTCCAATATATGACCACATATTTTAACAGATCTTCAAATCTAAACAAAATATCAACTAGAAACACCCATGGCTCAGATCGGTTCAGATTTACATATAGCTCCCATACAAATTTCGCTCATTTCTTCAAAATGAGCATAACACGTTTACATGAACTGAAAGAACTTATTGTGAAAGTTAGTCACTTCATTCCATGTTTGGATATAGCGCCGATACAAATAGCCTTCTCGATTTGACAAATTGAATCAGGTCATATTAGCCTATGATTAGGAAACATACACAAATTCTTCCCGTTTTCACTTTTTTACCGAATTGAATTGTATTCGGATAGAAAGTGGAGTGTATTATATTGTCGGCCCCGCCCGACTTTAACCTTTCGTGATCGGCGTACTCAAAATAAAAAAGTATTTTTTTAATTGTCGGTAGCTACGATATAAATATATTTTTAAAACAGACTACAAAATAACTAATCGACATAAGGTCGATTTTCAATTGTTTGACAAATTTGACATTTAAAAATCGACCTTATGTCATTTAATGAAAATTAAAAAATGGCGCCGGGTCTTATATTTTCGCATTTCGTTTTTATTCTCCCGCCATATATTTCAGGTTTTTCTTAGAAAATGATAATGGGTATCATCGAGAAATCCCTCAGCACACTGCGAGTCTGTTGAATATATTAACAATGCTTTTTAGAAAAAATCTTATGATCATCTGATTTATATTCCCCCGATTGGTTGGAAAACTATGGTATGACAGACTATGTCTCCTAAATTTCTGAAAGCCCACAAAATATTTTACTCCACGTACTTTACAATGACAAAATAATCTGAATTTAGCGCAACAATCGATTATAGCTGTCATTTAGTGTCACTAATGTGTTACATACATTATTGTCTGAAACTGTAGCACAATTAATGATATGCTCGCTAACTTAAATGCATTAGTATGTATATAATCAAATTAAAATGCACATGTCCTTAAAGTAATAAATAAAAAGTTATAAAAGGCCTGTTCGATTGGGCTTACTATCTTACAATTAAGAGACTTGATAAGGTATCAACTTTTGTATCCATTGCATTTTCTTAAATGTATCAACAATAAAAATCTGGCAGCAACACTTAGAGAGTTTTAAGCTACTTTGTTGTTAAGCGAGTATATTCCATACAAAGGACCTAAAGTCGTTTTAAAATGAAGTTGTAATGTTTGGAGGCGTTTGAGAAATTTTTTTCAGACAGCGATTTTCTGCGTGTGGTGGGTAAAGAAATGTCAACTAATTTTGAAGGAGCAAAAGAGTAGAGAAGTAAGCAGTCTCCTTGAAAGTGATCAAAAACTGACGAAAAATCAGTTGAAAGTTGGGCCTATGTACTCAAAAGACGTGGTTAACAGCGCATATAAAATATAAATTACTAAATAGTGAGGTCAAAAAACTAGAGCATGTTTACGACATAAATTAACTCCATTCCATAGATTGTGATATTTCACTATTATAATTTTGAAATAAAATTAATTAATCAATTTAAAGACCACGCCTACTTATAGGGCGTGTCTACAAATATGTTTTTATTGCTTGATACCACAAAGAAATTCTTCAGAAAAGCAAAGTACGAATTTGAGAATGTTATTATCTGTCGGGTTCACAAGGAATGTAAAGGGTGATTTTTTAAGAGCTTGATAACTTTTTTTTTAAAAAAAACGCATAAAATTTGCAAAATCTCATCGGTTCTTTATTTGAAACGTTAGATTGGTCCATGACATTTACTTTTTGAAGATAATTTCATTTAAATGTTGACCGCGGCTGCGTCTTAGCTGGTCCATCCGCTTAGTCCAATTTTGGCATTTCCACGTTTTTGAGTAACAGAGACCCAATTGGTGCGAACGGCGACGAATCGAAAATTGGTGGTCATCATTAACACTGACCGATACAGCTGCGATATTTTCTTCAGTTCGCACTCTACGTAAGCGTGTTGGTGGTTTAATGTCCAACAATGTAAATTTGGTGCGAAATTTAGTCACAATAGCCCGAATAGCCGCTTCAGTGGGTCGATTAAACTGACCATAAAATGGAAGCGCGCAATGAACTTTCTTAACAGAGCACGCATTTTGATAATAAAATTCAATAATTTGCAAGCGTTGTTCGTTTGTAAGACGATTCATGATGAAATGTCAAAGCATACTGAGCATCTTTCTCTTTGACACCATGTCTGAAATCCCACGTGATCTGTCAAATACTAATGCATGAAAATCCTAACCTCAAAAAAATCACTCTTTATAAACCTAATTTTACAATTCTGGCTACAGTCGTCTCATGGCACAATAACAGAGGTAGTGTCGCTCGAACAGCTGATTAAAATTTTTTTCATTTTTGTATTTAGTCAGAATTTTGATTGTCAAACTGTTTGCTTATATACCAAATGTTTGTTTACATTCATATGACAGTTTTAAAATACAGTTTTAAATAAATAAATAAAAATATTTGAAAATATTGTGGTGTTTTTCGTTAAAAGTGAGAAAATGCGTAAATGTTGTATCTGCAACAAAACGTTTTATCTCTTTTACCCCATTTTATCCCTAAAAGTACGAATTTGGAGGAAGACATTTGTTTTGCGCGTCTGCGAAGTCAGAGGAATTTATCATAATTCATAGCCATTTTTATCCCCTTTTGCTCCGTTTTCCCTAAAAGTACAAGTTTCCAGAAATCCTTTATGTTGCGCGTTTACACAACCAGTGGAATGTATGAGTATCGAAAGATCGCATTATATTTCGATCGAAGATGCAGCTATTGCTACCAATTTAATCTCTTTTCCCACTGTTTCCTCATAAAATCAAAAATTTTGAAAATTTCCTTGGCTTTGCACGTCCATACAACCTTAGGAATGTATATACCGAATTTCATTATTCTACTTCCATTTTTCCCCTATTTCCATGTTTTTATACCCTTTATACCCTCCATATATATATTCTTGATCATCATAAAATTCTAAGACGATTTAGCCATGTACGTCCGTCTGTGAAAGCGCGCTGGTATCTAAACGAAAGGATCTCCAACGTACAAATTTTTCATAAATGCGTCTTATAGTTGTAGATTGGTTGGGATTTCAACTGGGCGAAATCGGTCCAAAGGGAAAAAAATTTCCTTCACAAGGACTGAAAATACCCATAATAACACCTATTATTTTGGAGTATTTAAGTATATTTTTAATATCTTTACTTACATACGTTCTAAAATAATGGAATTCGGTGTATACATTCCTCTGGTTGCGAAGACACGTAAAATAAAGGGATTTTTCGAAATTCGTATTTTTGGGGGGTTAAAATGGAAAAAGGGGGTGAAAATTGTACCAACCAAATGACCGCAGCTAGAACCGTGAAATTCGGAGTATACATTCCTCTGACTGTGTAGACGAAAAATAAAAGGGTTTTTCCAAATTCGTATTTTCAAGGGATACAGTGGGAACAGAGGTATAAAAATGGTAACACTAAACAGCTCAAGCTAGTATGATGTAATTCGGTATGTGTACATACTTCTAATTGCGTAGACAGGTAAAAGAAATATATTTTAGAATGCCATACTTTCAAAGGGTAAAATGTGAAAATGGGAATAAAAATGGTACCAACCAAATGACCGCAGCTGGAATCATGGAATGCGGTGCCTACATTCCTCTGAATGCGTAGACACGTAAAATAAGAAGACATTTACAAATTCGTTAGCACTGTGTACGTGAGAGATAATGGATTTTCAAAATTTTTACTTTTGGAATTAAAATAGGAAGAATAAAACGAACTTGAAGGGAAGTTTCTAATAAAATAGGAAAAGGCTGTTTATTCAACAAAGAACGATTTGAAAAAAGCCCGTACAATAGTTTTTCTTTGACTGACTAAAAATTCATAAATTTGTCAATACCCAATATTCATAGAATTCAAAAGACATCTCAACAAAGTATTTTACAGTGTTCTACAACAACACCCCCCTCAATTAGATAATTTCAATAATTTTCTAATTGCGACATATCTGGACTTATCTAATGATTTGGTAAATATGATCTTTGTGATGAATGCATATATGATCTCTTAGGAAATGATGCTCAATATGTTTGCTTCTTTTGCATTCCACATTCTTCGCCATAGCAATGCATCCGGTATTATCTTCATACAAAACAAAGGCATCTATGGGCGATCTAATCCCATTAGAGTAGGTGCAGCATCATTCTTTTCATACACCAGTTTCAAATTTCGACTTCCTTTTTATCTCAAAATTCGTTTCAGAGCTGTCCAATGGGTGTCATCATAGCCCTCTTGATATATTCCCATAAATCCCACAGAGTAACATATATCTGGTCTTACACATAACATTAGGTACCTGATGCTGCCTAATAATTATCTGTATGGAATTTCCTGGTTGATTGAATTATGTTTCTGAAGATTTAAAGATTTTTCCATGGGTGTTTCAGCAGAATTGCGGTCCATCATACTTAATATTTTGTCTATACTTGATTCTTGGCTGTGTCAAATTTTTCCATTAGCTTTATCATTTTCAATTTTCATTCCAAGGTAGTACTTCAGCTCACATAAAGACAATAATCGCATTGAGATCCAAAAACCAAGATTTAATTCCAGCACCGTGGACATTGCTTTAAACGGTAGAGTGTCTTGTTTAACGTTAATGCTATACCTGGTTCAGAATCGAATCCGTCTCCATATATATATATATATATATATATATATATATATATATATTGATTCGCCAATTATGCTTTTTAACGCTTTTGATTTGATATCCATGCATACGTAAGAACGCCAAATACTCTTAATTTTGACAAATCCGGTTTTGCATTGAACCATAACTCAGCAGGGGTAGTTTGCGATAAAAGAGCCTTAGTTGGACTTCTATTAATAAGAAAAGTGGCAGTATACACTGCTTCGCCCCATAAATATTTCGGCGTAGAATCTTCCATTAACGCACGAACTTTCTCTATTAGTGTTCTATTGAGCCTCTCTGCTACACCATTTTGTTGTGGTGTATAGGATATGGTTTCTGCCAACTGAATACCTTTATTTCTACAAAAAGTCTGCATTTATTTCGATTTGTATTCGACTCCATTGTCAATTGTCAATAAGGATAATTTCACGTTAAAATTGGCTGATTTATAATGGCTTCAAATTCTTTAAATTTGCTAAATACCTCGGACTTCTTCTTCAGTAAAATGAGTATAATCGTCAATAAAGGTTAATACATACTAGGATCCATCATACGCTAGAGGCGATATCGGACCACAATCGTCCGAATGAATAAGCTCGCTAACTCTTGAAGCATGCACAACTCCCTGCGTATATACCTCGCTTTGATTACTAAACCCAGGTGTTTCATGGGAGCTATTTTATATAGTTCATATAAATTATGCAGTACGAATATGGTAATTGATGTGGAAAAATTGATCAAGCTACAATGAGAAATCCCGTGGTAATAGGATGAATCGGACGGACATTTGAAGGGGCCTATAACAACACTTGGGCCTGTGCCAAAACATGGGTCTATATAGTTCTCATTCACGGTGGGTATTTCTAGTTGAAAAATATCGTGATCTTCAAAATTTGATCAAGATCCGATGTAAGATGTAGTATGTAATATAATCTGCAAAATTTGATAACATTTTAATATGTGGGCCCTAGAGGGGTACTAATAAAAATGAGGGCCCCCCATACATTTGTATGGTGGCTATATCAAAACTTGGACCCATGAGGTCCACTTTCCCTTTACCTGTTTCTAGTACAAATATGACACGATGCTGAAAATGTTGCCATGATTCCATGTAAAATGTGGGCTTAAATGCAGTTTACCCACACAACTCCGATCTTTTCCAAATTTTCACCATTAATAGAATTTTTCATTCTTGTTCCAAATATATATAAAAAATTGTCGGCGGCCCATAGTTCCCGAGATATAGGGCTTCCCATTTTGAATATGCATTTCGGTAAAGTTGATAATATATAATACCTTTTGTTATCGGATCGGTACAAGCCATATGCCAGCTGAAATCTTATGAATCCCTCTTTCCAATTATGTATGATATATCTTGGTCCGACTACCCATTACGGTGAGTAGTCGAAAAGTGCTTATTAACTCATAATTTTACCTTTATGAGATGCATTTTTGTATATAACATGAAAGGGGAGACGTCAAGCAATCATTTATGGCAAATAAAAACATCTTTCAAATTAACAAAAAATCACACTAAAACAAAAAATACTCTTTTGGGCATACCCCAGAGGAGAAAATCGTTAAGCCCAGTCGAAGGCCGTCTAAGCATAAAAACTTTAGTCTGCGTAGCCAGTGTTGGACATACCACAGAGGAGAAAATCTTTAACCCCGGCAGAAGGCCAGCTACGCAGAAAAACTTTAGTCTGCGTAGCCGGTTTTGAACATACCACAGAGTAGAAAATCTTTAACCCCGGCCGAAGGCCGGCTACGTAGAAAAACTTTAGTCTGCGTAGCCGGAGGAATCGGACGTGTGTGGGTAAAGTGCATTTGTTCTCATTTGGTCAAAAACGTATAGCGCAAAATGCGAGATAATAGGACTGTCCGATTGGGCTTACTAGCTAAATTTTTGTATGGAATTTACTCGCTTAACAAGACAGTAGCTGACGACCAACGATAATGGAATTATATAGATAAAATAGTTGTAGTTGCAGCCAAGACCACTAAGTGGCGAATGTGTAAAAAGTACATTCTATTTCACTGAAAGTACATTCTAATGCACTCATTTTTATTCTCTCTCGCTTATAATACTGAAAATTGAACGAAAACGACGGATGTAAAAGTTAATTCCTATGATTTTTATACTCAATAAAATACAACACTTTAGTTTATTTAACACGCTTTTATTTTCTATTTATTGCAGTTTTTAGAAAAAGGGAAATTTTCTCTCAAAAATGCCATTCAGAGCCATCTAAATAATTTCCCTCGCATTTCTCCGAAAATTTTATTTAATCTATGTATTTCCATTATCTTTGTTACTACTCGCTTAGTGTTGTTGCCAGATTTTTGTTATTGATCCATTTAAGAAAAACCAATGGGTAATAGTTGGCCTGTTCGATTGTGCTTACTAGCATACGATTAAGAGACTTGATAAGGTGGCATCATTGTTGCCCATTGGTTTATCTAAAATGGATCAACAAGAAAAATCTGGCAGCAACGCTAAGAGAGTAATAAGCTACTTTCTTGTTAAGCGAGTAAATTCCATACAAAAATTAAGCTAGTAAGCCCAATCGAACAGTCCTAGTATCAAGTATCTTAATCGTAAACTAGTAAGCCCAATCGAACAGGCCTAAAGGGCTAACCATAAGCCAACTTAATAAATCGTACTTAATGGAACCTTTCGTTAAGTTTTGTCAGCTGTCATTTGCTTAACCAAAGTGCCAGACTGAACTCACATTCCGTACGGAATCAGCTGTTCTGTTTTATTTGTGTAAAAAAATTACAAAAATGACGACTGAAGAAGATGAGAGTGTGTTTATTATTAAATTAATAGGAAATGTGGAGAAGAAACAATGTCTTTGTGACAAAAGGGACCTGAACATGAACGTATTTTTCCTTTATTTATTTCACTAATTGACTTTAATGTGCACAGCCCTTCGAATGCTAATTTTAATAATTTCATTTTGTTTAAATATTTTAATTTGTTATTTATTTTTATGCACACAAATTACCAAAACGTAAAATGTTTTCATATTATGTTACGTATATTATAGCCACCTAAAAGTCTCGTTAATTTTGCTTAACCCTAGAGAGATAACCTACGTCTGAGAGACGTATGTCTTTTTAATTTTTCGCTCTCCCTCTCTCGAATGTTTGTGCAACACGTTGCTGTTTTTGTTTTTCTCAGTCGTCTACAGTAGCCAATAACGCATTTAAATAATAAAGAAATATATAAAGAATCCATGTAAGTACAAAAAAGGTAAAAAATATTTCCAAAAATGTTGTCACCATAAAGAAAAACTATGATACGTCCCACAGACGTATGGTTATCTTTTCCGTAGCTTCCAATAGGGTTATCTTTCTAGGGTTAAACATTTGACTTGATTTTTAACATTACCTGAAGTTTGCTTATGCACATTATAATTATGGGATTCTTTTTCCACCAATTCCACAACAGAAGCACCATTTTCTTACATTGTGATATGTAAATTTCTGATTTAATTTTCGGGGTAAGCTGCGGTAAAACGCAGCCTCTTCCCTGATATTTATGGATGTGCTCCTCGAAGGGATCAAGGACAATTACAAAACAAAAATAAGATTATTAACTTTTGAGGGCAGCTTTTTCGAATAATAAAACAAAAAATAGTATTTTATTATTTTTCTTTTTTTTTTAATTTTCCCAATATTTCGACCAACTTCGTAAAAAAAAAACCAATTTATTCAATTACAATTTACAAGTAATGACAATAAAAAATATCACAATATTCATATGTATGTACATTTTAAAAAGTTTTTTACAATAGAAAATTCTCCTGCTACTCTCTGCAAACTT
Source organism: Polietes domitor (assembly GCA_947397865.1). Taxonomy (NCBI): domain Eukaryota; kingdom Metazoa; phylum Arthropoda; class Insecta; order Diptera; family Muscidae; genus Polietes; species Polietes domitor. Next base: position 114,979,014 of record OX377619.1, on the reverse strand, counting down.
TTGTCAACTACTGTCCAATTTTTCGTCTATGCTTTTCCACGGTGTTCCTATATTTTTCAGCACATTAGTCATTAAAGTTTGGTTTGTGTCCCGTCAAGGTACAGTGGACTGCAACGACATTTTTTTGCTCAATGGGTTTGTCAAAAGATTTGTGTTCGGATTTATATGATGATAGTCTGGTTTTCAATTTATTTGTCGTAGTGCCGACATATACCCTCCGGCATATGTCGGACTTGTCACCATTGCATTTTATCTTGTGCACGACGGATGGTTTCTCCTCTTTCTTGATCTTCGATTTCGTCCTACTAAATAAATGGTTGACGGTCATGTGTGTTTTATATGCCAACTAAACTTTTTCCTTGTCGAAAATGTTAGAATATTTAAACATTTCGGATAGTCCTGGAATGTACGTTGTGGAATTATAAATTTTACTTGGTCTTTCGTCATTTTTGTTAAGTTGTTCTTCCGTCGTTCGCTTGATTAAATTATTTATAAATTTATCGGGAAAGTCGTTCATGCATAGTATATTTCCAACTTTTGACTTGTTTGTTTCGTGGAATTCCTTATCACTGGTTTGTAGGACCCTGTTTATAAAATTCGTCCTTGTATTGATGATAGTTCGTCTTGGGTGCTTAGAATAAAAATTAATTAAACGTCCAGAAGCCGTTTGTTTTTGGTACCAGTCAACTTTCAGCAGATTCCCTTGTCTAATTGTCAGTCTACATATTTCATGCCAGCAATTACAGGTGAGGCTGGTGACCACATTGGCATCCCCTTTCTCTGTTCATATATCTTATCATCGTACTCGAAATAGCGTGTCTCTTTAACGCAGTAGGCCAATAATTCTATGAAGGTGCATTAATAGATGAGCAGATGACCGTAATGTCCTTCCCTCCTTGTGGATTTTGGGCAATCCGTAGATTCTCAGGGCTGTGACGATTTATTCTTTTCCATTAAGTCAATGAGATTTTTGTTAAATAATTTGTCCACTAAACGGTTATTTTTTATTTTATCATTGTCCGTCAAATATTTCCTCGTTTCTCCCACTGTGTCCAGTATTACTTTATCTCTTTGGCTTAGTTTGCATTTGTATAAGTGGTCGTCGATTCGTGAGACTAGCAGTTACAATAACGCCTACCAACATCATATAATAGAGTATACAAGTACAACAACAAATACTACTCTAAATTATTATTACCTCCAATTTCATTATTTTTCTAAATTAGCTTATTACGCGTTTCCCACACTTTGAGCGGAAACGTGTGCAGTACATTTATTTGCATTTAAAAAGAAATATGATCCGTTTTAGCTTACGCTACACGAGGTGAGAAAATTAAAATAATAAAATTCCCACATTAACTGTTTTTGCTGTCCATGCACTTTTGGCCACCAAAAACAGAGAAGTCTTTGTCCACAAGGTGCAAAATACGTATTTCATAAGTCAGTTCTATCGCAGAATTCAACAAATAAACGTGCAGTTTTCCTTTTGATAATAAAGGAAACAAAATAAATAAACTTGTGTTTTTTTGATAATAAAAAACCCAAGTATAAAAGTTGTAGTTTTCCTTTTGATAATAAAGGAAACAAAATAAAAAGCTTGTGTTTTTTTTGATAATAAAAAAACCCAAGTATAAAAGTGGCGCAGTCGGTAGGATACCCGGGTATCATTTAAATTCAATTATTGAAAAAGTGTACCAGGATATATTAATATCCTTTAAAGCGGGTAGTGAATAACAAGATGCATTAATGCAACGAAAATACTATTAAATTAGTAAAATTTTAAAAAACATAAATTATTAAAAAACATAAACGAATTATCGTTTATACCCCAATGAAATCGGTCATTGGTAAAGTCATTCATTGACTACGTTTATGTAAAGTCATTTATTTGACTGAGTAAGAAAAAAATCACAACACAAAGAACCAAAAAAAAAAGAACAAAAATATTTTTCTTTATTGAACAGATCATTAATAAAAATTGATCTAAAGATAAAAAGAGTGAAATAAATAACAGTGAAAATATATGGCTGTCAAATGTAAAGTCAAACATATTAAGTGATCAATAACAAAAATTATATTGACTATAAACAAAACTGTGACAACAACAGACTGTGAAAGAGTGAACTTAATACAAAATCAAAAGAACGACGAGAAGCCAACATTCACAAACAACAACATTCAATTGAAAACAAAACCGTGAAAGCAACAAGCTGTGAAAGATTGAACCAAATACAAAATCAGAAGGACGACGGAAGCCAACATTCACAAACAACAACATCTCTACCAGCGGCGGCAATCAACATTAAATGTAAGACTATTTCAAATATTATTATATATATATATATATTATTTCTTAATTTCTAATATTATTATAAATAATTATTAGTATATAATATAAGAACATTTTTTTGGCTATCTGAAAAAAAAACAAAAGAAGAGTGCGTTATTGTATCTAAAATTAACAAAAATAGTTATACTTCCATTAAACCACAAAATGGCTCAAGCAGACCAACCTCCTTCTGTTGTATTGAATCCTGTTAAATATTTAGAAAGGTTACCAGAGTTTAATGGTGACAAAAAGGATCTATATACATTTATTACCCTAGTAGATCGTGTACATCCTGTCTTGCAACAATATGACCAAACTTCGCAATTGTTTTTCTCCGATCTGATAAAAAGCAGATTGAGAGGAAAAGCAAGAGAAACTATGGAAATTAATTTCCATGTTCAATCCTGGACAGACATGAAAATAGTCTTGGTAAATAACTTTGGCGAGAAGTTGAGTGTGGACGAGTTATACGATAAATTAAGAGCAGTAGTATTCAGGACAACTGCAATTGACTTTTACAACGAGATTAGGGAAAAATTAAGAAGCATCAATAATAAAATATCGATGCAGTCGGGGGTTAATGCAGAATCCCAAAGGGCTGCAGAAGGCAACACGTGTACCAGGAATGTACATTCGCACACCACTTACAAAATCCCTTTGTTTAAAGAATTAGGTGATGTTAACGACTGGGTATATATGGAATAATCGGCAACGATATACTAAAAAGGTACAACGCTGTCATAGATTATAGAGAAAATTTTCTAAAATTGAATAATAAAAATATACCACTACAATTTCCGGCTTCTCGCAAAATTAAAATAGTTAATAAAGTGGAACAAGGTTTAGTGCATATCAAAGAACATTGTGACAACAAGGGCGAAACTATTATTCACGAAGGAATATATAACTCGCAAAATTTCAAAGTTGAAATATCAACTAAATCAAATTGCCAAGAAATAATTCATATCAAACCACAGGACCACTGGTCCGTAACGGTGGAAAATTACCACCTGATAGACAACGACATTTCCTTTGGAGGAAATAACAATGTGCCAATCCTAGAACAAATCCGGTTAGATCATATGAATAGTGAGGAAAAAGGACAATTTTCTAAATTGATGCTCAGATATTCGCGATTATTTCATGATATCAACACTAACCTATCATTCACAAATGCCGTAAAACACAGAATAAATACTACCGATGACACGCCGATCCATTCTAAGTCGTACCGATATCCTTATGTACACAGGCAAGAAGTCCATAAGCAAATTAAAGAAATGTTGGATAATAAAATAATACGGCCCTCCAACTCTCCTTATTCGGCACCGATATGGATTGTCCCGAAGAAGGACGATGCGAGTGGTAAAAAGAAATGGCGTCTTGTAATTGATTATCGTAAGTTAAACGAGAAAACCGTCGATGATAAGTACCCATTACCCAATATCGATGAGATATTAGATAAACTGGGAAGGAGTATGTATTTCACTACTCTCGATCTGGCGAAAGGTTTTCATCAGGTCGAAATCGACGAAAGAGATGTACACAAGACCGCCTTTTCTGTAGAGGGAGGCCACTTCGAGTTTTTACGAATGCCTTTTGGCCTTAAGACGGCACCCGCTACATTCCAGCGACTTATGAACAACATATTAGGAGATTTATTAGGTAAAGTTTGCCTCGTTTATCCAGATGATATAATCATCTATTCCACGTCACTGGAAGAACACCTAAATTCCATTAGATTGGTATTTGATCGGCTGGTGAATGCAAATCTTAAAATACAAATGGACAAATGTGAATTCTTAAGAAGGGAAACAGATTTCCTTGGACACGTCGTCACTCAAAATGGTGTCAAACCAAACCCAAAGAAAATCGAATGTATCACTAACTACCCAATACCACGAACGACACGGCAAATAAATCAGTTCCTCGGTTTAAGTGGGTATTACAGAAAATTTATTCAAAATTACTCAAAAATTGCGAAACCAATGACAAAATATTTAAAAAAGGGTGCTGAAATCAATATCACAGATCCGGAGTATATTCAGAGTTTTAAGGAACTTAAGGAAAAACTTACTAATGAACCTTTATTAATATACCCCGATTTCAACAAGTTAATTACTCTCAACACTGACGCCAGTAACTTTGCGCTAGGAGCTGTTCTATCCCAAGACGGACATCCTGTATGCTATGCTAGTAGGAGTTTGAACGAACATGAAATCAACTATAGCACAATAGAGAAAGAGTTACTAGCCATAGTATGGGCAGTTAAATATTTCCGTCCGTATCTTTTTGGTAAAAAATTCGAAATTCAGACAGACCATCAGCCTTTACAATGGCTATTCAATATAAAGGAACCTAACTCAAGACTAGTGAGATGGAGATTAAAACTAGAAGAGTTTGATTATACTATCAGGTACAAAAAAGGATTGCATAACGGCAATGCCGATGCATTATCACGCATTACTCCGGAAGTAAATCTAATTGAAGAATTGAATACAGAAATTATACCTGAAACAAATTCTCCAATAAATATGTACAAAAATCATTCTAAATATCGCCTCATAGACAGTCAGAAAATAGATCGTGACCATATACTTGACAGAAGGAACGGTCTTAAATATTACAAACCACATGTTAAAATAAAAAAGAAATTCCAAAGTAGTGACGAATTACAATTACAATGAGTATATAAAAACCAATCTGTCTTACATCCTTTATTTTCAGAAAATGAAACGTTATGTAATCCTGACCATATTGGTCATACTTAATACATGCAATGGACAACTTATGGAAGTGGAAGACCTTACGAAAAATCACGGCTACTTGCCAATAGAGCAGGATAAGGTGCGAACTATTGACAACTACAGAAAAATTATTCATATCGTTAACCTAACAAACTACGAACCCACTTTAGATCTTATATCTAGGAACATAGATGAACTTTCCATTCCATACAAAATAGCTTCATTTTACTAAAAGCCAAAATTAATAGCATTATACCTCATCGTAGACAAACCAGAGGTTTAATTAATATCCTTGGAAAAGGTCTTAAATTTGTGACTGGTACTATGGATAGTGATGATGAAGTTTCGATAAACTCTACATTACATTCCTTGGCGTATACGACAGACTACAACTCCAAAAAAATAAATTCTTTAATAGAAATAAACCATTTTCTGTCATACCAAATTAGCAACATGACAAATCACATTAATTACGGAACAATATATTAATAAATTTAAAGATAATCTACAAAATAGAATTGGTAACTTGGAGGACGAAGTTTCTTTCCTGGAACATGTCCACCAGATAGACAGCGACATTAATTTATTACAGAACCATATTGACGATATTGGCCAAGTTATTTTCACTAGTAAGCTAGGACTTGTTCCAGCAAATTTACTAACGGAACTGGAATTAAGCGTAATAGAAGATTTTGAAACATACGACAAAATTAAGGTAGTCACCGCAGTTTTTGAAAATTCAATTATCATTACTCTGTTTGTCCCAATCTTTTCACCGAATATACTGACAAAAATAACTTTTGAACCCATTCCAAATATAGAGAACAAAAGTCTCGCACTAACCGATAGAAACATATTAATTAGCAAAACCAATAGAGCCTACAAAATTTATATAAAAGATAATTTATCTAAGAACCTAGAACTCATTAAAGACACATGCATTAACGATATAATACGTAACAATGAAGCTAATTGTAGATTGGTTACATTTTCCGATATGAAAGTTAAAGAAATATCCCAAGGCACTCTTCTTTTTTCAAACTTTAGAGATAAAATTATATCTAATTGTAAACATAATTCATTGAATCATAATTTAAATGGTACATTCCTAATTAAATTCCAAAATTGTGAAATTTCCATTGGAGATAATACATACATTAATAATGTTTTTAAAGTCGAAGACCAAATAATTGTACGCCATTTGATAACTAAAATTAAGGAAAATCAAACAATCGTAGATTTAAACCTGGAAAAACTTTATGTAAAACAAATAGATTACGAAAATTCTGTAACAACAATATCAAAACAAAATACGATGTCAAACATAATTTCTAATTGTAACACTATTGTAATTTTTGTGATTATTATTATTATTATATTTTACTATGTGAAACCACGTAGACAAAGATTTCTTATTTCGTCGGAGCCTCAATCTAACGCGGGGGGAGTTACAATAACGCCTACCAACATCATATAATAGAGTATACAAGTACAACAACAAATACTACTCTAAATTATTATTACCTCCAATTTCATTATTTTTCTAAATTAGCTTATTACGCGTTTCCCACACTTTGAGCGGAAACGTGTGCAGTACATTTATTTGCATTTAAAAAGTAATATGATCCGTTTTAGCTTACGCTACACGAGGTGAGAAAATTAAAATAATAAAATTCCCACATTAACTGTTTTTGCTGTCCATGCACTTTTGGCCACCAAAAACAGAGAAGTCTTTGTCCACAAGGTGCAAAATACGTATTTCATAAGTCAGTTCTATCGCAGAATTCAACAAATAAACGTGCAGTTTTCCTTTTGATAATAAAGGAAACAAAATAAATAAACTTGTGTTTTTTTGATAATAAAAAACCCAAGTATAAAAGTTGTAGTTTTCCTTTTGATAATAAAGGAAACAAAATAAAAAGCTTGTGTTTTTTTTTTTGATAATAAAAAAACCCAAGTATAAAAGTACTAGCTTTGCTCTTGAGATCTCTTGCTCTTCCCTACTTGCAATCGTCTGTATACATTCTTCTCCTTCAGAAATATTTACATTGGAACAGAGGAAATGTTGTGGTTGTGTTAGGCAATGCGTGTTATTGACCCAGAGAGAAAACCACTGCACGTTTGATGGTATGTGTTTGTTAGTTTTGTTTACAAACCATTGCTCTTTAGCTGTGATGTTCCACTCTCTCTTCTGCCTTTCTCTTAACCTTCACACGCCCAAAACCCACCTGGGTGGGATTTCCGTTTTTCAAACATTGATAACTCACCGAATTTCCATCAAATCAAAAATAGATTTGGACTCAGTATCTAAATTTTTTATTTAATCCAGATAATCACAGTTTTTTCTAATTTTGTCATTGTTTTTACGTTGTGGTCCGAAACCCACCCGGGATACGAAATACTGAATTTCTGTCATCAAAAGTAATCTAAACAAGTAGAGAAGGTTAAAGTCGGGCGTGGCCGAATATTTGATACCCTACACTTAGTCATTATATCCTGTGTAGGGTATAAAAAGGTCGTTACATTTGCACCGGGTCATATACGACGCTTTCCCAAATTTGATGGAAATCTGTTAAATATGTGGTTTCTAGAGCGGAAAGAATCAAATCGGGGGAGTTATTTATATGGGAGCTTTATATGTTTCTATTTGAAATATTATTTGTGAAATAATATTTGAAATATTATTTGTGCCAAATCAGAAGAAATTCTGTTAAAATATGTGGTTTCTAAAGCGGAAAGAATCAAATCGGGGAGACACTTTTATAGGAGCTATATATATAAATCTGAACCGATGTGGCCCACTTTCGCCATAGATGTTTCTATTTGAAATATTAGCTGATGTGCCGAATTAGAAGAAATTCTGTTAAAATATGTGGTTTCCAAAGCGGAAAGAATCAAATCGGGGAGACACTTCTATAGGAGCTATATATAAATCTGAACCGATGTGGCCCACTTTCGCCATAGATGTTTCTATTTGAAATATTAGCTGATGTGCCGAATTAGAAGAAAATCTGTTAAAATATGTGGTTTCTAGAGCGGAAAGAGTCAAATCGGAGTGAACCGATCTGGCCTATTTTGACCAGAGCTGTTTCTAGTTCAAATATATGGGATTGTGCCAAATTGGAAGAAAATCTGTTGATATATGTGGTTTCTAGAGCGGAGAGAAATCGGGAGCAAAATTTTTATGGGAGCTATATCTAAATCTGAACCGATTTTCTTCAATTTAAATAGCGTTCATCCTTATTCCATAAAACTTCGTTGTGCAAAGTTTCATTCAGTTCTAACAACAATTACGACCTGGACATTGCTAAATCGACTCAAAAAGTGATTCTAAGTCGATCGGTATAATAAACATGGGTCTATCTCGTTTCCTTCTGGGTGTTACAAACAAATGCACAAAGTCATTATACCCTGTGGTGTAGGGTATACAAATTTAATAATAGAAAATGAAACATTTATTTAGATCGGAAAATATAGAACTAACATTACAATAACAAATTATCTCAAATTATAAGATATGACCATTTTCGCACTTTGTCTGTTAGCTATGTTCAAGACATACCGGCTTCTTTACATGTATTGCAAGTCTGTCTTGTGTTACGAAATTTCTGCGATAAACTCCTCATCCACATCACCCGAAATTCCTGAGCATCTAAAATGTACCCATTCGTGGCATCTGTTGCACATCACCAAGTAGCCTCTACGTGTGACCTGCTTAGAGCAGACCGAACACGTGTAGGTCACTGGGCCAGGGTTGCTTTCGATGTCACCGGCGCAGAGTAGGAGGAGGCTGAGCAAGCAGGCCCGTGTTGCCTGCACAGTTAGGGGAAAAACAAAGGGATAGGAGTAGCGGAAGATGAATGGTGGAAAAAGTGAGAAATTTTGTACATATTTGTCCTGTATTGGGGTTGTAGCAGTCCTTGGGCAATGGTGGACTCCTTGCGTAGACCCCGGTACGAAGAACCGACTGCTGTGAGAGTCGCTTATGATGCTGTTGTTGTAGCTCATACAACAGTATTTTGTTGATCAATATTATTTTTTGTTGTTGTTGTGTGGTGGTTACTGCCATGGAAGATGTTGTAGTTGTCATTACCCACATATTGTTTGTATGTTGCTGAAGCACAACCACCGCCACCCCTACAGAATGTGAACTGTCGATCATAAAAGGATTAAATTAACAATGACGAAAGAAACTTTTGAATGCACAAACAGCCACACTTACATTGTTATAATTGTACGTTTCTCGGTTATCTCCAAACAAGCACCTGCTTTGGCAGCAATCAATATCAGAGGCCCGCTGCTGTTTTCATTACTAAAGACAAAAGATGTCCCAGCACCAACGGGCGGGGAACCAAATGTTATTGTGCGTAATGCATAGATACCCGTGCTGCCGAAATCATTTACAGCACCACTTGTCGAGACTGCATAATGTTGCTCCGAAATGATTTCAACTTCAGCGGTTTGGTAGGTACCATAAAAATGGTTTTTCCAATTGTATCCCTTAAAAGTACGCATTTTAAAAAATCACTCTATTTCACGTATCTACACAATTAAAGGGATGTACATTCCAAATTGCATGTTTCTAGCTGTTGTCATGTCATTGGTACCATTTTTATCCCTTTTTGTCCCATTTCGCCCGCTAAAACGTGTATTTACTTTAAAATTGCTTAAATATTCTAAATATTAGGGAGTACTTTTAGTGCTTGTTAGGGAAAAATTTTACCTCTGGGCCGATTTCGCCCACTTTCAATCCCAACCGGTATGCAACCATAAGACACATTTAGGGAAAATTTGAACTTCTTAGCTATTTTCGTTCGGCCGCTGTCGTGCATTCAACAGACAGACGGACATGGCTAGATTGTGTTAGATTTTTACCATGACCCTGAATATATATATATACTTTATGGAGTCTACGATGAATATTTTAAGGTGTTGCAAACGGAATGAGAAATGGGGTATATTCACTCCTTAGGTGGTGGGTATAATTAAGCTAGTAAATTCCATACAAAAATTAAGCTAGTAAGCCCAATCGAACAGGCCTATTATTTTAATTTTACTGTACTTAATTGTAGATTTCATTTTTACCTGTTAGTAAAGGGTGATTTTTTAGCTATTACCTTTTTGGCAACACTGGTTTAAACAGCTGACGCACGTTTCGTGTTTTGTTTCACTGTCAAAGATCTTCAGTTTGGTCTAAAAACCATGAATCGTCTTACAAACGAACAACGCTTGCAAATTATTGAATTTTATTATCAAAATGCGTGCGCTGTTAAGAAAGTTCATCGCGCGCTTCCATTTTATGGTCAGTTTAATCGACCCACTGAAGCGGCTATTCGGGCTATTATGACTAAATTTCGCACCAAATTTACATTGTTGGACATTAAACCACCAACATGCTTACGTAGAGTGCGATCTGAAGAAAATATCGCAGCTGTATGGGCAAGTGCTAATGATGACCATCAATTATCGATTCGTCGCCGTTCGCAGCAATTGGGCCTCTGTTACTCAAAAACGTGGAAATGCCAAAATTGGACTAAGCGGATGGACCATTTGAGGCGCAGTCAAGGTCAACATTTACATGAAATAATCTTCAAACATTAAATTATATGGACCGTACTATCGATTCAAATAAAGATTTCATGCATTTTTCTGAATTTTATGTGTTTTTTTTTTGAAAAACTTTCCTATAGCTTTTAAAAAATCACCCATAATCGATGGATTTATATCTAAAATATGTGAGAATCAATGGAAGTCTAATGTAAAGAAAATTTACTGACATTATTTTCAATATTCTAAAGTAATACTTCGAAAGTCAGAGAATTTCTTCATTTTTAATAAGAAATTGTTGAATTGCAGTATTTCAAAAATCACAATTTAGTAAAATTAAAAAATATGGTCTTGGAAAGGAAATTTTACGTCTTTAAAGAAAAGTAAAAACTTTCTTAGGATCCAATTGATCAGACGATTTACCAAAACCATTTTCCCTAATAGACCATATTTGCCACCAATTTCGTTTAAAAAGAAAGTGTTTTTTGCAGCATGCGTTAAACTTAAACTTTTTTGTAGCCATCTCTGGCGTTTTAGTTTGAAATCTACTTTTTTAGTTCGAGCACTGGCAACACCGAGGTTAACTCTTCTTTGCTGTCAAGCAGTCTTACGACGCGCATGTATTTAGATTTGTAACCAAACTATGTTAGTAAAAGTTTTTTGTTTGTCTAAAATGCTATAACAAGGGAACAGCTGACGTATTTATGAATTCTTGAAAGTAAATAGATTAGAATGACATTGGACGACAGAGTAGTAAAAGTCAGTTAAGTTTGCAATTTTATTTGTCTATGTTGTACATCAAATAAACTAATTGTGCAAGATGAAGGAGTTTGACTTTCTATTAAATATTGATAATAAGGAAATATTGATGGAGGTAGTGCAATAAAATGGAGAATGTAAAATGTATGAAAGATATACATATGTAAATAGATTGTATTTATTTTCCAGATTCTTAATCATTCTATTGATTTCCTAATCGGAAATCAGGATGAACAGCAGACAATGCGACAATGCCATAAGTACGGTTTCCATAACCCAGATGACTTCTTGCTAGCCACTCGTAGTATTGCCAATTTCTATCGTGACATGTGTTGTTCTGATCTCGGTGATACCAAAGTGGACCAGCCGAACTTATCACCGCAATTACAAGCAATTATACCATCCGTTTTACGTGCTCGCCGATCTGAGGTCTTGCGTTTCCTTGTACGGGAGCAGAATGCTGTTGATTACCAACTAGTGGAATCATTTGATTGGGACACTCGCTTAATACTTGGTGACAGTAGTTTTGATCAAAATGTTAAACTTTTGACTACATTTACGTTCCGCCTGTGTCGTGACGCACCAAATAAGAAAGAAAACGTCCGGTCTTTGCACTTTCAAATTAATCCTAACAAACTTGATGATTTCATAACAGCCATAGAATTATCATTGAATAGTAAATAAACCAGAAGTCACATCTATTTATTCTTATTGCATTATATGAAATCTTTCAAACCCTCAAATTCAGTATCATTCAAAATAAGTCGTTTTTGGACTGAATGAATGAACGGACTTCCTCATTTAGGAGTGAGTGCATATTCTTCACAAAAACTTCTCCTATTACTGGTATATTTAAGTTAAATTTTATTTGTAGAATTGAAAAATAACATTTTTAAAACACGGATAAAAACAAAAAACTTCAACTGAAGTTTTGGTTTCCAATAGTTTCATTGTTAGTAAAAATGGTGCATACTTGGTTTCTGAAACCACGAACACAAATACCAAAAGAATAATATACCATATATTGAACAGAAATATATTGGTTAGAACACATTAAGCGTCGTGACTATTGATAAAAATCGTCGAAACTTTATCAGCTTTTTGCGCCCAATCGACAACAACAATTTTTTATCGGTCACGCCCCGTTTATACTTGGCGGGACTTTTAAACTGAAAATGTTTCACTCTATATATCGAAAATACTTTGCCGATCTTCATTCCGACACGGAGTTATTCAAATTTTAAACTTGAGTAACTAATAACACAACTTCATATTCTCCTACCCCCATATCCCCTCTCCAAAATCCTCTCATTTCCCGCACACTCCATATATCATCTATCACCCTTCCTTAATCCTATCACTCCCTACCCCCTCCTATAAACTACAATCTTATTTTTCAGATAACGAAAGGATTTGCACAATGGACCCGACTGGGTCTCCGAGTGTTCAGAGTGCAGGAGCATTCTGGTCCTTTAAACCTAACCTAACCTAACTGGAGTTTAGTGGGTTGATTTGACCCAATATGTCACGACGCCTTATTTAAGCCACATTTTTATTTGTATATTTTGCTGTGGTCCCGCTTTTGGGTTTGCAGTGTTACCATCGAGAATTTTGTAAAGGCTGCACAAAAAGTTGTTTTTTTAGGTAAGGGGGCTAATCACGACATTCCACGGTGGGGAAGATAACCTGATTTTAAGGTAGGAAGCAGGTAGAAAAAAATTTCGTACATGTACTTATAGTGCTTACCAAAGTCGTCTATAAAAATTTTCAGTTGCCACGTCCACTTACAGTGGGATGGTAGAAGTTATTTTAAGTTTAAATACCTTAGAAAACAACTACACCTCTAAAATTGCGAAGCTATACTTATGCTGCTTATAAAACGTGTCTAGTAAAATTATAAGTTTATCAACCTACTGCCACGACCACTTACAGTGGGATGGTAGATGTATTTTATTGTAAATATCTTAAGAAACAAATAGGCATTTATATTTTGTACATGAACTTATGATGATTACCAAAGTTGTCTAGCAATTACAAGAACAAATTTTAAGTTTACACGAAAAAGACATCATAGAACATTTTATATTACAGCATCATTTTTTTTTTAAACAAATTAATTTACATACCTGTTTTTAAAGGAAATGCCTTAGGAAACATAGAACTTTAAAGTTCGTACATGTGCCCACCGATCATTTTGTATTACATCATCATTTTTATAAAAAATCAAATTAATTTACGTTCCTATATTAGTGTACTAGTATTTTGTACCTGGCGTACAGACATACATTCATTTATATATATATATATATATAGAGGGTGATTTTTTAAGAGCTTGATAACTTTTTTTTTAAAAAAAACGCATAAAATTTGCAAAATCTCATCGGTTCTTTATTTGAAACGTTAGATTGGTCCATGACATTTACTTTTTGAAGATAATTTCATTTAAATGTTGACCGCGGCTGCGTCTTAGGTGGTCCATTCGGAAAGTCCAATTTTGGGCAACTTTTTCGAGCATTTCGGCCGGAATAGCCCGAATTTCTTCGGAAATGTTGTCTTCCAAAGCTGGAATAGTTGCTGGCTTATTTCTGTAGACTTTAGACTTGACGTAGCCCCACAAAAAATAGTCTAAAGGCGTCAAATCGCATGATCTTGGTGGCCAACTTACCGGTCCATTTCTTGAGATGAATTGTTCTCCGAAGTTTTCCCTCAAAATGGCCATAGAATCGCGAGCTGTGTGGCATGTAGCGCCATCTTGTTGAAACCACATGTCAACCAAGTTCAGTTCTTCCATTTTGGGCAAAAAAAAGTTGGATATCATCTCACGGTAGCGCTCACCATTCACAGTTACGTTACGATTCGCATCATCTTTGAAGAAGTACGGTCCAATGATGCCACCAGCCCATAAACCGCACCAAACTGTGACTTTTTCTGGATGCATTGGTAGCTCTTGCAATGCTTCTGGCTGATATTCACTCCAAAATCGACAATTCTGCCTATTTACGTACCCATTGAGCCAAAAATGAGCTTCGTCGCTGAACACAATTTCTTTCTTTCTGAACTTTCTTAACAGAACACGCATTTTGATAATAAAATTCAATGATTTGCAAGCGTTGCTCGTTAGTAAGTCTATTCATGATGAAATGTCAAAGCATACTGAGCATCTTTCTCTTTGACACCATGTCTGAAATCCCACGTGATCTGTCAAATACTAATGCATGAAAATCCTAACCTCAAAAAAATCACTCTATATATATATATATATATATATCCCATTGTTAATTATCATACAATTTTCGTTTTGCAAGAGATGCGATTTCTTTACCAGTTTAGGTTTAAATGTCAAAAATGGAACAAAAGAGGAAGTAGTAGCATTGACCTGGTTCCAATTTTCCATTTTTTAGCAACACACTGCCAATATTACTTTTTGAAAATACGTCACATCAAAAATTGACTTTTTGACTCAAAAGTTGGTATTTGACCCCATCGTAGCACATGTGGAGTATATATAATGCAACCGTATTTTATACGGACTGTATAAATTCGCTTGTATGAAACATTTGAATTTATTAATTAAAACCATGTACATATATACACAAGAAGTGTCGTAGGGTATCATATAGTCAACCACGCCCATCTTTAGCCATTTTTCTTGTAAATTGATGCTATACATTAATTATAATCACTTCTGTGATCAATGACATTTCAATCAACCATTTACCATTTTACAATATCTGCATTTTTAACATTTTTGCTATTTTAAATCGACATAATTTATCAGTTTTATGGCAGTTTGTTGCAGCCCATTCTACCGGCAAATTAAAGTACACCTCTTAACCTTTCTTCATATATATATGGTTCAGCGGGTACGTCCCAATAAACAAAGCTCTATTCCAAGAAGTAAACGAACGACTCATAAATATACATGAAAAACACAACACACTTTATCACGACACATGGCTTTTTGCAATAAAATGTTCACTAATTTACATACCTTTGTTAGTATTTTCTAATATACATAATAATAATAATTACTGATTATTTTTTTCAAACTTTGTCATTTAATAATGGAACACAATATCATTCTTATACCCATATGCGACAATTATGCTTATTTACTTTACATAGCCACCGAGGTGTAAATGAGCTTCACCTGAAAATACGAAAATTTTCCAAGTAAATTTCTTGCAGTTTGCGTTAAAGACTCACTACTTTGGAATAAGTTTTTAATATTTCCCAATAATGTTTAATTTTATGTATAGTTGACCTTTTATTTTCTATTTTTCGGATAGTCTGGCTTGAGATCATGAACAAATCAAAAAACTGATGTTTAGTTTTTCTAAATTGTTTTATTTATTTATTCTTTTCTTTTCCGATATTTCGATCGTCATCGACGATCATCCTCAGGGATATTCACTTAAAATACAAACAAAATTAATTATACAAAAAGAGAAAACAAAAATTATCACAATAATTACATTTTAACAAAAACCAATAAACTCTTTAATTTAATTTAATTAATTTTAACAAAGAAACTTGTGTAAAAGCTACAAATTTCTAAATTGGGAAAAAGGACATGGTTGAATATTTTAAGGTACATATGCACTGAACACCTGCCAAGTAAACTTAGTTATTTACACAAAAGGAAAACATGTGTAATTTACACATATACGAGGGAAATTTAGCATTTACTTGTATGATTTCTGTCAACTCTATATAAAAAAAGATTTACAAAGTTGAATTCGGTATTTTTCACAAGTTTTTTATTGCGTGTAGATACACAATCTCAAAGCAACTATAGCCGTTTGGTTAGTATCATTTTTATCTCCTTTCTAGGGTTTGGGGTCCGGGAATTCCCGAATCGTTTTTCCCGGAAAAATTTGGACGGGAATTCCCGGGAAAAATTTTTCAATTTCCCGGGAATACGGGAAATATTATAAAAATAATTTATTTGTTATGTTGATCAATAATTTAATGTTACTGTATAAATTGGAATTTTTAGATGTATTTCAAATTCATATATGTATCTACATTACTGACAATAATAAGTATTTGTTTATATTATATTACTACAAACAAAACAAACTGTGAGGCTATTTGCAGGATCTTTATTGTGAAATAAAAATATCATGTTGACAATACTATGGCTTACATAATGTAAATTTTCGAGAATCGAGGTGAGCATATTCTTCAAGAACAGTTTACTTTACATATGTAGCCAGAAAGAAATGGTCTACAAATAGGAATACAATAAAACTTGTTCGCTGGAAACTTTCAAGAGAAATATAATAGGAATATAAATATATGCTACGGTGTATTTCAATGGCCATTTGTAAGAATTAATGACTGGACTATTTCAATATTTTTATTTTTTCTGAATTTATTAAATTAATATTAATTTGTTATGTTTCTATTGTTTTTACAGTTTAGAATATTCCCCCTGTTTGTATAAAATATGTTTGTCTCCAGACGAATGAATATTCTAAATTAAATGCGTCATAGCATTCTCCGTAAATTAGTTATTTGTTTCCTTAATCGTTTTCAATTTTGAATCTAGTGTAGGTGTCAGTCACTTCTACCTGCGATATAAATGTCCAATTCTGATGATTAGTCTACACCTTTTCAAGTTTATAATGAGAAAATATAATTTATAATCAGAATATGTAAGTTCATGATGAGAAATGTAAATTCATAATAGCACTCACAATCAGCACTCTAAATTCGTAATGTGAAATGTACATTCATATTGAGAAATATAAAATCATAATAAGAACATACAAAATGATAATGAGATATATAAATACAAAATGAGAAAATCCAAATTGATAATGAGAAAATGCAAATTCTTATTCAGGAATATATATTCATAAAATATAAATTCATAATCAGGAACTGTAAAATTTATAATCGAAGCTATGTGTGTACGTTTTTCTATGGATATTTTCGTAGAAACACATATTTTATCAATGTTCTCATTATAAAGTTACATTTTTTATGATTTTATATTTGTTCATTATGAATTCATATTTTCTGAATATGAAAACGTATTTTCTGATTATGAATTTGTATTTTCCGATTACAAACTTGTATATTTCATTATGAAATGGTATGTTCCTATTATGAATTAATTATTCTCAATATAAATTAACAATTTTCATTATTTTCATCTCACGGTAGCGCTCACCATTCACAGTTACGTTACGATTCGCATCATCTTTGAAGAAGTACGGTCCAATGATGCCACCAGCCCATAAACCGCACCAAACTGTGACTTTTTCTGGATGCATTGGTAGCTCTTGCAATGCTTCTGGCTGATATTCACTCCAAAATCGACAATTCTGCCTATTTACGTACCCATTGAGCCAAAAATGAGCTTCGTCGCTGAACACAATTTCTTTCTTTCTGAACTTTCTTAACAGAACACGCATTTTGATAATAAAATTCAATGATTTGCAAGCGTTGCTCGTTAGTAAGTCTATTCATGATGAAATGTCAAAGCATACTGAGCATCTTTCTCTTTGACACCATGTCTGAAATCCCACGTGATCTGTCAAATACTAATGCATGAAAATCCTAACCTCAAAAAAATCACTCTATATATATATATATATATATATCCCATTGTTAATTATCATACAATTTTCGTTTTGCAAGAGATGCGATTTCTTTACCAGTTTAGGTTTAAATGTCAAAAATGGAACAAAAGAGGAAGTAGTAGCATTGACCTGGTTCCAATTTTCCATTTTTTAGCAACACACTGCCAATATTACTTTTTGAAAATACGTCACATCAAAAATTGACTTTTTGACTCAAAAGTTGGTATTTGACCCCATCGTAGCACATGTGGAGTATATATAATGCAACCGTATTTTATACGGACTGTATAAATTCGCTTGTATGAAACATTTGAATTTATTAATTAAAACCATGTACATATATACACAAGAAGTGTCGTAGGGTATCATATAGTCAACCACGCCCATCTTTAGCCATTTTTCTTGTAAATTGATGCTATACATTAATTATAATCACTTCTGTGATCAATGACATTTCAATCAACCATTTACCATTTTACAATATCTGCATTTTTAACATTTTTGCTATTTTAAATCGACATAATTTATCAGTTTTATGGCAGTTTGTTGCAGCCCATTCTACCGGCAAATTAAAGTACACCTCTTAACCTTTCTTCATATATATATGGTTCAGCGGGTACGTCCCAATAAACAAAGCTCTATTCCAAGAAGTAAACGAACGACTCATAAATATACATGAAAAACACAACACACTTTATCACGACACATGGCTTTTTGCAATAAAATGTTCACTAATTTACATACCTTTGTTAGTATTTTCTAATATACATAATAATAATAATTACTGATTATTTTTTTCAAACTTTGTCATTTAATAATGGAACACAATATCATTCTTATACCCATATGCGACAATTATGCTTATTTACTTTACATAGCCACCGAGGTGTAAATGAGCTTCACCTGAAAATACGAAAATTTTCCAAGTAAATTTCTTGCAGTTTGCGTTAAAGACTCACTACTTTGGAATAAGTTTTTAATATTTCCCAATAATGTTTAATTTTATGTATAGTTGACCTTTTATTTTCTATTTTTCGGATAGTCTGGCTTGAGATCATGAACAAATCAAAAAACTGATGTTTAGTTTTTCTAAATTGTTTTATTTATTTATTCTTTTCTTTTCCGATATTTCGATCGTCATCGACGATCATCCTCAGGGATATTCACTTAAAATACAAACAAAATTAATTATACAAAAAGAGAAAACAAAAATTATCACAATAATTACATTTTAACAAAAACCAATAAACTCTTTAATTTAATTTAATTAATTTTAACAAAGAAACTTGTGTAAAAGCTACAAATTTCTAAATTGGGAAAAAGGACATGGTTGAATATTTTAAGGTACATATGCACTGAACACCAAGTAAACTTAGTTATTTACACAAAAGGAAAACATGTGTAATTTACACATATACGAGGGAAATTTAGCATTTACTTGTATGATTTCTGTCAACTCTATATAAAAAAAGATTTACAAAGTTGAATTCGGTATTTTTCACAAGCTTTTTATTGCGTGTAGATACACAATCTCAAAGCAACTATAGCCGTTTGGTTAGTATCATTTTTATCTCCTTTCTAGGGTTTGGGGTCCGGGAATTCCCGAATCGTTTTTCCCGGAAAAATTTGGACGGGAATTCCCGGGAAAAATTTTTCAATTTCCCGGGAATACGGGAAATATTATAAAAATAATTTATTTGTTATGTTGATCAATAATTTAATGTTACTGTATAAATTGGAATTTTTAGATGTATTTCAAATTCATATATGTATCTACATTACTGACAATAATAAGTATTTGTTTATATTATATTACTACAAACAAAACAAACTGTGAGGCTATTTGCAGGATCTTTATTGTGAAATAAAAATATCATGTTGACAATACTATGGCTTACATAATGTAAATTTTCGAGAATCGAGGTGAGCATATTCTTCAAGAACAGTTTACTTTACATATGTAGCCAGAAAGAAATGGTCTACAAATAGGAATACAATAAAACTTGTTCGCTGGAAACTTTCAAGAGAAATATAATAGGAATATAAATATATGCTACGGTGTATTTCAATGGCCATTTGTAAGAATTAATGACTGGACTATTTCAATATTTTTATTTTTTCTGAATTTATTAAATTAATATTAATTTGTTATGTTTCTATTGTTTTTACAGTTTAGAATATTCCCCCTGTTTGTATAAAATATGTTTGTCTCCAGACGAATGAATATTCTAAATTAAATGCGTCATAGCATTCTCCGTAAATTAGTTATTTGTTTCCTTAATCGTTTTCAATTTTGAATCTAGTGTAGGTGTCAGTCACTTCTACCTGCGATATAAATGTCCAATTCTGATGATTAGTCTACACCTTTTCAAGTTTATAATGAGAAAATATAATTTATAATCAGAATATGTAAGTTCATGATGAGAAATGTAAATTCATAATAGCACTCACAATCAGCACTCTAAATTCGTAATGTGAAATGTACATTCATATTGAGAAATATAAAATCATAATAAGAACATACAAAATGATAATGAGATATATAAATACAAAATGAGAAAATCCAAATTGATAATGAGAAAATGCAAATTCTTATTCAGGAATATATATTCATAAAATATAAATTCATAATCAGGAACTGTAAAATTTATAATCGAAGCTATGTGTGTACGTTTTTCTATGGATATTTTCGTAGAAACACATATTTTATCAATGTTCTCATTATAAAGTTACATTTTTTATGATTTTATATTTGTTCATTATGAATTCATATTTTCTGAATATGAAAACGTATTTTCTGATTATGAATTTGTATTTTCCGATTACAAACTTGTATATTTCATTATGAAATGGTATGTTCCTATTATGAATTAATTATTCTCAATATAAATTAACAATTTTCATTATGAATTTATATTTCTCATTATGAATTAACATGTTCCTATTGTAAATTTACATTACCCATTATGAATTTATATGTTCCTATTATGAATTTACTTTTTTCAATATAAATTTGTATGTTCCGAATATAATCTTGAAAAGGTGTAGAGTAAAATATTTGTAAAATGAAAAATAATTGTAAAATATTTTGACAATAACATTCGTTTTTAATTTGTAATATGACAGTATTGAAAAAAACACACTAGTTATTAAATGTTGATATTTTAAACCATATTGGACATACCTATAAACAAATTACTTTTTCCCGGGAATGAAATTTTTCATTCCCGTTTTCCCGGGAAATGAAAAAAGTCCGGGAAACCCCAAACCCTACTCCTTTCGCTACTTTCTAATTTCTAAAAATTCTTTTATTTTGCAATTATTCGCATCGAATATCACGATTTTATCTTCAGCGGTACGGACGTACCATTTGTATCCTATTTTCCCTTTTTACCCCTTAAAAGTACGAACTTCGAAATATACACTTATTTTACAATTCTACGCAATTAGGGGTATTTACAAACCAAATATCACGCTTCTTCCTGTAGTCGTTTGATTGGTAAAGTTTTATCCCTTTCAGCCCCATTTCACCCCCTAAAGGAATGAATTTTGCAAAACTAACTTATTGCTTCGCGTTCTCGATATAAGGGGAAAAATGTATGTACCAAATATGAATATAAAGCGTAAACTTTCAAAAATATTTCATATATAAAGCAGAATTTTCAGTCCGTGTTAGCGAAGCATTTTCCCTTCGTGTATAATTTTGATATAATGGCTGTTTTTCTTTAAGACTGGATAACTTAGCTGCGATAACAAAAATCTAAATAAAATTTTAAAATTAAAATAAAATTTCACTCAAAATGAAAAATATTTTTTTAATATTTTCGCTAAAAGCAATATAAAAGTGTGTGCGAAAACAAATTTTGAAAAAATAATTTTGTGTTAAAAATTTTGGACTTAGCCTGGATAATTATCCAGTAAATGTCAAAATTATGGTTATCGAAGATAAGTCCAATAAAGTCAAACAAAATATTTTTTTGAAAATTTGTTTTGATACATATATTTATATTGTATATTTGAGCAAAAAATTAAAATGTTATTCCGGCTTAAAGAAAAACAGCCCTTATATCTATAGAATAAGTTATGTAGTTCAGAATAGTTAATACGCTAAGAAAAACATGTCTGTTATTAACAGCAGAGATTGTTTGCTACCTATCTGGAATCACTTTTTCTGCTATCAAAGCCGGTTTTCTGACATAAAAATCGGCAGTATTCCGTCAGCAGTCAAACTGCTGAAGAGTTGGCAGTCTGTAGATACAGAAAGAGCGTTCTGAAGTTGAAAAGTATGAGTATAATATTTAAAATAAACATTTTTTTGTTTTCAGATGGAAGAACAAAAAGCTAATAAATAAGTCATCATCGTTTTTATTTGGGTGGGAAATGGAAAATCAATAAAAAGATTTAGGTCTTTCATATTATTAAATATAATTAAAAAAACATTCAAAATTAGTTAAATGAAACATGACCTTGGAAAACGTATGTTGTATCAATTTGAACATTTATTTCTTTATTTTTAAATACTGATAGATGCAAATTGTTTAAGAGAACAAAGTGCTTAGAAATAAAGCCAAAACATACAAGGTCATTTTACACAACTTTTATTGTATAACTGACAGTAGACCTGTTCGATTGGGCTTACTAGATTTATATTTGTATGGAATTTACTCGCTTAACAAGAAAGTAGCTTACTACTCTCTTGGTTACCTACTAAGGTGGTGTCAGATGTTTGTCTCCGATTTATTTAAATAAAACGAATGGATAAAAATTTTGCCACTTTATCAAGTCTCTTAATTTTAAGCTTGTAAGCCCAATCGAACAGGCCTAGTAGTTTTTTTTTGTACCAAATCACCCAAGTATTCTGTATGAGTTGCCAAAAAACGTTTAGCCTTGTCACACTGCAAATGTCAAATTTGTATGGGATCTGACATTTGTAAATCGACCTCATGTCATTTGAGTTAGATTTCGTATAGAGTGTGACAAGGCTATTAGGTAAACTGTACGCTTTTCTTGTATGATTTCTCACATTTTTTTCTTTGCGTGCAGGAGGCGAAACAAATATGAGAAGTCTGTGTTAGGAAATATATAGTCCGAAACAGTAACTGCAACTGTAAATAATTAAAGCTAAATACAAACTGATGGAAAACATTTTTAATTACACCAACAGCAAAATACCATCAGCTGTTAAAGTTTTTTGATCAGATAAACGCCTAACCGGCGAAGGAGTGCCGGTTTATCAATCCATTCGTTCCACATTTTGCGCGTCTTGGTAGGAGAACTTGGAGGGTATAATGCAGCCAAAATTGCAGGCGTGTTTGGCAAAGTTGTCAGCCAGTTCATTCGATGTTATACCCGTATGGGAGGGGATACATATGACTGTGAGTTTATGAATGTTCGAATTTTTCCAATAATGTTGTAGCAATGCAGGCATTTTTGCTGTCCGTGAAAATGGCAATCTTGCAGTAACCGTCTTCAATAATTATATCTATAGACTTGTCAATAGCATGGAGTTCTCCTGTTAGGGATGAAACCTTTGATGGAATTTTGAATAGGAAATTTTGTCCGCAAGAAATGTTGCATGCTGCACATCCAGTGTTTGAATCGTCAACAGATGCATCTGTAGCCCAAATTGTAATGCCTTCACCTTGACGATATATAGCATTTATATATTCCTTTTATAGGGAGCTTTTAGATGAATTGAATATGTTCATAATTATGTGCATCTTGTTAGTTTTATTTGTGTGACTATCAGCTTGTTGATTGTCAAAAATATATTTGAATTTTAAGTATATTGAACCTAAGCTGGTTTTCTTCATTGGCTTGGAGGTGATATTTCGATAAAATTCATTGTTGAAAATTTTAATTTTTAGTAAGTCCTTTGCCGCTAAGTATTTAGCTCTAAATTCGGGTGGCAGAGTTTTTGACAAAACATAAACAATTTGATTAGGTGTTGAGGGAGTAATACCAAGGTTTCTTCTAAGAATTTTATTCTGGAAAGCTGTGACTTTTTTATTTATGTATGTGAGCATATGTGCCATAGAGGAGATACCATATTCTGTTTTAAAAAAATTACTGATTTTGTAATGTTAGTTGCAATTGATGGATGGAGACCGTGTTTTAAGGAGGTCAACATTTTGATCGCATTTAGTGCCGGATTGCATGATGCTATAACTTCATCATAATGTTCTTTGAGTGATAGGCTATTTTTAATGTGCCTGCCAAGAAATTTTATAGTTTTAACCACTTTTAGTTGTGAATTATTAATTGTAATTGCAGGTGTTTTGCGAGCGCCCTTGGCAACATGCAAAACTGAGGTTTTTTTTTTGCAGATATAGTTTATTCAAAATTGTTACGAATTGGTTGATCTTATTTTGCAAGATATGGTTAGCTTTTTCAAAGTTTTTGTCGATGGCGAGAATGATAAAGTCATCAGCAAATTGAAACGTATAGTTTTTTTCATGATTCCATGTAGACCTATTATGTATAGATTAAATAGCGTGGGACTTATACAGCTACCCTGACAACTACCATTGTATATTTCCAGACTCAAATTGCCCATTATTAAAACTCGCTTACATAAAAAATTTATTATCCACTTTGTAATTTGCGTGGGAAAGTCTAATTCGATTAGGAATTCTTGAAGAGTATTGATGTTTACACATTCGTATGCCCTGGTTATGTCTAGTGCAATTAGAAGTACCTTCTCGCCTCTTTCTTTTTGGAATGCCATTACCTGCAGCATGTCATTTATACACGATCCTGCCGATCTATGCTTTCTATACGCATATGTTCTTTGTGGAAAATTTTTCCTCTCCTCAATGAAGGTGTTGAGTCTTTCTTTAACCATTAGATTTATGATTTTCATAATTACTAATATGAGAGCAATAGGTCGGAAGTTTTTAAAATCATTTAAATCCTTATCCATTTTTGGAATTGGAACGATTTTAATTTTCCGCCATTCATCTTTTATGGCGCACTTACCCCAGTTTTTATTTATGGCCTCCAGTAAGCATTTTTTCGCCTCTAAAGATAAGTTTCTAATCATATCATACGAGATACCGTCC
Source organism: Polietes domitor (assembly GCA_947397865.1). NCBI lineage: Eukaryota > Metazoa > Arthropoda > Insecta > Diptera > Muscidae > Polietes > Polietes domitor. The sequence continues at coordinate 114,953,978 of OX377619.1, read as the reverse complement.
ACTCCAGCTGCTGATGATTTGGTTTTCCCATTAAGGACTGCAAGGAGTTCCTCTATGTTGAAATTATATGGAGAGTCTGTGAAAAAAGTCGGTATGATTGTGAGATTGTTGTTTGGGACTTGGTCTTTCAAATGATTTAAAAAATTGTCATTGTTTTCAGGGCACCATACAACACAACTGTTCAACTGTTCACAAACTTGAAAAGATATTTGCTGCTTGGATTTCGATTTAGATTGACAATTTTCGATTGGAACGATTGTCTTTTTGCTACAATAACAGCCTTCTTGAAAAGTTTTATTGCCTCCAATAGTTTTTCGGCATTAACATTATCTTTCTTACGATCAAATTGTTTTTGGGCTACTTCTTTCAGACGAAACAGTTTATTCACATTTTCATTCCACCAATTTTTGGGTGTCCTTTTTACTGTTATGCTATACGTAGACTTTTTTATCTCAGTTTCTAAGGCAGTGTGGATTTCATCAATATCTGAAGTAAGTTTGCTTCCATTTAAATTTTTAAGTTGTTTATTTTTCGCAACAAAGAAATGATTCTTAGTGGTGATATTTTGAATGTTGAAAATTATTGGAAAGTGATGACTACCTCCTATTATGGTTCTTAAAACTTTCCAGGATACACTCTGTGTGTTATTGGAAAATTTTAAGTCCAAAACCGATTCAGGCGAATTGCTCCTTAACGTTTTTTTGAAAGGTTGGATTTACATCATTTAAACAACGGAAATCCGAAGGGTCTAGAATGGATTTTACCGCCGCACCACGTACCGTGTCAAAAACATCACCACATTTCATCGCTCTAGCGTTAAAGTCACACCACAGATGAGTACATTTGTTCTGCCTTCTAGAAAGACCAATAGTTTAGATAGTTCATGTTTCAGAGTTTTAAATTTTACTGAATGTGGAAAATAAACAGAGACTAATGTGAAGTTTGTAGAAAGATTTGAAGTTCGACAAATTACTATGTCTAATGTAGTTTGAAAATGAATCTTTTTTATTTTTATATTTTCTTGTGAACAATGGCAACACCACCGTAATTATATCATATCCAGACACTGTAGTATTGAAAGCACGCTTGTCTTTCATTTTCATCAAAATTGAAGATTTCACTAAGGTAGCTATGTCTATATTAAATTTATTCAGATAAAACTCGAGGTAGTTTTTGTTTTTGTTTAGACTTTGTATATTATATTGTAGAAAATTCATTAGTTTATATTTCGTTAATATTTAGTTTTGATGAAAAATTTTATTGATTTTTAACTAGTTTATTTAGTTTATAGGAAGTTTATCAATATTTATGTTTTCTTTTGTGTTTTCATTCACAGATGGTACTGAATTTATGGCACTTTGGAATTGCTGCAGAATTTGCAATCCATCCGAACAATTCGGAGCTGTTAATATTGATGACATTTGTGTGGCAAAAATGTTCATTACTTTTTCAATATCAGAGACTTTTTAAAGTTCTGATACTCAAAGACCGGCTTTGAGGGACTTTTTGGGATTGGGTCGGCTACAGGTAAGTTATTTTTTTTTTGGAATAGTGACAACTTTACTAAATTTAGTTTTCGTAATTCTCCTATTAATTTCTTCGTTAACTGTTTTTGAGATTGGGGGAAAACTCGTTTCAAATTCCTCATCATTCAGGATTTCATAGTTTGCATGCACTCTTTTCTAGACAAATTTGACAAGGCCATGACTTCTCTCACAGATTTTTCAAAACTCCATTTTTTGCATACAGATGACTCGTTTGCATTGTGATCTTTCAGGTTACAGAGAATACACCTTGGTGAATTACAGTTTGTACTGCATTTTGTGGTACATGAACATAACTGACATTTGGTTTCTTTGCAGTTATAGGCATATTTTCCTTGAACTACAGCGTACTGCAATGTGACCAAGACGGCCGCAGTTTTTGCATAGGCGTAGTGGTGGTACGTATAAATCGACATATGCTTTCGTGTTAAACATGTTGGCTTCAGTAACAATTCCATCTTGAATTAATTAATTTTTGGACAAACCGATCTGGAAGGAATGCTTTAAATTTTAATTCTTGTAGTTTTGGATTTGTGACAAAAAGATTGGCCGAACCGCTGTTGTTGAAACTTAGCCTGAAAGTATTAAACCCGACGTTCTTTGACTTGAAATTTGCTGTAATATTGTTTTCTTTTAATTAATTAAAAGATGTAATTCACAATTTTTCCTTCTCGTGCTTAATTCAGTTTCGGAAACTAATAAAACATAAAATGGACCGGGATGGCCATTTGGATATAATATTTGTTTGTCTTCGAATATGTTATGGTTATGATTGACAGGTTGTTTTTCCTTGTTAAACGCTGATGTATGTGGTTTTATTTGTATTGTTGGGTTTTTAATTCGGTTTACAGGTATGCCATCATTGTTTTTAATTTTTTTGGTATCATTGCTTATTCCATCAATTCCTTTTTTGGATCTAGTCGAGGAGGCGGGTCCTCGGCATCCATTTTAAAAATTAATTAATATGCAAAGAGCACTTTGTTGTTTATTTAAAACGGTGTTTGTTTTTTGTTGTTTTTTTTGAAACTGATAAAGAAAAGGTAAGATGAGACCGGCGCGAAGTGACTTCACACGGTTGTCCGCTAATTAAAGGGTGATTTTTTAAGAGCTTGATAACTTTTTTTTTAAAAAAAACGCATAAAATTTGCAAAATCTCATCGGTTCTTTATTTGAAACGTTAGATTGGTCCATGACATTTACTTTTTGAAGATAATTTCATTTAAATGTTGACCGCGGCTGCATCTTAGGTGGTCCATCCGCTTAGTCCAATTTTGGCATTTCCACGTTTTTGAGTAACAGAGACCCAATTGGTGCGAACGGCGACGAATCGAAAATTGGTGGTCATCATTAACACTGGCCGATACAGCTGCGATATTTTCTTCAGTTCGCACTCTACGTAAGCGTGTTGGTGGTTTAATGTCCAACAATGTAAATTTGGTGCGAAATTTAGTCACAATAGCCCGAATAGCCGCTTCAGTGGGTAGATTAAACTGACCATAAAATGGAAGCGCGCAATGAACTTTCTTAACAGAGCACGCATTTTGATAATAAAATTCAATAATTTGCAAGCGTTGTTCGTTTGTCAGACGATTCATGATGAAATGTCAAAGCATACTGAGCATCTTTCTCTTTGACACCATGTCTGAAATCCCACGTGATCTGTCAAATACTAATGCATGAAAATCCTAACCTCAAAAAAATCACTCTTTATAAGCTAATAAGCCCAATCGAACAGAACTAGTGATTCATATATGAATCGTCCTTTTTTTCTAAAATTTTAATATAAAAAGTGATTTAGGCAACTATTGTTTAATATTGCATTCATTTACTTCTACATATACTCTATTTCTGTAATTGTAAATGTATATTATGGCTGTTTTTCTTTAAGACTGGATAACTAAGCTGCGATAATACAAATCTAAATAAAATGTTAAAATTTAATTCAAAATATTTTTTTAAATTGTCGCCAAAAGCAATATCCGTGTGCGTGTGAAAACTAATTTTCAAAAAAAAAATTGTGTTAAAAATTTGCAACTTAGCCTGGATAATCCATTGTAAGTCGAATTTATGGTTATCGAGGCTAAGTCCAAAAAAGTCAACACAAAATATTTTTTTGAAAATTTGTTTTGATACAAATATTTACATTTAGGGTTTTCACTCTTGCTAGCAAGTGGAGGTTGTAGATCTTGCAAAGCTTGCAGATCTAGCAAAGTTTACTACTGTTTGCTACACCACAACAACAAAATACAAAGAAACGTTATTTGCTAGGGTTTGTGTCATTTGCGAGACTAAAACCAATAGCATATCTGCCCTTGTAGCTCTTGCAAATTCATTAAACAACATTTTCAGAGAAATGCGTAGTACGAAGGAAATTATTTAGATGGCTCTGAATGGCATTTTAGAGAGAAAATTTCCTTTTTTCTAAAAACTGCAATAAATTAAAAAAAAAGCGTATTAAATAAACTGAAGTGTGGTATTTGACGCAGAGTCATAAAAATCATAGGAATTAACTTTTACATCATTCGTTTTCGTTCAATTTTCAGTATTATAAGCGGAAGAGTGGAAGTAAAAACGGCGTTAAGTTCGACCGGGCCGAACTTTATATACCCTCCACCATGGATTGCATTCCACAGAGGCTGTCGATTTTCGTAGAAGTGCAGTAATATTACAGGAAAATACAATTTTTGTATATAAGCAAACCAAAACAAATACAAATATTAAAAAAAATTATAAATACATATATTTTTATTATTTCAAACCAATCTTATAAGGCAAAGCAACCAATACGTTTGCATATCGAAGTAATAGTCAATTCAAATAAATATAATAAATAAATATATGTGATAATATAATATAATCAAATAAATATAATAAATATATAAATAAATATTCTTATATTTATATTTTCAAAAAGCATAAATACCATAAATATTGGTAGATAGTGATTGCTACAGTTGGTTGTATTTCCATTCTATTTTAATTCCAAGAGTACAAATTTTAAAAATTCATTATCTCACTTCATGATTCAACCAATTTTTGCAGTAAAAGTAAAAAGTACGAATTTCGAAAAATCCGTTTATTTTACTTGTCTACGCAATCAGAGGAATGTATACACCGAATTTAATTATTATAGGTGCAGCCGTTTGGTTGGTACCATTTTTATCCCTTTATTCCCATTTTACCCCTTAAAAGTGGAATGTACAAACCGAAGTTCGTATTTCTAGCAGTTGTCGTTTAATATGTATCATTTTTATCCCTTTTTGCCCCATTTCACACCCTACGAATAAAAATCACTTTATGGTGCACGTATTTGTTATATATATATATATGCGCATACCCAATATCAAGTAAGTACAAGCAGACATATTGAAAAATATGCTTAAAAAATAAAATATTAGTGATTATTATGGGTATTTTTAGTCTTTGTGAGGGAAAAATGTTTCCCTTTGGGCCGATTTCAATCCCAACCGATCTACGACTATAAGACTCATTTATGGAAAATTTGGACGTCCTAGCTCCTATCGTTTGGGACGGACATGACTAGATCGTCTTAGAATTTTGACGATCAAGAATATATATACTTTATAGGGTCTCGATTCGATACCCCCCAGCCTGGAGGGTATAAAACAGCGCAACTCAATTTAAAAATAAAAGTAAAAAAGTGCTTCGCGTATTTTATTGTCTTGTAATAAGTAGTGTTCTAGTAGCTTCTTATAACCAGTACAACAATACATTACTAGGAACTGGACAAGTATGTGTGGTACTGACGACTAATATGTTCCATTAACAAAAATCCCTTTAAAACTCACTAACTGGAACTAGTATCTGTTCTGTCCGGTTGGTTTTGGGACAATCTCGAACAAAATTAATCAATGCTAGAACCAAAAGTAGAATAAGTTCTGATACAGTACAACTTGTTCCTCAGCCGGTTCTTTGGAATCGTAAATTTTGCTAGGCTTATACCAAATTTTATTATCCGGCTCCTAGTTGCGTCAGAATGGACTGTTGCCATATGTCAACGTCAGAAACTACCCAGTGAGAAAAATACGTACGGAAAAGCGTTCTCAATGCGTAGTGATGCGTTTTCAGACGGTAGGATATGTCAAGAATAAAGCGCTTTGAAAACCTCAAAATTATAACACCGATTTACGGTCGTAGGATGATATTTTAGGGTCTTCGAAACAATCTTTGAAGTGCTTTGCAAGAGAATTCGTATCAGAATTTGTTTTGGAATCTAACACTTTAAATGGCAAAGGTATGCATTTTAAATGAAATTTTAAATTTAATAATAGCATTTTTAATTATTATTTTTTAAAGTTTTTATTAAAACGACATACATTTAAAGTTTAAAATATTGGCGTTTTGTTCTGATATGCTGCTAATTCAATAATTATATTAGAATTCAATTTTCTTCAATTTTCAGTAGGAAATAGGGAATTTTGATTTTTATGTCGAAAATCATTAGTATCAATTCCTTCAATCCTCTGCAAAGCATACGAAATATGTCAGTTACATATATTTCATTAAAAATATATACATTAGGGCGTACCTCAAAAAAAAAAGTTCGCCGTACACCTTCAAATATGAAGTATTATTGAAAGGTAGTTTCAAAAAAAATTTTTTTATTTTTTTATGCCGAACGTAGGGGTCGCGCTTTTACATTTTTCTATATAACTTCTGCATTTATAAACAGATTTTAAAGTGTGATACATCGATGTTTTTATCTCGACGAGGCCGATTTTTTTGTCTTTGAAGTCATTGAGCTCAAGCACCCCCTTCTGGTACTTACCCATCATATCTCAGTTGCTACTACCCTAATGTACCACTCTAATATCAGAAAATTAAAGCTCGCATAAAATCATGAAACTCTTCCTAAGGAAGTATGTCGATTTTCCCAGCAGAAAAAGTGTTAAACTAGTTTTTTTCTTATTTTACCGAGAGCATTGCATGTATTTATAAGTTGTTCTTTGAATCTTCGATGTTTACAGTCGGTTGTCAAAGTGTAATACATATATTGGTGTTTTTGGCCCATGCGTTGCTCATCGGTGACCGCCATAGCTGATTCATGCACAACATGAGCAAAACTACTTTGTCACATTGTTTCCCTATTGCAAATCGTTTTACCTGTGAAGTAACGGTCTATATTTTATTGTAACAATAGAAGAAATTAGTTCAGTAATAAGGCGTTGGTGGCTCAACAAAGCATTATTAAATATTTAAATTTCCATTATACAACGATAAAAAAACTAAAAAAATGTCTTTTACGATCAGTGCATTAAACAACACTATGTTACCGACTAAGTACGATGTTATTAATTATTTCTTGTATCTGCGGCATAACACTAATCCCAATAGAAAATTGAGTGCTTTTAAACAAGAAGCTTTCAGAAGCATTACCCTTTTATGGGAGCGGGCAGGCATTCCAATTATATCGGTATCAGGTGTTCGTAAACGGTTGGATAAACTTCTAGACGATTACTATAAATTGGTTAAAAGTCCATTGAAATGCAATGTAAATGAGTGGAATAAATTGTTCTCAATTTCGCGTTGTAAGTGTGGCATAGAAAGAAATGTTCCATGCAGTTGCACCGCCTCTGATAAAATCCCAGACGATGCGAAAGACTTTTTCATCGATCAATGGGGTCCACGGCTGATGACTTTGGATAATGTTTATCATATGATGTCGATGAAAAATTGCGGTGTTCAAACGTGCTCAATTGTTGCACCATCAAAAGCGGTATATACCGAGTTCAACAGTATTGGGTATCAACCAGGCAGCGATGAAGAGCTAGAATTTGAAGAAAATGTTGGCGATTCCTCAGAGATGATTAAAACAACATTTACAGTGGCGGACATTTCTTTGCGTAATTTTAGTTCGGCTTTGGATCGCAGCGATACTTCAGTTCGCTACGGTGCCTTGCTTGCGACCATGTTAATAAAAGATTTAAAATTGTCTATTGCCGCAAAAGCCAAAGAAGAGTTATCTGCAGAAACAGCCGAAAATATATGTCAGTTCTTTGAAGGGCTTATCATCAATAAAAATAAAATATTTCGAGAACGTGTGAAGTTCCGTAAGGAAGCAAAAGCGGCGGCCAAATGCCATCAATTAGTAAAGTGTATAGTGCGATGAAAAATTAGCCAGCGAGAAGCCCGGTGCTATTTGCAAAGCGCGCTGGCTAACAACAGCCTCTCGAATTCTGCGCTTTTATATGACGTGTACGCAACCCTCGATGGTATTGAGAAAACTGGCTCAGTTCGTTGTGAAAGTGTATGCACCATTCTGGTTTCTTGTAAAAAGCCAACCACTGGCAATTCACGGAAGTCGGAATGTTTTCCTTTACATATGTTGGATTCGTCAGTTGCCAAAAGATATTCAAGAGGTCATCCGTCCGTTCATTGAAAATAACGGATATTTTTTTCATCCTGAAAATATTTTGTTATCGATGATAACAGACCCAGATCAACTAGTGCGTTCAGATGCCTATGATAAGATTTTATCAGCCCGCAATGAAGCCACGGGAAGCATTCGACAAATGTTCGGTCCACCAGTTCATAATTTTATCAATTTTGATAGTGACTCATATTTCAATATGATCGATTGGAAACAATTTGAATTGACTGAGCCGCCATGCTTGCAGTTTTTTTTCGCAAGAACAGTTAGAAGCATTCCAATTTTCAGAAGAAATTATCGATTTACCAGGTTAGCACAAGAAAAACTTAATTTGATTGCTTTCTTTGCTGAACTCATTTATTTTCACAGATTATCCATGCCATTCTCAAAACACCGAGCGTTTTGTTCATGTTGTGCATGAATCAGCTATGGCGGTCACCGATGAGCAACGCATGGGCCACATCTTTTCTAAACTTGAGAGCCGCCAAAAATACACCCAACTTGAATCGCGTCGAAATATGGTTGATTAAAATTTTAATTGTACCTTAATTTTTATATTTATTGTTCTAAGAATTGAAATATGATGCGTAAATAGTAGAAGGGGGTTGTTGAGGTCAACGACTTTAAAAACTGAAAACCTGTTATGTGCGGGACAAAAACACCAATATATGTATTACACTTTGACAACCGACTGTAAACATCGAAGATACAAAGAACAACTTATAAATACATGCAATGCTCTCGGTAAAATAAGAAAAAAAAATAGTTTAACACTTTTTCTGCTGGGAAAATCGACATACTTCGTTAGGAAGAGTTTCATGATTTTATGCGAGCTTTAATTTTCTGATATTAGAGTGGTACATTAGGGTAGTAGCAACTGAGATATGATGGGTAAGTACCAGAACGGGGTGCTTGAGCTCAATGACTTCAAAGACAAAAAAATCGGCCTCGTCGAGACAAAAACATCGATGTATCACACTTTAAAATCCGTTTATAAATGCAGAAGTTATATAGAAAAATGTAAAAGCGCGACCCCTACGTTCGGCATAAAAAAATAAAAAAAATTTTTTTGAAACTACCTTTCAATAATACTTCATATTCGAAGGTGTACGGCGAACTTTTTTTTTTTACTTGTAACCTGGTACGCTCTAATATACATATATTGGGTGTTTTTAACTTTTGACATTTATGATCAGTATATTGTCGCAAATCATTAAGATCATTCTGATTTACGCGTAAACAACGCTACCAAACAATACAATTTTACATCAGTGTGTCATAAAAATCGCGAAGGCGTCCATCAATGTAATGTCATTTCGATTTCATACAACCGAAATAAATTTAAACAAGCGTCACAAGAAAAAACAGTCATCAATTCGCGAAATTTATAGACGACTTCGTGATTTTTATGGCCCACGTAATCCAGCCCAGTTCGTGGAAAATTTTGCGCAAAGATCTTGGCCTATAGCCATATAATAAATAATAAAGGGTGATTTTTTAGCTAAATATTATCTTTTTGGCAACACTGGTTTAAACAGCTGACGCACGTTTCGTGTTTTTTTTTTTCACTGTCAAACATCTTCAATTTGGTCTACAATTTAACCATGAATCGTCTTACAAACGAACAACGCTTGCAAATTATTGAATTTTATTATCAAAATGCGTGCTCTGTTAAGTTCATCGCGCGCTTCCATTTTATGGTCAGTTTAATCGACCCACTGAAGCGGCTATACGGGCTATTGTGACTAAATTTCGCACCAAATTTACATTGTTGGACATTAAACTACCAACACGCTTACGTAGAGTGCGAACTGAAGAAAATATCTCAGCTGTATGGGCAAGTGCTAATGATGACCATCAATTATCGATTCGTCGCCGTTCGCAGCAATTGAGCCTCTGTTACTCAAAAACGTGGAAATGCCACAATTGGACTAAGCGGATGGACCATTTGAGGCGCAGTCAAGGTCAACATTTACATGAAATAATCTTCAAACATTAAATTATATGGACCGTACTATCGATTCAAATAAAGATTTCATGCATTTTTCTGAATTTTATTTGTTTTTTGAAAACTTTCCTATAGCTTTTAAAAAATCACCCTTTATAACAAATATTTAAAAAAAAAATATAAATACATATATTTTTATTATTTCAAACCACGCTTATAAGACAAGGCTGTCAATGCGTTTACATAATATGAACATCGAAATATTACTTTAAGTTAATTCCATAGCTTTTAAAAAATCACCATTTATAAGAAATATTTACAAAAATTAATAAATGCATATATTTTTATTATTTCAAACCACGCTTATAAGACAAGGCTGTCAATACGTTTACATAATATGAACATCGAAATATTACTTTAAGGCAATTCAAGAAATAAATATTTTTATATTCATATTTTCAAAAAAGCTTAAATACCAAATATAAATATTGGTAGATAGTGGGTGCTACAGTTGGTTATATTTCCATTCTATTTCAATTCTAAAAGTAAAAATTTTTTAAACCCATTATCTCACGCACATAGTGCAAAATAACCTAACTCCATGATTCTACCAATTTTTGCGTAAAAGTAAAAAGTACGAATTTGGAAAAACGTTTTTATTTTGCGTGTCTATGCAGTCAGAGGAATGTATATACCGAATTCTATGATTCTAACTGCGGCCATTTGGTTGTACCCCTTGTTCTCATTTTACCCCCTTAAGAGTTCGACTTTCTAAAATCTCTTTTTTACGTGTATACGCAATTTGAGGGATGTACGCACCGAATTTTATCATTCTAGCTGCAGTCTTTAGTTGGTACTATTTTTATCCATCTGTATCCCTTGAAAGTACGAATTTGGAAAAAAACGTTTACTTTTCGTGTCTACGCAATCAGAGGAATGTATACTCCGAATTTTATGACTCTAGCTGCGGTCATTTGGTTGGTACTATTTTTATCCCCCTTTTCCATATTAACCCCCAAAAGTGCGACTTTCGAAAAATCCGTTTATTTTACGTGTCTACGCAATGAGAGGAATGTATATACCGAATTTCATTATTTTAGGTGCAGCCGTTTGGTTGTTACCATTTTTATCCCTCTTTTCCCACTTTACCCTTAAGAGTACGAATTTTGAAAAAATACTTTAACATTATGTATCTAGAGGAACGTATATACCAAATTTCGTATTTCTAGCCGTTGTCGTTTGACAGGTACCAGTTTTATCCCTTTTTGCCCCATAGAATGAGAAGCACTTTATGGTGCGCCTTTTTGTTATAGGGGGAATGCGCATACCCAATATCAAGTAAGTACTAGCAGATATATTGAAAAACATAAAAAAATATTAAATATTAAACATAAAAGTAAAATATTAGGGGTTTTTAGGCCTTGTGAGGGAAAAAATTTTCCCTTTCGGACAGACGGACATGGCTAGATCTCTTAGAATTTTATGACGATCAAGAATATAGATACTTTATAGGGTCTCAGATCGATATTTCAAGGTGTTAGAAACGGAATGGCAAAGTTATTATACCCTCCATTTTTATACCCTCCACCATATTATACTCATATGATATTAGGGCTGTTTTTATGCTTCTATTATCTATTATTGTCGTTGCTGCTGATGATACTGTTGTTGTAGCTGCTGTCTGTTGCGATGAGTTAACAACAACAATATTGGTTTGTGGTTTCTGTTGTATATCTTTCTCAAACAACAGTATTTTGTTTATCAATATTGTTCTTGTTGTTGTTGGTGTGGTGGTGGTTGCTGCCGTGGGTGATGTTGTTGTTATCATTTCCCACATAGTGTTTGTATGTTGCTGAAGCACAACCACCGCCACCCCTACAGCATGTGAACTGTCAATCATAAAAGGATTAAATTAATTATGACGAAAGAAACACGCACCATTTACGGCACCACTTGTCGAGACTGCATAATGCAATTCCTGAATGAACTTCATTGACATTAATTGAAGGAGAACATCATATTATATTCCAGACTTCCGAAATGTAATCAATCTTCATTTTGCGAGTGCTGTTCTGTTGCTTTTCTTATAATACTAATCGTCGAAATTCACTTTAACAAATTTATAGAAACCTTTGCTCATATACGCAAGTATCTGCTACAAAATTCATGAAATTGGCAACTTACATATTCATACTTACACCATTATCCAACTAACTAACTAATTTTACCAAAGAAACTTGTGTAAAAGCTACAAATTTCTAATAGGAAAAAATAACTTGGTGAAATATTTTAAGGTACATAAGCACTAAACACCTACCAAGTAAACTTAGTTATTTATACAAAAGACACACATGTAATTTACACATGTACGAGGGAAATTTAGCATTTACTTATATGACTTCTGTCAACTCTATATAAAAAAGATTTACAAAGTTGAATTCGGTACTTTTACACAAGTTTTTTTGTGTAGTAAATTCTGCAAGGGTTGCATAATATGCTACCAAGAGTGAAAACCCTAATTATATTTCTTCTTCTTCTTAAATTAAATTAAATTTTTATTAACGTTCTTGTTATCCCGGCTAAAAGAAAAACATCCCTAATAATAGGGGTATCCATTTTCATTTTGAAAAAAAAAAACAGTATAGAATGCATAAGGCCTTTTCGATTGGGCTTACAAGCTTAATTTTTGTATGGATTTTTTTAGTTATCAAGAAAGTACCTTACTAGTCTCTTAGTTTCCGAGTAAGGTGTTGTCAGATTTTTATCTCTGATATATTTAAAAAAACCAATGTTTCCAACCAAAATGTTGCCCCTTATTAAGTCTCTTAATTGTAAGCTAGTAAGCACAATCGAACAGGCCTATGTTTTCTACACAAATTTGGAATAAAATGAACAAAGATCTGTGTACAACACGAACAAATAATATTACCGTTTTCTTTTCAATAAAATATCCCACTTTGAAATTACGCGCAAAAACTGCAATCGTCCACTTCGACTTACTGAGAGCTATAGCAAATTGCAAGCGAGCTGTAACAATATTTGAATGAAAGGTAATATTGACAGCTTCAACTTAAAGTATTCGGTATCAAGTTTCACTTTAATTATTTTGAATATAACACGTAGCCAAAAGGCTACAATATGCATTTAAGGGTTAAAAATGCGAATATCAACTAGTTGCCTACGTTAATGGTAGCGAATTTCATAGTGTGTATCTATCAAATTCCACAAACATTTTTGTCCAAAATGCCAAAATGCAACCAAAGTACACATATCGACATGCATGCACTATACGTACTTTTATTGTTTGCTAGAAACATAGAAATTACGCATGTATGATATAAAAACAATAAAATTAGCTGTTTTTACGTACCACTCACGAAGCACATACAAAAGTTAACGGTTCACATACCTTTTGAATGTATGATACTCACTTTTGAGATGCATGTTTTTATTTTATGCTGCTTCATGTTCACATACAATTCAAATTTGCTCGAAACATATATGCTAGCCTTTACAATACATTGTGTAAAACGATTTTTGGTTAGAGAAATCACATCGTCGTTTCCGCATTTACACTTAACACACAATAATAAAGCAAAATTCAAAAAATAAATTTAAACAAATTAAAAACATCTAACATAATTGTTGCTTAGTTTATTTATCATTTCCTTTGCGTGCCTCTTGAAATGTAACCCTGATCACAAAAAATTTAAGGTTTTTGACAAATTGAAAAAAAATTAAAAAAATCAAACAGACTGACAAAATTTACGTGCGATCCTCACCCGAAACAGTGTGGGTTTGTTTACGAGACTGTATCGCGTAATCTAAAGGCTGCTTTAGAAGTATACATATATTTAGCTTGTTTGATTGGGCTTACTAGCTTACAATTAAGAGACTTGTTATGGTGGCAACGTTGTTACACATTGGGTTTTCTTATATGGATTAACAGGTGACTAATGGCAACACAACTAAGACTCCTTTCTTGTTTAGCGAGTAAATTCCATACAAAAATTAAGCTAGTTAGCCCAATCGAACAGGCCTATTATGTTCATTGTGTTTTGGCCTGTTCACCTCCAAATCGTACGAGCAATCTTTTAGTGCGAGTACCTCTTAAGAACAGAAATTGTACAAAATTTGATTGCGCAAGATTGCTGCATGTCTAAAATACTTAAAACGAACGAACAGCTGTCTTAATCATTAGAGAAATTTTGCGAATTCTTCGAAGTTAATTGTTTTTATCTAAAAATATTAACATTTGTTAGAAAGTATTGGTCATTTCTCCCAAGGATTGCTTCGCAATAGAAAACTAGACAATTATGTCCGAGGAGGACGTTATCAATATCAATCAGCCACAAGAACTTAGTTTCGAAAAACGTAAGTGCTATCAAGATTTGATGTCGAAATACAAAGGTTTAAAGTTGTTCTTTTGAACTACACACATAGATCCGGAAAGTCAAGAGGAACAAAGAAAGAGAAGCTATATTGAAAAACTCTTAGTTGATGGAAACGGCCAGATTGAATTGGCTACATTGAGGGAGTTGGCACGATCTGACCATGGACTAGTTGCAGACGATTTAAGAAGGAGCCTGTGGCCACTTCTAGTGGGCGTTAACGTATCAACTCTTGAGCCTGCGCCAAAATTGAGCGACCTGCAGACTCATCCCGAATACAATCAGGTTGTTTTGGATGTAAATCGGTCATTGAAACGCTTTCCTCCTGGAATACCTTATGAGCAACGTATCGCTCTCCAAGATCAATTGACGGTTTTGATATTACGAGTAATAAACAAATATCCATATTTACGTTACTATCAGGGATATCATGATGTTGCTGTTACGTTTCTTTTGGTCGTTGGTGAGGAGGTGGCATTTGCAGTTATGGAAGAACTCTCGACTACTCACTTCTCTGAATGTATGCAAGAAACCATGGACCCAACACAGAGAAGACTAATGTTTGTGTGGCCGATAGTTAATTTTGAAAATGGTCCACTTTTTAAATTTTTGCAAAAGTCTTGCGTGGGTACATTGTTTGCTCTTCCATGGTACCTGACATGGTTCGGCCACAGTTTGAACTCATACAAGGCAGTTGTGCGGTTATATGATTTCTTTCTAGCATCTCCCATTTATTCACCTATATTTGTAACTGCAGCAATAATTTTGCATAGAGCCAATGACATACTTGTGGAGGATTGTGACATGGCATCGATACATTGTCTACTTTCAAAGGTAAATTTATAAATTCTAATATCGGTAAATACACTATTAGTTTTCCTTGCCTCAGTTACCGGATGATTTGCCCTTCGAAGATCTCTTGAAAACATCGATCAATCTCTATGAAAAGTATTCACTCACTGTTATTGAAAAGGAAGTTGAAAAATTGATTCATCTGGAGTAAGTCACTCGTATACTAGCGCATATATTCTAAAACAATAAAAATTATTTTCACAGAAAACAACAGAGGCAGCGTGAAGAAGAACTTATAAAAATAAGACGCAAACAATTACCTCGCAACCCGCATGGCAAGGGGGGCAGCTACCTCTTAAATCATTGGCTACCTCAGCTGTTGACACCCAAGTCATTTATTGTTACCACAGCATTCTCTATACTTGTTGGGATCTGTGCATATTACTACAAGAATCAGTACATGTCTACAGGCATAAGTTGAGTGTGCCTGAAATTGCTGCCGCCTGCGCCTAATTCGCTCCGGCATGCAACTTCGACGTATTGTGGTTTGATGATTGGATTTTCCCTATTTTAAGTTCTTAAGGAGTGCTCTTCATCCAAGTCATCTCATTTCTAACTCCTATAAATATCTCTATAAGCATTTAAGATAAGGCAATTGAACATGGTATATGTGTCTTTCGACATTTCCCTGGTGTGCCCATGTTAAATTAAAATAAACATGTATGTATGTTTTTATTTTATTTCTGTTACAATCGAACGAATGGTTCATTACATATATTAATTATACCTATTATACTGAAAGTTTTGTTGCTTATTGGTAATATTACATAATGTTTTAATAATTATTATTTATGCACCTACATTTATGTTTTTATAATAAAATACTAATGAACATATATTGTATATTTGTATTCATATTGTGAAGTTTCTCTTCACACACACTTTACTAGAATAAGTTAGATTTCGCCATCAGCCTTGGATATGTAAGGTTTTTAACCCCTTCGCCCTCGAATTTCTTTTGTTACATAAAAAAATTGTTTTAGTTTCTATGATGTACAGGACTAAATATAATTTCTATAGTGATCTTGGGTTTCAATACATGCATGACTTTTTCTAAAATCATTATCCTACGAATGCCGGTTAAATAAAAAGACTATTTTTAAATATTACCTCATTTTCAAAATCTCAAATATATCTTACTTCGAAAAACAAATTCAGTGTTTGGCACTCGATGAAATGCAAGATAATATATGTACATAAATAATTGAAATTTTTGTCTTCCCTTTGAATTTCGTCTTCTTACGCAGATTCATGTTCACGAATTTATTGTTTCTCTTCTGAGTAATAAGTGAAAAATATTCGATTGTAAAGATTTTATAGAACCAATTCCAATTGTTGCTTATAAGTAACATTGGAGCTGAAAGGGTTAACCCTTATGAAACTCCTCGAATGCACCCAGAAATCTGTGAATCCCATTGAGACTGTGCTTAGATGCAATGCCGTTGCAAGTTGAAACCATGAAAGCCGCCCAAAAAAGCTTATTATACTTGTCAACCAGCATGCTGGTAAATCGTCCAGATCTTCCAGTGCGTAGTTACTTAGATGACGCAAACAACGATTTTGTAACAATGGACAGTGACTTAAATGTGTGACTAAATTCGTCAGGTGAGTTGAAATTGCTTGATTTCGCATGCAGTCTGAAAAGGCTATACCACGAATATTTTTATTATTATTTTAAGCATACGAAAAGTATGAGTGTCGTGCCACTCCCATTCCAGTACCTGCCACACAAATCTCACAAACGTCTTAAAAATAATGATGTTATGACTTGAAATATGAGCGTCATATTACCACCCTGGACCCATTAATGGAGCAAATATTTGCTTAAAATAAAACCATTATAAAATCCAAATCAGATGTAAGATTGTAATTTGATGTTTGATTTTTTATAATCACTTTAAACATACCAAATATTTAAAGTCTTTATTTGACAACTCCTTTGCAATTGTAAATAAGAGACCATTTGCAGGTTCCGAAGAAGTTCTTACTCGAAGATTGTCAACTTTTTTATGACAATTTCATTGCAAAATCTAGAATTATCGTTTGTTTTTAATACACTCTTTGGTAAAATATCTTTTTATTCTGGTTTGTATTTAAAATATGTATGTATGTATTTTTCATCTGTTTCAAAAAGCTCTAACTTTTCAAAAATAGGAATCGCAAACAACTAACTAGTTTTAGAAGCGTTTCTACCCAGAAAAAATAACATGACGGAAAAGTGGTTAAAAATGGGTTCAACTGGTGAAAAGATGATATGGAAATACCGTATAACCTCTAAAATGGTTTTATTTAGAACAATTTTTATGAACAAGCTAAATAATATTAAATAATCAGAACGATTTAAAAATCAAAAATAACAAAAGAAAGAATTAAACATAAAATCAATACTAATACTTGAAGTATAAACATATTATGAATGAGTTTTTAATTTTTTTGTTTGTTTTTATTTGGCACCTTATTCTCCGTCTTTGTGAATCACCAAGCCTCAAGGCGTATTTATACAGGTGATAGCAGCAGAGCAAAAACAAATTCGGCAAAAACAAAATACAAGTAATTTTTTTAATGGTGAGTCATACTGTCAAAGCAAAATATATGGGATTTGACAGTTTCGGTTACTTTTGAATGAAAAAATTTCAGTCAACTGGGCTCCTGCTATCACCTTTATAAATACGCCTTGCCAAGACTACTATCAAAACCTATGACATTGTGGTTTGACATAACTGACTCAGAGAAGTCGTAAGCAAACACAGTTTCAAACATTAATTTCTGCAAACATTTGGAGGAGGAGAGTTAAAACTTGCTATTTTATGGCAGGTCGGATCGCTCTTAACTGAAAAGTGGATGGAGATCTTTCTGTGAAAGCCTCCGGCAGCAACTTTAACTAAATTTTAGTAATTCTAGCCGAGCAGACAAAACTCGAAAGTAGGGTCCAAATTTTGCTTCTCGCTGGCATTTCTCTGAAATGGTTTCACATTTTTTATAAAGACCAATCATCAAATACAACGTCTATTTTTGCTTAATTTTTATTTATCCTAAAATATTTTTGAAGTTTTAACTAAGCAATATTTCAATTTGTAAATTATCAAATCCTTTTAGAGTTTTAGACATATATTTTCTTATTTTTTCCACTTATGTTAAAGATTTTTCTCTTTCACGGACTTACAGTCCGGTCAGTTATTTTGTGTTGTCTCTTATTTGTTGGTACCATATATCCGGACTACAGAGGTAAAATTTCTAAACTGTCCGAAACATTCAGCTGTCCGGATTATTGGATAGTCCGGACTAGCGAGTGTCCGGATTATAGAGGTTATACTGTAATTCTGTTTTGGACTAATCATAGATGATTTTAACATAGGGTTGTCATTGAGAGGAATGGGTTCATTTACAGATCCCAGTCACTTCGTTCGAATGAGTGCTTAAAATCACTGTATGTATAATGCTTACATAACATTTTTTCATAGGTGAGAATTATGATTTTTGGATACATTGTCAGTGTGCTTATGAATCGTATCTCTGATTGTTTTGTGTTGTTCTCTGAGTGTTTTGCCCAAACTTTAAAAAATAACAAGATTTAAAATTCTAAAACTTTTTTTTTAAAGATTTAAAAAATATCACCAACATTTTTGGAAAGACATCTTTAGATGACAAATATATTTGCATTTGAGAAACCGTTTAGAATTAATTAGCTTGGATGTATGATTTAGGTGTAATGATAAAACTATTCATTTTGAACTACTTCAGAGTTTTTTGCTGGATTTATTAGATTTTGAGAAACTATTTAGAATGAATTCTCTTGGATGCATGATTTTGGAGTAATGAAACTGTAATTCATGTTGAACTACTTCTTTTTTTGGTGAGTATGGTTTATGCCCAGTGTTTGGGTGGTTATTTATATTTAAATTAGATTTATATCACTGACAACATATATGAAATCGGTGACAAAACATGTTTTCAGTCATTTAACCAAAACTGGGGCATTATACTAACAACTTTCTCACGAACGACGCCAAACGCTAATGTTTTCGACGAATTAGCGGACCCAATATTTCGGGTGCTTTTATTTTCGTTAATGACGTTAACCATAAAAAGCCTACACAGCCTGCAAATGGCAGCCAACCGCTACGCGGTGGTGAAGTTTGGGTGAGCGATAGAGGCTACATTTTTCTGAATGCCACAACTTCTGACATACTCAATGAGATGCTTGTAAGATGGCATGTGTACTTTATTACTTGGTGCGATTTTGCAAATTCGGCATGTGAGTTCGTTTGTGAGAATTATCTCCTTATAGAGGTCGGGTTTGATGTTGAAAAGTCGCTGCGAAGCCGCCTCTTGAAAAGTCTTTTGACATGGTCGAAATCATGATCGTGGTAGTCTGCAGTCAAGTAATAAATGTCACCATGCCATTTGTAAATAAATTTGCATTCAATTCTATTGCAGTTCAAATCAAATATTGATTACAGACCAAAAAAATACAAGCGAAAAAACTACAACAAATGAGCGTTGGCACGGCAGAAGTATTGCTGGGTAACTATACCTGCATATACACATACTTACATATGCAACTCAATGAGATGCGATTTTTTAAACGCAAATTCGGCAAGTGACTTGTGCTTCTCGTTCGTTTGTGAGAATTATCTCCTTATAGAGGCCGGGTTTCATGTTGAAAAGTTGCTGCGAAGCCACTTGAAAAGACTTTTGACATGGTCGAAATCATGATCGTGGTAGTCTGTAGTAAATGTAACCATGCCATTTGTAAATAAATTTGCATTCTATTAAGTATAGATGCAAAATGGTCTTGAGCCAGGACAATATCCCAGTTAAAATCATATATTGATTACAGACCAAAAAAATACAAACGAAAAAACTAAAAAAAAATTAAAAAATATTGTTTCATGACAATAAAAATTTGTAAAAATAATATATTTAATTTTTATGATTTACTATCATTTGCAATAAACAAATTCACGGAATTTCACACGAGTTCAAAGTTATAGAAGAAACCGTAAGACTGTATTTTCTACAGAATATAATTAGTACGTGGAAATCTTATCAAATATTGAGTACATTTTATGTTTCTTACTATTGTCATTTCACCCTGTAAAATATGGCTCACCTTGTGAGGCGTGTACACGCTACACTTTTCTTTTATTAATATGGTTATAAATAAAAGATATCTTTCAAGTAATAATTAGTTAATTGTAATAACTTTCTTTCTAAAGGTATTGTTAATATATTCAATTGGCTTGCATATATAGAGAATCTTTTCGAAGATAATCATATTAATACGAAACCATATTAATAGAAAACCTACGAAATATGATAGATATTTCTGAAAAAAAAAAATATTATAATCGTTAGTATTGTATAGAACTTATATTTTGTAAAAAAATTTACAATTTTATAGTGTTCGAGATAATTTGTATTATATGTACACTCAGAAGAACTTGACTGTAAAAATAGCAGAAAAGTCTTCTGAAAAAGAGAAAGCCGACTTGCTGCTGAAATAGCAGGTGGATGTTTGCTGTTTTTAGCAGACTTTTTTCCTGCTGTTACAGCAGACAATTGTAGCTGTTTCAGCAGAATGATTCTGCTATTGAATAGAATCAAATTATTTCCAAAAACAGCGAATAAAACAATTTTTTGCGAATTACGCAACATATCTCTTTTTTTTACAAATAAACACATATCCAAATTTTATTTTAAATTAGTTTTTATTATAGTAATTATAATAAAAAATAATTATAATTATTTGACATTAAATTAATTGTTCACACCTTCTTCCTCCACAGTTGAATAGAACTAAATTCAGTTTGTTGTTAACGGTACTTATAAAAAATAAAACTTGATTGAATAAACACTGGCTGCTCCCACGGAATCGTCAAGTAGTGCCTTAAGGCACCATTTTGAAAAAGGTTTATCCAGATTCGTTAAAACACCACAATTTTTACTCGTTTTTATTATCCGCTGTATGTATTACTTTTTGTATCTCCACTAATTTCGAATACGTCTCCGCTAGAAGGTTGATTAACAACGCCAGTTTGTACAGATTGCTTTGAAAAATGTGAAATACTTGCTAAAGACGCTGCGTTGACGGAATATCCTTATAACCTTATTCATTACGACCCACTCCATCGACTCTACAATTAGTTCCCGCAATTTGGTAAACATTTTAGTTCCAGCTGTTAAACTGTCTGCAATAAATGGAAACATTTGATTAGATACATGTAATTTATTCAATGAAATGGCCCTTTTGATATTTCTTTCGAATTTTATTTGCGGTCTTTTGCCTCACAATAGGTAAAATCGTTTGCTGTGGTAAAATAAATATTTACAACAAATTCAATGAACAACATTGTCTAGCACATACAAATACTTACCTTGTAATCACATGGAAAGCTTTAGTTTCTTTTGGCAATAACTTTATGCATTTTTTTCTTATCCACTCACTTCATTATTTTTATTGTTCTGTTTTTTTTTTTTTTTAAATTGGCAAAGTGAGATTTTTAGTGTGTCGACTTAGTTCGGTGGAATATTTTGTTTATCAGCGCTTCTCATTTATCATATGCGACCGCTGGTACTAATATGAACCCTGATTTAAGTCAAAGACGTACATTCGTTGCGAAAGTTCTGACAAGATGGGGTAGCGCCCATCGAAACTGCGCAGTCAACTTTTAGCTGCAACAATAAAGGTCTCACTTTGCCTTTTTGACAAAATAAATGACAAAACATTTTTGATTTATGGTTAAAAATTAACTATCTAATTCTGTAATCGACTACTAGATATATTGTTTATAGGGGGTTTAGACATTTATGCAAAAACGTATTGCGCAAAAATGTGTTTTACATACTCTGGTGTAGAACCACAAATGCAAAATTATGTGCAACGCGACGTTTTGTGCAAATATTCTTTGTGTTTAAAATGACATTTAGAATACCTTTCATAAATTGTACGTGCTCCATTACTATTGCAACAAAAAGTTTAATTCTAAAAACAATCATTTATCGGCTTAGAATTTGAGTCTGCTAACCATTTTCTTTCTAATTCCGTAAATAGCTTCTTGATCTCATTATGGAGTGATTTATATTTTTTATACATTTCAACATGGTTCTTCGTCAGTTTTGGATAATTTTCAAAAGACTGCTTACTTCTCAACTTTTCTGCTAGAGATTTCCTCACGCAAAAATTGCAGTCTAAAAACAAAAAAACTATTAACATTTTATTTATTACTTTAAGGGCATGCTAATGCCCTTTTGTGCTGCAGTTTCAGACTGTAAAATGTATGTGTGCCTAATATATATATATGTATAGCTAAATTAGTGACACTAACTGACAGCTAAAACCGATCGTTACCGCCAAATTTATATTATTTTGTCATTGTACAGGACTCGGAGTAAAATATTTTGAGGACTATCAGAAATTTCGAAGATATAGTCTATCAGACTGTAGTCCATGTTTTCTAACCTATCGGCTTAATATGGGTATCATCGGAAATAATTTAGAGAATAAATATTAAACGGATTCATCAAACCAATGTGAGCAATGTTTTTTAAAAAATATAATGCTTTTCATTAGCATTTGTCTCGGACAAATAAAAATATAAGACCCGGCGCCATTAATCTTGTTTAATTTTAATTAACAGCAGCCAGCAAACTTTTAAGCAGTGTGGCTGCTGAAGCAAAACTGCAGATAATTTGCTGTTATAGCTAGGGTTTGGGGTTTCCCGGACTTTTTTCATTTCCCGGGAAAACGGGAATGAAAAATGTCATTCCCGGGAATTCCCGGGAAAAAGTAATTTATTTATAGGTATGTCCAATATGGTTTAAAATATCAACATTTAATAACTGGTGTGTTTTTCAATACTGTCATATTACAAATTAAAAACGAATGTTATTGTCAAAATATTTTACAAATTATTTTTCATTTTACAAATATTTTACTCTACATCTTTTCAAGGTTATATTCGGAACATACAAATTTATATTGAGAAATGTAAATTCACATTAGGAACATATAAATTCATATTGGGTAATGTAAATTTATAATAGGAACATGTCAATTCATAACGAGAAATATAAATTCATAATGAGAATTGTTAATTTATATTGAGAACAATTAATTCATAATAGAAACATACCATTTCATAATGAAATATACAAGTTTGTAATCAGAAAATCCAAATTCATAATCAGAAAATACGTTTTCATATTCAGAAAATATGAATTCATAATAAGAAAATATAAAATCATATTGAGAAAATTTAAATTTATAATGAGAACATTGATAAAATATGTGTTTCTACGAAAATATCCATAGAAAAACGTACATACATAGCTTCGATTATAAATTTTAGAGTTCCTGATTATGAATTTATATTTTATGAATATATATTCCTTAATTAGAATTTATATTTTCTCATTATCAATTTGGATTTTCTCATTTTGTATTTATATATCTCATTATCAATTAGTATGTTCTTATTATGGTTTTATATTTCTCAATATGAATTTACATTTCACATTACTGATTATAAATTACATTTTCTCATTATAAACTTGAAAAGATGTAGACTAATCGTCAGAATTGGACATTTATATCGCAGGTAGAAGTGACTGACACCTACACTAGATTCAAAATTGAAAACGATTAAGGAAACAAATAACTCATATGACGGAGAATGTTATGACACATTTAATTTAGAATACTCATTCTGCCTGGAGACAAAAATATTTAATAGAAACAGGGGGGAATATTCTAAACTGTAAAACAATAGAAACATATAAATTTAATATTAATTTAATAAATTCATAAAAATATTGAAATAGTCCAGTCATTAATTCTTAAAAATGGCCATTGAAATACACCGTAGCATACATTTATATTCCTATTAGATTTCTCTTGAAAATTTCCAGGCGAACAATTTTTATTGTATTCCTATTTTTAGACCATTTCTTTCTGGCTACATATGTAAAGAAAATTGTTCTTGAAGAATATGTTCACCTCGATTCTTCTAGAAAAGAAAATTTACAATATGTAAGCCATAGTATTTATTTCCCAATAAAGATCCTGCAAATAGCCTCGCAAAAAGTTTTTATTCCCCTAGCTGGGTTTCGCATAAAATGGCTATTTAGCGAATTTAAAAAGTTTTGTTTGTAGTAATATAATATAAACAAATACTCAACAATGTCAAATTGTAAGTAATATAAATACATATATGAATTTGAAATACATCTAAAAATTCCAATTTATATAGTAACATTCAATTATTGATCAACATAATAAATAAATTATTTTTTTGATATTTCCCGTATTCCCGGGAAATTGAAAATTTTTTCCCGGGAATTCCCGGAAAAATTTGGACGATTCGGGAATTCCCGGACCCCAAACCCTAGTTATAGCAGACAAATTGCTGTAATAGCAGAAAAAGTGCCTGCTGATTACCAGCAAACAATGTATGTTGTTAATAGCAGTCTTTTTATTCTAAGTGTACAATAAATCTTAAAATGTTAACTCTTTTAAGAGTTATTTGAATGCGTATTTTTGTTAAATACTGCTATGACAATGATGGTTAAGGGGAAGAATAGGAATTTTTAATTGAAAATAAACATAACAATTTTAAAAATAAGATTCGTCCTTCGTTTCTTTATATTTATATGTTATTCTACTCTATACATATGCTTAAAGTTTCAATATAACGTTTTTTTCTTTCATGATATAAATGTCTTGTCAAGATATGAGTATAATTTTGTCTTTTACTAACAAATTCTTTTGAGTGTACTAAAGATGTGAACTTTCAAAATTTCAAGATAATAGGGAGCAAATATCATAATTTGCTTAAATACCGTAAATAATAGGGGTTATTGGGCGTATTTATTTATTTTTCCCAACCGATAAGTATTCTTGGAAAATTTGGATCTCCTAACTCCTTTCGTTTAAATGGTAGCGTGTTTTTTATCGAACGGTCCAAACGCCTCTAACTCCCGACCCTTCCGACCGAGAGGGCCACGTCCCCATAATGTTGTGACAGCGTACATACCACAGTCCGTATCATGGCGGCTAAGCGGTAGAGGGTGAACACCGGCTAAAGATCAAATAACAAAAATATTATTAAACAAATTAGTATCGTATGCAACTAAAGGTTATTCATAAAGTTAGTAACTAAACTATTAAAGTAAACCGTGTCATAACAATCTAACTTTATTATATCGATTCCTAACCCGAAATCTATGATGTGACTCAATGAATTAAAGTCAATACACGATATACGAAAGGACTCCGCGGAAGCATATTTCGTACCTAAAAATCAATACGAAGGAATTGATAGTATCTAGATGGTCTAAATCCTAGAAATAAGATAGTCAGAAGATAAATCAACACCATAACCTTATAAACTATCACGGTGTTCAACATAACACGTCTGCTTTTTAAGGTAGGCAAGCCGATCAACTTCAATCTACTAGTATAATGTAAGTGTCCCAATGAAAATATTAAAAATTGTTTTAGAACTGACTCAATCCTGTCGATACAGATACCATACTGAGGATCCCACACTATGGAACCATATTCCGGAATAGGCTTGACAAGCGATGTAAATAGCTGCTTCGTCACGTAAGGATCCGAGAACTCCTTTGTCCATCGCTTAATGCAGCTATGAACAGAATATGCCTTGTTAACCATAGTAATAATATGATTGTTGAAATTCAGTTGTTGTTGTCTGACAAATCTTGGATTTGATCTAAAGAAACGCATTTCCATAGGTTTAGTTCCATACAATTTATATCGCACCAGCGTCTAAAACTATCCAAGTCATCTTGCAATGTATGAGAAAATTCTGGAAAGGCTCAATCGATACTCTCCACTTTCTATCCCATTACAATTCAGTTCGGTAAAAAAAGTGAAATCGGGAAGGATTTTTGTATCATGTAAATATATGTGCTTGACAAAAATGTTAAATCGGAAAGGACATTTGTATGTATATTGAAATCGATCCGCTTTCACCATGTATGTTTATAGGTGAAATATAATATATAAAGTTTGACCAAAATCCCTTAAAGCAACATTTGTATTGAGTCTATATCTAAATCTGAACCGATCTTACCACTTTCACCACAGGTGTTTTTAGTTGGATACAATATGTGGTTTCTAGAGCGGAAAAAGCCAAATCGGGAGCGACATTTGTATGGGGGCTATATCTAAATCTGAACCGATTTGCTTCAAATTAAATAGTGTTCGTCCTCGATCCACAAAACTTATTTGTGCCAATTTTTGTTAAGATCGGACTATAATTGCGACCTGTAACTTGATTACAACAATAGATGAATAGACAGACAGCTTTTGTGTCTATTTAACAAATCAAATTGACACAAAAGCTGATTCTAAGCCGATCTGTATAATAAACGATGTGTCTAACTCGTTTCCATGTGGGTGTTACAAACAAATGCACAAAGACATAATACCCTAGTGGAGGTTATAAATATGTATACATTAGAAGTCCAGAGTTAATAATAGATAATAATATTTTAATTTTAATGGAAATACATAGATAAAATAGCTGTAGTTGTAGCCAAGACCACTAGGTGGCGAATGTGCTAAAAGTACATTCTATTTCACTCAAATTACGTTCTAATGCACTCAATTTTTTTCTCTCTTTCGCTTATAATACTGAAAATTGGACGAAAACGAATGATGTAAAAGTTAATTCCAATAATTTTTATGACTATACGTCAAATACCATACTTTGGTAGATTTATTTCACTTTTATTTTCCATTTATTTCAGTTTTCAGAAAAAAAGGGGAATTTCCTCTCCAAAATGTCATTCAGAGCTATCCGAATAATTTCCCTCGAACTACACATTTCTCTGAGAATTTTGTTTAATCTATGTATTTCCATTATCTTTGAATAAAACCACAAATGTTTGTACTTTGAGTGAAATAGAATGTACTTTTTGCACATTCGCCACCTAGTGGTCTTGGCTACATCTACAGCTATTTTATCTATGTATTTCCATTATCTTTGAAACCAATGGATACAAATGTTGCCACCTTATCAATTCTCTTATTTTTAAAGAGAAAAATTAATTTTCATTTGACTAATTTACTATAATATATGCAATAAATAAAAATTTGACTTTAAAAGTTACCATTCATGGAAATGGTAAAAATAAAAAACACAATAAAATATTTTGAATTGTCGTGGTTCTACATTCCTTGCACAAAATTATTGTTGTTTTCTGATTTATTCTTCATCTTTTTACAATAATCGGCACTATTGGTGCGGCACCACAGCCATGTACATGTTAGGCTTGTTCGATTGGGCTTACTAGCTTACGATTAAGACTTGATAAGGCGGCTTCATTATCGCCCATTGGTTTACAAAGATAATGGAAATATTTCCATTATCTTTGGCAGTAAGTTACTTTCTTGTTAAGCGATCATTTAGTTGGATCATTTACATGGACTTCTATGACGTGTGTTAGCGTACAAACTAACTCACAAATTATTAATTATACTACTGGACTTCACAAAATTCGTTTATGACTGACTGTTCGCTTTTTGGTTACGGGTTTTGGATAGTATGAGTCGCTTTTTCATTGGGCCTCAACATAAGCTCAAGTTTTTATAATTACAATAAAACTCGTCTACATAATATGGCTGTTTTTCTTTAAGACTGGATAGCTAAGCTGCGATAACTAAAATCTAAATAAAATAATAAAATTTCACTCAAAATAAAAAAAATATTTTATTTTTTTAAATTATCATCAATGTGTGTATGAAAACAAATTTTGGAAAAATGATTTTGTGTTAAAATTTTTTTGACTTAGCCTGGATAATTATCCAGTGTAAGTAAAAATGATGAATATCGAGGTAAGTCCAATAAAGTCGACACAAACTATTTTTTTTTGAAAATTTCTTTTGATACATATATCTATATTGTAGTCGGCGACAATGTGAAAAAATATTTTTTTTATTTTGAGCAAAAAAGTAAATTTTTATTAAAGTTTTTGTTATCGCAGCTTGTTATCCCGGCTTAAAGAAAACAGCCCTATTATCAGGCATCAGCTCCCTCTGGAGTTTTCAGCAGAATAATAAAATTCGGCGAAAAATATTCTCTAGCAACAGCTCCCTCTGGAATTTTCACCAGGAAAATAAACGCCTCCAAAATGCAAAACTTCAGCTCCCTCTTGAGGAGTGTTCCGCAAAAGAATTAACTCGAGGGTGATGACCACATTAAATAAATAATTTCCTTATTTACCTGTTCGATTGGGCTTACTAGCTTACAACAAAGATAATGGAAGTACATAAAATAGCTGTAGTTGTAGCCAAGACCACTAGCTGGCGAATGTGCAAAAAGTACATTCGATTTCACTCAAAGTATATTCTAATGCACTCAATTTTTCTCTCTCTTTCGCTTATAATACTCAAAAATTGAACGAAAACGAATGATGTAAAAGTTAATTCCAATAATTTTTATGACTATACGTCAAATACCACACTTTCGTACACTTAAAGAAAAAAGTCTGTTATTAACAGCAGCAATTGTCTGCTGCCTATCAACAGGTAATTTTCTGCAATTACAGCAGCTTTTCTGCCATCTTTCTGCAATCTTGCATCACCATTCACACTGCTAAAGTGTTTGCAGTCTGCTAAAAATGGGTGCTGATATTAAATTATAAAAATAGATAAAAAATAAGCGTTTATAATTTAAAAACCTTTCATATTGACGGCGAAAACGAATTTCGTTTTATATTAGCTTGGGGCAATACGCGTATCTTTAAAAAGACAATCACAATATCTTTCAGTGGTAATAAATTCCCTTATAATAACATTTATTCTAAAAAGTGTTGTTAATAAAATCGTTACCTGGCTATATTGTTCTGTACGTATGCTTAAAGTTTTAAGAAAACGTTTTTTTTCTTTAGTGCTAAAAACAGCTATTTGCTATTTCAGCAGATACAAATCTGCTATCTCTTTTTCAGCAGAAAATCTTCTCTTACAGCAGTCTTTTTGCTTTCCTTTACTGACAAATTCCTTTGAGTGTAGATTTATTTCACTTTTATTTTCCATTTATTGCAGTATTTAGAAAAAAGGGAAATTTTCTCTCAAAAATGCCATTCAGAGTCATCTGAATAATTTCCCTCGTACTACACATTTCCCTGCGATTTTTGTGTAATCTACGTATTTCCATTATCTTTGGTAAGCTACTTTCTTGTAAATACCATACAAAAATTAAGCTAGTAAGGCCAAACGAACAGGCCTACTATATAACTAGGCTGTTAAAAAAGTTAAAATTTCACTCAAAATAAAAAAATCATTATCTTTTTTATACCGTCCACCTCCAGGATGTCATTTCGTTTGTAACACCTTAAAATATTCATCGGAGACCCCATAAAATATATATATTGTCGGTCGTGGTAAAATTCTAAGACGATATAACCATGTCCGTCTGTCTGTCTGTTGAAAGCACGATATGAGCTAGGAGGATCAAATTTTTCCTAAATGTGTGTTATGGTTGCAGATCGGTTGGGATTGAAAGTGGGCGAAATCGGCCCAAAGGGAAAAATTTTTCCCTCACAAGGACTGAAAATACCCCTAATATTTACAGTATTTCAGCATGTTTTTTGAACATATTAGCTTGTATTTACTTGCATTCCCTTTATAGCATTAAAGGGCACCATAGAGTGATTTTTATTTGTAGGGGGCGAAATGGGACGAAAAGGAATAAAAATGGTACCTATCAAACGACAACAGATAGAAACACGAAATTTGGCGTGTACATTCCTCTAATAGAGTAGATACATAATGTAAAAGTATTTTTTCTAAATTCGTACTTTTAAGGGGTTAAATGGGGATAGAGGGATAATAGTACCAACCAAACGGCTGCACTTAGAATAATGAAATTAGGTGTATATATTCCTCTGATTGCGTACACACATAAAATAAAAAACAAATTCCGAAATTCCTACTTTTAGGGTGTAAAATGGAAAAAGGGGATAAAAATTGTACCAAACTAATGGATGCCGCTAGAACCATGCAATTCGCTGTATACATTCCTCTGATTCAGTAGACACGAAAAAAAAACGTTTTTCCAAATTCATACTTTCAAGGGATTCGATGGGAGCAGAGGGATAAAAATGGTACCAACTAAAAGGCTACAGCTAGAATGATGAAATTTTCGAAAGTCGTACTTTTAAGGAGTAAAATGGCCGCAGATAGTATCATGGAATTCGGTATATATTCCTCTGGGTGCATAGCCACGTAAAATATTTTTTTCAAATTCGTACTTTATTATGTTGCTTTTACGACAAAAAATGGTAGAATCATGAAGTTGTCTTATACTGCGTACGTGAGAGATAAGGTATTTTCAAAATTTATGGAGAATGGTTCGAATGGGGATATCTTTAAAATTTGTACTTTTCTTATCAAAATAATACAGTCACTTTGTCTGTATCTGAAAATGCTTCTCCCTAATGGCGACTGACAATCGTCTAATATTTAGGCATGTTCACTTCCACAATTACAGCATTGTATTTATCTATAGTATAGATTTTAAACAGTGCGCACAAGTATACATTATAGTTTGAAATAGTAAACAAATATAGTAATGTACATAAAAATGTCAGAATTTTCGTAATATGGTACTGTACTTCTATGTAAAGTCGACATCCTTTAATCTGCTGGTAATACTATGGAATGCATTATTTTTATTATTAATGCGAAATCAAACAAATGTCCACACTTTTTCTCGTGTGTAATGGCAATTCGCGAAAAATGTACACAGTGTTTTGTTGTTGCTATGTTCAAGCAACAGCATGATTAAGTCGTACCTCACTT
This sequence comes from Polietes domitor, assembly GCA_947397865.1. Lineage (NCBI taxonomy): Eukaryota > Metazoa > Arthropoda > Insecta > Diptera > Muscidae > Polietes > Polietes domitor. Next base: position 114,923,023 of record OX377619.1, on the reverse strand, counting down.
CATTTCATCTGTTTTGTTGTTATACCCTCCACCACCTGTCATTCCGCCTTGAAATATCGACCTGGGACCCTATAAAGTATATATATTCTTGATCGTCATAAAATTCTAAGACGATCTATGTCCGTCTGTTGAAAGCACGCTAGCATTCGGTGTGTATTCGGAGCTCTGACTATGAAGATTCGAAACAAAAAGTTTTTTTCCAAATTTGTACATTTGGGCGGAGATTGGGGCGAATGGGGATATTTTTAAAATTTGTACTTTTCTTATCAAAGCGAAAGGAGCTCGGACGTCCAAATTTTCCATAAATGCTTCTTATAGTCGTTGGGATGAAGCTGGACGAAATCGGCCCAAAGGGAAAATTTTTTCCCTCACAAGGACTAAAAATACCCATAATAATCCCTAATATTTTAGGGATTATTTTTTTTTCAATATGTCTGCTTGTACTTACTTCATACCCAATGTATGCGCATTACCACTATAACAGAAACGTTATGGTGCACGTGATTTTTATTCGTAGTGGGTGAAATGGGGCAAAAAGGGATAAAAATACAAGGGTACATATTAAACGACAACAGCTAGAAACACGAAATTCGGTGTGTACATTCCTCTAATTGAGTAGATATATAATATAGAATATTTCCCAAATTCGTACTTGTAAGGGGTAAAATGGGAATAGAGGGATAAAAATGTTACCAACCAAACGGCTGCACCAAGAATAATGAAATTCGGTGTATACATTCCTCTGATTGCAAAAACACGTAAAATAAACGGATTTTTCGAAATTCGTACTTTAAAAAAGGTGATAAAAATAGTACCACGCAAATAACCGCAGTAGTCATGAAATTCGGAGTATACATTCCTCTGACTGCGTAGACACGAAAATTAATTTGTCCAAATTCGTACTTCCAAGGGATACAATGGGTACAGGTGATAGAAATAGTAGCAACTAAACGACTACAGCTAGAATGATGAAATTCAGTGTGTACATCCCGCCAAATACGTATATGAGCAAGGGTTTCTATAAATTTGTCAAAGTGAATTTCGACGATTAGAATTCCAAGAAAACCAAAAACAACACAACAGTCTCGACAAGTGGTGCCGTAAATAGTTTCGGCAGCAGTGGTATTTATGCACTACGAACAACAACATTTGGTTCTCCGCCCGGTGGTGCAGGGACATCTTTTGTCTTCAGCGTTGCTCTGGTATCGATTTCTGTCAAAGCCAGTGCATGTTTGGGGTTAACCGAAAAACGTACACGTATAACAAGGCAAGTGTGGCTGTGTGTGTTTTTAAAAGTTTCTAATTAATTTAATTAATTATTGATTGACAGTTCACATGTTGTAGGGGTGGCAGTGGTTGTGCTTCAGCAGCATAAAACAATTGTGGGTAATGACAACAACTACATCATCCACGACAGCACCACACCAACAACAACAATATTGATCTACAAAATACTGTTGTTTGAGAACGATATACAACAGACACCACAAACCCATATTGTTGCTCTTGCTGTTGCACAACAGACAGCAGCTACAATAACAGCATCATCAGCCTCATCTGTACGTCGTTTCCAATCAACACACCAGCAACAATGACAACAGCAACCCCATTAAAAACAATAGAAGCATCAAATAAAAAAGGCCTTAATATCATATGAGTATAATATTTAAAATAAACATTTTTTGTATCCTGGCAGAAGAACAAAAAGCTAAAATATAAGTCATCATTGTTTTTATTTGGGTGGGAAATAGAAAATCTATAAAAAAAATTTAGGTCTTTCATATTATTAAATTTAGTATAAAACCATTCCAAATTAGATAAATGAAACATGGCGTTGGATTACTTATGTTCTATCAATTTGTACATTTATTTCTTTATTTGTAACTACTGATAAATACAAATTGTTTAAGAGAACAAAGTGCAAAGTTTTATTGTATAACTGGCAGTAGTTTTTTTGATACTAAATTACCCAAGTGTTATGTATGAGTTGCATAAGAACTTTTTAAATTGTATTTCACCTAAGAAACTTAGGTAAGTTGTACTTTTGTATGATTTCTCATAGTTTTTTCTTTGCGTGCACACGCAGAAAAAAAACGTGTGTAAAAATACCGAATTCAACTTAAAATCTTTTTTATATAGAGTTGACAGAAATCATACAAGTAAATGCTAAATTTCCCTCGTACATGTGTAAATTACACATGTGCTTCTTTTGTATAAATAACTAAGTTTACTTGGTAGATGTTCAGTGCTTATGTACCTTAAAATATTCCACCATGTTCTTTTTTCCAATTTAGAAATTTGTAGCTTTTACACAAGGTTCTTTGTTGAAATTAATTAGTTAGTTGGATAATGGTGTAAGTATGAATATGTAAGTTGCCAATTTTATGAATTTTGTAGCACATAGTTGCAAAAATACGTATATGAGCAAATATTTATATAAATTTGTCAAAGTGAATTTCGACGATAAGAATAACAAGAAAACCAAAAGCAACAGAACAGAACAGAAGAAACAACGGACGAAGAAGTAAGAATGGTGAAATTAAAATTTATTTTTTCACTCGCAAAATGAAGATTGATCAATCTTTTAATTTATTAATATAAATTTTAGTTACATTTCGGAGCAACATTATACAGTTTCGACAAGTAGAGCCGCAAATGGTTTCGGCAGCAGTGGTATTTATGCAATACGCAAAAAATCATTTGGTTCTCCGCCCGGTTGGTGCTGGGACATCTTTTGGCTTTAGTAACGAAAACAGCAGCGGGCCTCTGGTATCGATCGTGTTTGAGGATAACCGAAAAACTTACAGTTATGACAAGGTAAGTGTAGCTGTGTAAGTTTTCTAAAGTTTCTTTCGTCATAATTAATTTAATTCTTTTATGATTGACAGTTCACATGTTGTAGGGGTGGCGGTGGTTGTGCTTCAGCAACATACAAACAATATGTGGGTAATGACAACAACATCATCCACGGCAATATTGATCAACAAAATGCTGTTGTTTGAGCACGATATACAAAAGAAATCACAAACCCATATTGTTGCTGTAAACTCATCACAAAAGACATCAGTTACAACAACAGCATCATCTGTACGTCGATGCCCAATCCACACACCAGCAGCAACGACAGCCCCACCAAAAACAACAGAAGCATCAAAGAAAAAACAGTTGCCAAAGAACTTTAAAGTTGTATTTCACCTAAGAAACTTAGGTAACGCTTTTCTTGTATGATTTCTCACATTTTTTTCTTTGCGTGCAAGTACGCAAATCCCGAGCGGGGATATTGAAGCCAATACGATTGAGCAACAAAGGGCAGTCAATTTTTTCCGAAATTAATTTGAAAATAAATAACACGGACATTTTAGAACGAAGATTAATTACTGCATCCAAATAAATCAGTAAACACCTGGATTCATAAGAAGGCCTACGGTCAGTAAAATTAATAAAATACAAAGCAAAATTAATAATTTTTTTGTAGCCGTTCAATTTCCGGGTTTTAACTGTTTCTATAGAAATTTATTCAAAAAAGAAAATTTCCTTGCAGATTGATCAAACTTCAGTTTGATTTCCAAATAATTAAAGGATTTATAGAGCTTGTGGTATTTGTTTTTTCAAATGTCCCAGCGGTCAAAAACCCCGTCTACCTATTTCCGTCCACTTATCACCCTCAGAGATCCAGACCGTCCTAAAACCAATGTTACTTCGACATGCCATCCTTCAGAAAAGTCGTAACATGTCATCCGACCATCTCATGCAACTGTACGAATCACCCAGGTGTTTCACACGGAGTTCCTGGCATCCGCACAACCACACAAAATTATAAGACGTACGTAAACCATCATCCCGTCCACCAATACGTGTCGAAGCTTCTATGTGCCAAGGGTCCTCAGAGCACCTACTCAGGTCCCGATGCTCTTCACCGTTCAGACCATCCACATAGACTACTCTAAGGACTCGACATATAGGATCCACATACGGCGAACAAACGCACGACGGCAGCGGTGGCAAGACGCAAGTTACGCCCTATCACGACCTAAACTAGAAAGACAGTGGAACATTTCCACTGGAAATGTCTAAGGTGTCGTAAGACAAAACAAATTCCTACACGCAAAGAAAAAAATGTGAGAAATCATACAAGAAAAGCCTACAATTTACCTAAGTTTCTTAGGTGAAATACAACTTTAAAAGTTCATTGGCAACTCATACAGAACACTTGGGTAATTTGTTAACAAAAAAACTACTGCCTGTTATACAATAAAACTTGTGTAAAATTACCTTGTATGTTTTGGCTGTATTTCAAAGCACTTTGTTCTCTTAAACAATTTGAATTTATCAGTATTTAAAAATACAGCATGCGAACTGGCACGTTTTTCGGTTATCCCCAAACACGCACGACTTTGACAGCAATCGATACCAGAGGCCCGCTGCTGTTTTCATTATTAAAGACAAAAGATGTCCCAGCACCACCGGGCGGAGATCTAAATGTTGCGGTGCGTAGTGCATAAATACCACTGCTGCCGAAACCGTTTACGGCACCACTTGTCGAGACTGCATAATGTTGTTAAGAGATTAATCAATCTTCATTTTGCGAGTGAAAAAATAGGTACATTTTTATTTCACTATACTTACTTCTTAGTCTGTTGTTTCTTCTGTTCTGCTGCTTTTGGGTTTCTTGTAATTCTAATCGTCGAAATTCACTTTGACAAATTTATAGAAACCTTTGCTCATATACGTATTTTTGCAAGTATCTGCTACAAAATTCATGAAATTGGCAACTTACATATTCATACTTACACCATTACCCAACTAACTAATTAATTTTAACAAAGAAACTTGTGTAAAAGCTACAAATTGCTAAATTGGGAAAAGGAACATGGTGGAATATTTAAGGTACATAAGCACTGAAAACCTACCAAGTAAATTTAGTTATTTATACAAAAGATACACATGTGTAATTTACACATGTACGAGGGAAATTTAGCATTTACTTATATGACTTCTGTCAACTCTATATAACAAAAATTTACAAAGTTGAATTCGGTATTTTACTCAAGTTTTTTCTGCGTGTACACAATAGATAATCAAACAAAACAAATACCTACACAATAGTTAACGCACCTACTCGGCGTTTCCCGGAGCGCTTTCGGCCCTCGCCAACGTGCCTCATCAGCAAGGTTCCTAACCACCTTATAGCCTTGTCACACTGCATGCTAAATCTGGTTTAAATGACATAAGGTCGATCAGTTGTCATACAAATTTGACATTTTAAAATCGACCGTATGTCAGTTAAACTAGATTTCGCATGCAGTGTGACAAGGCTATTAGAGAAAACTACAAACTACTATAGAAAAAACTAACCTAAAAAACGGAAAAATACAATAGAAATAAAATAACCTAAAACGCTAAAAGAAATAACCTGAAATTGTCACACAATAAAAGAAAATGGCATCACATTACCAGACCAACAGTATGCATGCGACCATACCATGCCGCCAAGCCATTGCATCTACCCTCCACCCATATACATACACCCTCACAACCATTTTCGTTCGCACTTGCTTTACGTTAACATTTGACTACAATAAATTACAATTGTTTTGTATTTTTGTTGCTGTTACTGCTGCTGCTGTTGTTATTTATACATCAACTGTTAAGGGGAACATTGTCATTGTTGTCATCCGGAGAAAGAGAAATTTTATAGAAATTCATTATTCACATTAATAGGCATGTTTTATAAGTCAATACAGTAGACATTCATAAATTTGAATTCTTTCCAGAAATTAGAATTTGCATTGAAATGAAATTGTAATTTTTGACCGTCTTTAAGGTTGAACAGTTTTTTATTTTGTTTGAAGAATGTTAAAAAAATGGGAATCACCAAATTATCTATGCGAATCCGAGGAACTGGTGCGTACGTAGTTTAACAAACTTATAAAGTGGCTCAGCATTCATTTTGAAGAATTGGTGGCCATATTCCAAATGAACATACACATTTGTCACTGACATTCGATAAATATAGGTATAGTCACAGGAAAAATAAAAAATGGACAGTTCGGACCACGCCCACTACTATCTCTCATATAAACTTGTTATATAACCAACACACATATTTTGAAAATAGAAGTTTGGCTTGGACGAAATATGTTTTTTAAACTATAATACAATTAAATTAATTACAATTAATTAAACGACTGCTCATACAGAACCCTTGGGTAATTTGGTACCAAAAATACTACTGCCAGTTATACACTAAAACTTGTGTAAAATTACCATGTATGTTTTGGCTGTATTTTAAACAATTGCATTTATCAGTATTTTAAAATAGAGAAATAAATGTACAACTTGATAAAACATAAGTTATTCAACGCCATGTTTCATTTATCTAATTTCGAATGTTTTTTTAACTAAATTTAATAATATGAAAGACCTAAATCTTTTTATTGATTTTCTCTTTCCCACCCAAATAAAAACGATGGTGACTTATTTTTTTAGCTTTTTGTTCTCCCGTGTGGAAACAAAAAAATGTTTATTTTAAATATTATACTCACATGCACACAAAGAAAAAATGTGAGAAATCATACAAGAAAAGCGTAACTAAGTTTCTTAGTTAAAATACAACTTTAAAAGTTCTTTGGCAACTCATAAAGAACACTTCTGCAATTTGATACCAAAAAAACTACTACCAATTATGTTATGATTGCCTCTTGTTACGGCGCTCAGCTTGGCCCTCCGACGCTCAGCACTCTCAGATGGTGGATTCTCAACCCGCCAAACTGCAACCCAGAGGTGAACAGAAAATTGAATATACAAAAAAAACACGATATTACTTTACACATATGGGAATCTTCACTTTGACACTGAGACTTTGGTGTTTAGCCTCCCACTTAGCCCTCCCATCCTCGGCTCGACAGTTCCACATAATTGATTTTATTGAGCCCCGGTTCCCACACTCTTTAGACCAAACTCACTTCATGCTGTTACGCACCCCTCTCTAATAAATAACACTTAGCACAACATTCTATTATACTACAATAAACATTTTATTAAACATATTGTACTTTATCTACTTAACATTAACGATAACCCTAATACACAATTCCTTTTTTCTTGACACCTAATAACGAACAATACCTGATTTTTGTCTTATTGTATAGGCAAAATCCTGAGATCAATAACCAAGATTTCTTGAAAGGTTTTCGATATCGGCCGCTTTTCCGGCCCGCAAATTTACTTTATTCCTACCTACTAAACGAGCTCTCTTAGTGGTGAATTTATAGCAATTTTTTTTGCCTTTTTTACTAATCAACGATACCGTCGCCTACGGAAATCTAATTTATTTTCCCTTGCCTGTTTTTTTTTCGAAATTAACTTTTCAAGGTATTATTCCTTTTACAAAACACGATTTTTTTTATATTATATTAACGTTACACTAAATCTAAACATCTAAATATATATATTTTTTTCTCTACTTCATCTACTAATTTCGCAGTTTTCGAACACTTCTTGTATTTATTCCCAGATGAACTCGACAGGATTAAATAAAACCGGGGTATTCCACAATTCACACGTCGGTTACAGCACACGAGAGTCACACAACACATATATCATTTACCTCGTTTTCTGGGTATAGTACGCAATGGAAATATAATCGGAAAACTGTCCTAATTTCCGCATACAACACTTCCTGTCATTAAATACTTTCGTTTTTGTTTTCTTTTTTTTTTTGTAGGTGCTGATGGTTTCTGGGTAATTCGTTCAGAGTCTCCGTGTTGTCGTGACCAACTCGCCAGTGGCTCTTTATCGAAAGCGCGGATGCAGAATCCAAACTGGAGGCTTTCTTGGCAAAAAAATCGCTGGCCCCCGTGTGCTCGAATCGCGGAGGCCAGATATGAATTCCGTTGGGAGTTGGAAATATCTATTTACACATAACAAAAAGAAAACAAACACACACATAAACACACATGTTATAAATCTCTAGTTTTACTTTACAAAACACTCACTTTATTTTATTTCAAAACGCGACACCACAGGTTAGTACAAGGCCAACGGCAATAGTTCACAGTATATTTTTTTTAAAATGTTTATTTATCACTCTGTTTAGTAAAAATTAGCTTCACCGTCAAGTTGACAACGGTTGCCTGTTGCTTCTTTACTTATTTGAATTTTTACTAGATGACCAGGTAACGTCTTAGCCGCGACACTATGCACAATGGCTTCCTTCTTTCTAAATCGACCTATTTATACCCTAGGATTTATCCCGCCTGACGCCAACTGGCTTCAGGTCTCCATTTTTATTCCAACAAAACTTATTTACCTTGGGTATATACAACGATTTTTAAGGCGGAATCCTATCGTCATAACAAAGGCCATCTTTTTCATATTCAACGTAACATCCCTGTCTCCTGTCATGTTGTTACCTACCCTCCACTGAACACTCCCCTCGCGAACAGGTGGCAACACTACTTCCCTAAACGCAAGTTTTACCAAGATCGCCTCATGCGTCGATCCGACACGCAACAAAACTTCGCCGTTGCATCCGACTGGATGACAAGGTGATGTGCGTGGCTTAGTCTCGGTATGCTTACGTGGGGAACTCCCACACCCTGAAAAGTCTCAAGCCGGGCATTATTGAATACAACGTATTTTGAACCTTTGGACCTTTTTTTTCTAGTATAACGTAATATAGTGTGAACTGCCCAATTACAATTGGTATCGTGTGAACCTTCCTACCTAAGGGCGTTTACACTCAAAGGTTCGTCGTACTAATAGATTCTTGTTATACCAACAAAAAACAGATTCTAATTTCCAGCGTTTAGCAGATTAGCTATACGTAACCAATCCATTTATGTGTCATTCATAACTTTCATGCCGCTCGAAACATCCCAGGTGTAAATTGCCCTTTCGAGTTCGGAATAGTTCATTCCCGCCATCTATACGTGATCCCCCATATTTTACACGTCTACCGGTTATACTACTTTTGCGTTACGCTTGTACGACTAATTGGTTTAGGTACCATTTTGCATGTCTAAACTCACGGACATGTACATAATATTTAAGCGTTTTCTTTCATGCCATAGTTGATAACACTGATTCCTGACCTGTGCAAAAGAATAAAGGAAACAAAGGAGATGGAACATTCAACCAATTTTTCTGCCATGTGGACGCATCCCTTACAACCGCCTAACAAACAGCACGATTTTCCTTGCTGTTAGCACAGACGCCAAGCCAAACGGACTCAGGAACACATCTACCGTGGATTACGTACAAATACACTTGCAGAACCCACCGAAGGCCCTCTCGGATTTTGCTGGCCGGTTAAGGGAGCATGTAAGTATTGGTATTAGGGTGGTTCGTGTTTTAATTATCTTTTTTTCTTTTTTATTTCAGTTGTCTCAATATGTAAGATGGAAAAAAACTCATTATGGAACTACAATACACGAATCGCACCTACTGTCCTCATGCTGTATGGCTTCCTCGCAAAACCACCTACACTTCCCAATGCACTTCTCCATAACTATTGGGACACTTATGGACGAAAGCCGCTCGGAGTGCAGGTTCACCCAAATTTCCAAGCTTTAATACAAGCGGACGGATTACTGTAAGTGAGTGTTTACAGATTTATGTTTTTATAAGACATTCGTGTAGTTTCATAAACTTTCGCATATATATATATCGAGGGCTTACATACATAAGTGTTCACAATTGAGCACTATAAATATTGACATATGCACATAGCCATTTATATCCAAATATATACATAAGATTTATTGTAAACTCGATAATGTTTTTCATGAAATGTTGGCAATGTTGTATCGAAAACGCATTTTCTGGTATGTACCCAACGAATTTAAGGATTCCTGCTTCATCCGTCAGATTGGAACCATTTTCATCATTTTCAAAGTTTTCACAGAAAGTGTATATTGATTTTAATTTGTATATTGAATTAATTTTCGCGGGAAATATTACTAAAAAGAATTTTCATGCATGACACTTTTGTTTTGTTTTTTTTTTTTTTTTTTTTTATTTTATTTTCTCGCGATATTTACGTTTGTTTATTACGAACCAAAATATCTTTTAACATAAAAGTAGTCAGTCGCGAAAATCATTGCAATCATTGGAAAATCCATTTGCTTACATTTCAACTTTCTTTATCCAGGATTCTGAAAGTTTTCTGACACAAATATTCCTCATGAAGACAGCAATCACATGCCAAAGAAATACTTTGGTATTCTCAACCTACTAACAAGTTACGTGGGCCTTTCCAAAGATAACCTTCACAACTTTTGACCTTTCAGCCACCATTTATCCTACTTCAGCACAACAATTCGGGAAGCAAAAATGCTATTTTCGGCGAATTGATGGAAATTGATAGCACGATATAACCTAGATATATAAAAAAAACTAAAAAAAATGTTTTAACCAAAATCGTAGCGAATTACAACCTTCGGTTATATGTTGCTCCAATTTTGAACCATTTTATTTCTATCATTTTTATGTTCATAGCCACTGATGCTGTCAAAAAAAAATAACGTGAGTTGATACCCCAATCAGAAAAAAAAAAATTGAAAAAAATAAGAATATTTTGGCATCAAAAACTCATCTTCGAGAAATCTGCTGTGAGCATGGATTTAAGTCCTCGAAATACCATTTTTTGTGAAATAACTAGTGACCGACCGAAGTCGGACTTTATACAACCCAAAATTGATTTCATGTGCTTATTTTAAAGAATTATTGTAATGTGTTATTTTGGGAAAGTAAGTCCAGATTAGATTTTGGATTGACGACTGATTCTTATCCGAGATAACGTCCTCAATAAAAATTTTCTCCAATTTCAAATAATCCTTTTTTTTTTTTTTTTTGTATTAATTAATTTATTACCGATCAAAAGAAAATAATTTAAAACATGAAATAAATGTAATACTACGTCCCAAAAATATATATATAATGTCACATATTCTGAATTTGAATTTGAATTTGAATTTGAATTTGAATTTGAATTTGAATTTGAATTTGAATTTGAATTTGAATTTGAATTTGAATTTGAATTTGAATTTGAATTTGAATTTGAATTTGAATTTGAATTTGAATTTGAATTTGAATTTGAATTTGAATTTGAATTTGAATTTGAATTTGAATTTGAATTTGAATTTGAATTTGAATTTGAATTTGAATTTGAATTTGAATTTGAATTTGAATTTGAATTTGAATTTGAATTTGAATTTGAATTTGAATTTGAATTTGAATTTGAATTTGAATTTGAATTTGAATTTGAATTTGAATTTGAATTTGAATTTGAATTTGAATTTGAATTTGAATTTGAATTTGAATTTGAATTTGAATTTGAATTTGAATTTGAATTTGAATTTGAATTTGAATTTGAATTTGAATTTGAATTTGAATTTGAATTTGAATTTGAATTTGAATTTGAATTTGAATTTGAATTTGAATTTGAATTTGAATTTGAATTTGAATTTGAATTTGAATTTGAATTTGAATTTGAATTTGAATTTGAATTTGAATTTGAATTTGAATTTGAATTTGAATTTGAATTTGAATTTGAATTTGAATTTGAATTTGAATTTGAATTTGAATTTGAATTTGAATTTGAATTTGAATTTGAATTTGAATTTGAATTTGAATTTGTTAGCACAGTTTTTGAATTTGACTTTGAAGGCAACAGTTTTTGATTGTCACATCAGATATTTGGCTTCTCATTATCGCATTTGTCAATCTATAATCTGAAAACCCCTATTTAGAATTCTATTTTCAGTTCCCATGATTATTCCTAGGACGTTCATTATAAGTCGATGAATTTACCATCAAGGAGAATAAATATAGGATTATTGGTGCACTATGGATTCGCATACTATCTCTTTATGTCTTTGGAATGCCATACTCCGATTGGTCTACCTTGTAGATCTTCTAAGGCATACATATTGTTCCCGACAGGATTAGTTATTCGGCACTTCACGAATTTTTTTGCAAATTTTGCGTTGAAGTTTTTACTAAAGTCACTTTGGACATAATTTCTCCTAAATACTTCCTGTCCCGGTGTGAATTGTATCACGCGGGCCCTTTCATTGTATCTTTTTGCACTTTGTTCATGAGCTCGATGCATGTTTTCTTTGATCTTTTCCCTTATTAGCTCCATCCGATCTGTTTTCTCTAAGTTTAATATTTCATGATCGGTCATGGACTTTAATTTTTTCGCAAGTTTATAGTCGGCTCCCGAGGAATACATATTATATCCAAAGAGAGCGAAGAACGGTGTTACCCCCGTCGCAGCATGTACGGAAGATCTGAGGGCGCATTCTATTTCAGTTAGGTACAGGTCCCAATCTCGGTGGTCTGTTTCCATATAGGCTCGTATTGCGGCCAGTACCGATTGATTCACGCGCTCGGATGCATTCGACTGGGGCGAATACGGTGCCGTTTGCATGTGGTTTATCCTGTAGGCCTCTATCATATTCTTGAATTGCTTCGATGTAAATTGTGCTCCATTATCGCTATGTATTGTCTCCGGAACGCCGAATTTTCTATATATCTCTTCTACCATGAATTTTATTACATTGGTCGCAGTCGCTTCCTTCATCGCTTTCAAAAAGGTGAATTTTGTAAAATGGTCGAGGACGATGAAAATATATGCATTTCCACTCTTTGACCTAGGATATTTTCCAAGAAAATCAATATAAAGTTTTTGGAAAGGCCTTTCAGTTACCACCTCATTTCCTATAGTTGGTTGCGTAGTTTGGTTTACCGGCTTTGTCTCCTTACATATTCTGCAATTTAAAACATACTGGCGGACTTGTGACGTCATTTTCGGCCAATAATAAGTCTGCCTTAACCGATTTAGCGTTTTAGATATCCCCCCATGGGCTACCGTAGGACAGTCATGAGCTTTTTGAATTAGCAGGTGAGTCAGCGATTCGGGTATCCACAACTTCCATTGAAACTCATGTACTTCGGCGTCACTCTCTAGTCGCGTTCTTTTGAATACCATATTGTCAGTTATCCTGATATCAGGCAGTTTCTCTTGATTTTTTTCGATCGTTTGAATCAGATCTTGGTATTCTTCGGATTCGAACTCGTTAGTTTCAAAGTCTAACAGTTGGTCCACCTCCAATTCCTCTACCGTGGGCAACCGAGAGAGCATATCAGCCACTATATTTTCTTTTCCTTTTCTGTGCTCAATCTCAAAGTTGTACGCTTGGAGCTGGAGAGACCACCGAGCTAACCTCCCACTCAAGTCTTTCAGATTCATTAGCCATTGGAGGCTCGCATGATCCGTAATGACTGTGAACTCCATTAGTTCCACGTACGGCCGAAATTTCTTTATTGCCATCACCGCGGCCAAACATTCCTTCTCCGTAACACTGTAGTTCTTCTGACAGGAGTTCAATTTCTGCGAATAAAATGCAATCGGGTGTTCTTCTTTCTGCTCATTGAGCTGGAACAATACAGCTCCTATTCCATACTCCGATGCATCGCACTGAATGTAAAACCGCTTCGAGAAATCGGCATGTCGCAAAACGGGGGCTGATGTAAGAGCTTTTTTCAGACTTTCAAATGCACTGATCGCTTCAGGGGTCACGGTGAACTTTTTCGATTTCTTTAACATATCGGTAAGTGGCGCGGATATCGAAGCGAAATCTTTTATGAACCGTCTATACCATCCAGCTGTACCAAGAAAGCTCCTGACTTCCCGGGGATTCCTCGGCATTTTTATTTTTCGTATGGCATCGATCTTTTCCGGATCAGTTCTTAACATGCCTTCTCCAATTATAAACCCGAGATATTTGAGTTGCTGAAAGCAAAACTGAGACTTCTTAAGGCCTATGGTGAGGTTTGCTTTTTTCAAGCAATCTGCTACTTCCTTCAGCAGCCTCATATGCTCATCGAAGTCACTGGAAATCACCAATAAGTCGTCCAGGTATACAAATACGTTGTCTTTTAGTTTTTGTGGCACTACTTTGTCCATCAATCGGCATAATCTTTGAGCCGCATTACACAGCCCGAACGGCATTACGCGAAACTGATATAAAGGACGTCCTGGGACTGTGAATGCTGTGTACGGCTTGCTCTCTTCGTCTAACTGGATTTGCCAGAACGCGTATTTGAGGTCCACACTGCTAATGTAGAACGTCTCATCTATTCTACTCAATATCCCATCGATATTCTGCAGCGGATATGCATCTTTTATCGTTAATTTATTCAATTTCCTCGCATCCAGGCAGAATCGATTTTTGCCGGGTTTTCGGACTATTGTGGTACGATTACTCCAGGGACTTTCGCTTTCCTCGATCACTTTCAATGCCAGCATGTTATCTATTTCCTGATACGTAATTTCCTGAACGGCAGGGGAAATAGGATAATGTCGGTCTTTCACAGGCTCTGCTCCTTCAACTAATTTGATAGCATGTTTCTCCAAACTAGTGCACCCTAATCCCTTTTCCTCAAATGTGTTGAAACAAGCAACAACTGACTTTAATTTATTTTCCTGGTCATTGGTTAGCTTATGCGGATTCAACTTATAGTCCGAGTTCGGCACGACCATCTCTTTAGCAATCTTTTCTATGTCCATTTCCGCTACACCTACTATATCTGGCGCTAGGTTAAACATTCTCCAGAAATCCACCCCCAGATACAGTTTCTGTTCTAGATCGGGACACAGATATAAAGTAATTTCTTTCTCTTCGCCTTTATAAGTCACAAACACTTTAACTCTACCCAAAATTCGGTGCCTATATCCACTGGCGGTAGAGACATTGCTAAATACTGGTATTATCGGAACTCCTAATCTCTGGACAAACTCCCGACACCCATTTCCTAACAAGCTCACCGACGCACCAGTGTCGAGCAAGCCCGTTATTATTGTATTTTGGATTTCGACATCCGCAAAAACTCTAGAATCTCCAGTTTTATTTGCTCTTTGAATCGAGTCTAGAACACATCTTCTTTGCTTGCGACGCTCGGAGCATCGTTGTCTTAATTTGACTATTCGATCGGGAACCTTACTGAGACCCACCTCCGAATAAAATATTCTATCTCGCACTTTATCGTAATTTTCCTGCCGAATATGAAAGGGAACATAATGTCTCTCTTCTGGTTTAAAATTAGGATTATTTACTTCTACTAAACGTTTAACAACAATATGCTTATTTCTAACTAACACTCGCTTACTTTCTACGTCTAATTTTTCCGAGTTGCAGGGATTTCCGCTGGACGTGAATCCCCTACACGTTCCACGTCCCTCTTCGGGTTTCCCTGTCTACAATTGGGGCATTTTGGTTTCACCGTATCTGGTTTCCCACAACTATAGCAGAACAGATTCCGGAAATTTTCCGGGCAGTCCATAAAAATATGCCCGATCTCTTTACAATTCCAACATGTAGGTGGTTGTCTCGGCTGTTGGTATTGGATTGCCTCAATGTTTACTCCACTTGCTTGTTGTATTTCCTGTACTGAATTCCCATACGACTCCTCATTGATCTCGTTCACATACCGCTGTGGACGAGACGGTATCTGCAAGGATCTGTGGTCGCGTTTGGGAAAATGTTTCTCGGCCTCCTTACATTCAATGCGCAGTTGTTCCACTGAGGACACTGACATCGGATATACGATTTTTCCTATACTTTCCTTAATGTTTCGCTTTAAGATCTTAATCATGTCGTACTCGGGTAAAGGCTGAAGCAATCTAGAACGTAGTTGACACATTTCATGAAAATAAGAGTCGATTGATTCGTTTGTTAACTGCTTTCTTTCTACCAGATCACTCAACCATTCGAAGTTTGATTTTGATGTCTGGTACTGACCTAAGAGAGCATGTTTAAGGCTATCCCAATTCATTACATATGTCGTCTTCTTGAACAGCCAAAACCATTCGTATGCCGGGCCTGATACAATCAGGTGGAAGTCTCTTATTATTTCATCCCATGGAATATTGTACTGAGCTTGCATATGCTCAAGACGGTAAATGAAATCGTCAACTCTTAAACGCCGACTATCGCCATCGAAGTTGAGTCCGAGCTTGTCTACTCGAATTCGCAACGGATCGGTATGGGCTATTGTAGTCTGACCATAGCGGTTATTGGTTGATGTATCACCTACACCACCATTTTGACCACTCGTAGTTCCCTGACGTTCACTTAGAGGAAATGTGACAGCGTTTGCATTACCCCGTCTCTCGCGATTATGTTGATTTATTCCCATAGGATTCGATATGTTATCGGGATAGTTTACCGACACGGATGACTGTGAACGAACCGTTTCAGACAATTCTTTCATATTCCTGGCCATTAACTCCATGGTTTGTCTAACGTCCTCCATTTCACGTTGTACCATACTCTTGATCTTGTCCTCTAGCGAACGTTGTACCGATAATGCTTCGTCCTGAACTAAATCCCTAACTTCTGGGGCTAAGTTTTCCTCCCCTTCCACATTAGATGTAGCATTGACATTTGAGAGGTTCACCCCGGTCTGATCTCGTCTTATGATCGAGTCCGCAAGATCTATAAATTGGAACGCATTCATATTGGAGGTACCAGGGTTGTCACTCTCCGCCATCGTTGTTAACTTCTGTTGCTTGCGACCTACTGTATAGTTGGACCTATTCAAATCGAATTCCACTGGTCTATCCCTTTTCTTTATACCTCTAGACCTAGTCTTATAGCTCATCACCAATATTATGATTTTTTTTTTTTAGGACTGATTGGCGTTTAAACACACTTGTTTTACGAGGAGAACCAAATTCACATAGAAATACGGCAATTTTAACTTTCGAGACGCAACACGGCCAATTGATAATAAAAACTTCCAATCGTAATCTGATTGGATAAATATAGTGGTAATATAATATAACATAAATTAGACACTTACTAAATACTACTAACATTCACGATTATCGCATTCAAACAATGAGAAAAATACAAACGTACATAAATGATTGAGAGGGGCTCTTAACAGTTTTCTCAGAAGTTCGTTTGGTCATTCCGGGTGGTAATTTTTTTTGATTGTTACCTAAATCCTTCATCTTAAAGTGGCCGCTCTCGCGACGGTCATTTGTGAAGATCCTAGTCAATTTAACAAAAATCTTGAACTAATCAATTTAAGTTCCTATGGCCATGGCATTTTCTTAACATAAAAAAAAAGATCACATGGATATAAGGTACTTTGCTTTAACTCAGTCTTTTGGCGCTTACCGCCATTCGGATATTGCAATTTCCCACATAGAACTTCAATGCGTTATTCTATTGACTCTACTTTATAAAAAAATAAGGACACGGGACCAGACCATACATACGCCGTTCATATGTCTAGAAACTGACGTGTATTGCACTTGACCCCTTTTAGTTTTACCCTAAATCTAATCTAAACCTAAAAATAAAATATTGCACTTCGAATGATTTCACGTTGAACATTGGGGTTTGTCAATATTTCATTTTGTAGTCTTGACTAGATTTGTTTCAGGCTATTGATTATAATTAGTATTCTATTGCTACGTGCATGATCTTATTGCACATGCATATTTTGACTAATCTTACCGCCAATATGGCCCTACCCACGCTTCGCCATATTGTTTTCGCGCTACTAGACTATCTCATATATTTTTGATTGGGCGCCATTTCTTTTATGATTGCCTCTTGTTACGGCGCTCAGCTTGGCCCTCCGACGCTCAGCACTCTCAGATGGTGGATTCTCAACCCGCCAAACTGCAACCCAGAGGTGAACAGAAAATTGAATATACAAAAAAAACACGATATTACTTTACACATATGGGAATCTTCACTTTGACACTGAGACTTTGGTGTTTAGCCTCCCACTTAGCCCTCCCATCCTCGGCTCGACAGTTCCACATAATTGATTTTATTGAGCCCCGGTTCCCACACTCTTTAGACCAAACTCACTTCATGCTGTTACGCACCCCTCTCTAATAAATAACACTTAGCACAACATTCTATTATACTACAATAAACATTTTATTAAACATATTGTACTTTATCTACTTAACATTAACGATAACCCTAATACACAATTCCTTTTTTCTTGACACCTAATAACGAACAATACCTGATTTTTGTCTTATTGTATAGGCAAAATCCTGAGATCAATAACCAAGATTTCTTGAAAGGTTTTCGATATCGGCCGCTTTTCCGGCCCGCAAATTTACTTTATTCCTACCTACTAAACGAGCTCTCTTAGTGGTGAATTTATAGCAATTTTTTTTGCCTTTTTTACTAATCAACGATACCGTCGCCTACGGAAATCTAATTTATTTTCCCTTGCCTGTTTTTTTTTCGAAATTAACTTTTCAAGGTATTATTCCTTTTACAAAACACGATTTTTTTTATATTATATTAACGTTACACTAAATCTAAACATCTAAATATATATATTTTTTTCTCTACTTCATCTACTAATTTCGCAGTTTTCGAACACTTCTTGTATTTATTCCCAGATGAACTCGACAGGATTAAATAAAACCGGGGTATTCCACAATTCACACGTCGGTTACAGCACACGAGAGTCACACAACACATATATCATTTACCTCGTTTTCTGGGTATAGTACGCAATGGAAATATAATCGGAAAACTGTCCTAATTTCCGCATACAACACTTCCTGTCATTAAATACTTTCGTTTTTGTTTTCTTTTTTTTTTTGTAGGTGCTGATGGTTTCTGGGTAATTCGTTCAGAGTCTCCGTGTTGTCGTGACCAACTCGCCAGTGGCTCTTTATCGAAAGCGCGGATGCAGAATCCAAACTGGAGGCTTTCTTGGCAAAAAAATCGCTGGCCCCCGTGTGCTCGAATCGCGGAGGCCAGATATGAATTCCGTTGGGAGTTGGAAATATCTATTTACACATAACAAAAAGAAAACAAACACACACATAAACACACATGTTATAAATCTCTAGTTTTACTTTACAAAACACTCACTTTATTTTATTTCAAAACGCGACACCACAGGTTAGTACAAGGCCAACGGCAATAGTTCACAGTATATTTTTTTTAAAATGTTTATTTATCACTCTGTTTAGTAAAAATTAGCTTCACCGTCAAGTTGACAACGGTTGCCTGTTGCTTCTTTACTTATTTGAATTTTTACTAGATGACCAGGTAACGTCTTAGCCGCGACACTATGCACAATGGCTTCCTTCTTTCTAAATCGACCTATTTATACCCTAGGATTTATCCCGCCTGACGCCAACTGGCTTCAGGTCTCCATTTTTATTCCAACAAAACTTATTTACCTTGGGTATATACAACGATTTTTAAGGCGGAATCCTATCGTCATAACAAAGGCCATCTTTTTCATATTCAACGTAACATCCCTGTCTCCTGTCATGTTGTTACCTACCCTCCACTGAACACTCCCCTCGCGAACAGGTGGCAACACTACTTCCCTAAACGCAAGTTTTACCAAGATCGCCTCATGCGTCGATCCGACACGCAACAATTATATAATAAAACTTGTGTAAATTACCTTGTATGTTTTGGCTGTATTTCAAAGCACTTTGTTCTCTTAAACAATTTGCATTTATCAGTATTTAAAAATAAAGAAATAAAACGCCATGTTTCATTTATCTAATTTGGAATGTTTTTATACTAAATTTAATAACACTACTCAACAAAATGAAAAAAATTTCATGTACTCCGGATGCGATAATTTTTTCTGTGTAGATAACCTTGACATGAGCTCGAAAAACGCAATAAAATTTTTTTTTCGTTTGGTTTTTTTTTTATTTTTTTTTTTTTTTAATTTTAAAAATTTTTTTGGTTAATTTGTTTCGTCCGGCATAACTCGGGAACCACTAGCCCGATTTAATTGAATTAAATTTTAAAAAATTTAAAATTACAATTCCCTTAATCTGTTCATATATTGTTTTCCTATACAAGCAACAGTTTCCAAGTTAAAAATGAATATATAAAGGAAAAAACTTATTTTTTGCCTAAAGATTTAAATTTTTTTTTTTTAAATCCATAAAAAATCCAAAATGAAAAAAAATGTCAAATCTTATTACTTTTACGTAAAGTCACATAACCTATGAGCAAAATGAGACAAAGATCATGAAAATCGATGCACGCGTTTCGCTTTTATTCGCAATTGAGTAAAGGTATGAATTTCAAAAATTTGCTCGACATATGCACAACTTTGTCTATGGTAAGGTTTTTTCTTTTTTTTTGATTCTCAGAATTAACAAAACGGAATAAACAAAGGGTTATTTAATTTTTATGATTGCGTAAGCAAAGTAATAAACGCTAATAAATGTGCGTGAACAATTAAAAGGAAAAAAGGAAAGGGGACTTTTTTAATTATTTGGGTTTGGGTTGGCTACCTGTATGATTTTTTTACAGAAATGCAACCCACATTTAAGGGTGGTCATTATTCGGAAAATTTAAGACTCACACATGGTGAAACAGGTATGTAGCCACCGTAAAAAAATATACACCCATTTATAAGTACCTGTCAGTAAAATACTAAACAATACACAGTATAAATAGGTCTTCATTGATCGATTTTACTCATTCAACAAGTGTCGACGAACGCGATAGTTAAAATGAGCAAACGTTCGCGAGGATTTGAATGCAATACCAATCCAAGTAATTTTTGTTACATGTGCGCCATGCTCGTCACTCACATCGCCCAGGTTGTCCGGAAAGAAGTCCAAGTGCGAGTGTAGAAAATGTATCTTAAGCGACATATTTGCTCTAATTTTTTTATAATTTTGGAGTAGTTGTTCGACGATCTCTCTGTAATTTGAGCTTTTGTTGTTTCCAAGAAATCCGGAAACACTTTGCCGAAATGAGTTCCAAGCTGCAGCTTCATTTGGTGATAAAATGTGCTCAAACTGTTGGTCTTGCAACAACTTTTTAATTTGCGGACCGTCGAAAACGCCTTCCTTAATCTTTGCCGATGAAAGGTGAGGAAAAATGGTTTTTAAATAGGCGAACGCTTCGCCATCTTTGTTGATAGCTTTCACGAAGTTTTTTATGAGTCCGAGCTTTATGTGAAGAGGTGGGAGAAAAACATTTTCCTTTTTTATGAGTGGTGTATATTTCACGTTGTCGCTGCCGGGGATGAAGTTAACTCTTTCTGTCCAACTCCTCCTGGTGTAATGATGTTGACGATCGCGGCTGTCCCAAAGGCAGAGAAAACAACAGTACTTTGTGAATCCACCTTGTAATCCACAAAGGATACCGATAACCTTAAGGTCGGCACAAACTTTCCAATCGTGCCTCTCATAGTTAAGGCACTTTAGTAGATTGTCCATGACTTCGTATGTTTCCTTGGTGTCAACGGCATGAGCAATTGGAATCGAAGGTTTCTCGTTGCCGTTGTGCAGTAAAATTGCTTTAAGGCTCTGCTTGTTGCTGTCGATGAAAAGACGCCACTCTCCTGGATTGTAAGAGTACCCGAGTTCACCAAATAATCCGGGAATGTCCTTACAAAAACAGATGTTGTCTTTTTTTGTGTAGTACCTTGCGTATGGTTCATGACGCTTCCTGTAGATTGTTGTCACCACACCAGGAGCCAAGAAACCGAACTGCTGCATGCGCGATGCATGCAACTCTGCATCTTCCTTGGAGAGTTTCAATTCTCTAACCCAATCGTTCAGTTCTGCTTGGGAACATAAGCGTTGACCTCCATGCAATGTATATGTTGACTCGCATTCTGATGTGGTTTCTACTGTCTCCGGATCTGATGTTGGATGTATCGCCTCATTATTAGATGGCCATCTTGAAACGGACGGTTGCGGGTCCACTGGTTCTTCGGAAAATGGCACTGGAAAATTCACTGTTGAAACAGCAGCGTAAGTCCATCGTATATTTTTTCCCACGCCTGTTTTTTTGCTAAGACAGAAGTAGCTGTTACATGGCAAAGCGGAGCTCTCCAAAGCATTGGCATGATGATTCTCGGCTGTCGTCTGAAAGAATTTCAATAATAAGTTATATATGTTCTTGAATTTCGTAATCTACACTTACCTTGAGTCAGCTAGCTGTACGTAGCACCTTGGACATAGAGCACTTGGTGTCCACCACTCATCTATGATTGAGACCTTTAAATTGAAGCTCTCTTCAAATGAATCTCTCAATTTAGGTGAAAAACAACGCTTGTTTTTTTCAGAAACGTATTCTCCGCACATGTAACAAAAATTACTTGGATTGGTATTGCATTCAAATCCTCGCGAACGTTTGCTCATTTTAACTATCGCGTTCGTCGACACTTGTTGAATGAGTAAAATCGATCAATGAAGACCTATTTATACTGTGTATTGTTTAGTATTTTACTGACAGGTACTTATAAATGGGTGTATATTTTTTTACGGTGGCTACATACCTGTTTCACCATGTGTGAGTCTTAAATTTTCCGAATAATGACAACCCTTAAATGTGGGTTGCATTTCTGTAAAAAAATCATACAGGTAGCCAACGGAAAACCCAAATAATTAAAAAAGTCCCCTTTCCTTTTTTCCTTTTAATTGTTCACGCACATTTATTAGCGTTTATTACTTTGCTTACGCAATCATAAAAATTAAATAACCCTTTGTTTATTCCGTTTTGTTAATTCTGAGAATCAAAAAAAAAAAGAAAAAACCTTACCATAGACAAAGTTGTGCATATGTCGAGCAAATTTTTGAAATTCATACCTTTACTCAATTGCGAATAAAAGCGAAACGCGTGCATCGATTTTCATGATCTTTGTCTCATTTTGCTCATAGGTTATGTGACTTTACGTAAAAGTAATAAGATTTGACATTTTTTTAATTTTGGATTTTTATGGATTTAAAAAAAAAAAAATTAAATCTTTAGGCAAAAAATAAGTTTTTTCCTTTATATATTCATTTTTAACTTGGAAACTGTTGCTTGTATAGGAAAACAATGTATGAACAGATTAAGGGAATTGTAATTTTAAATTTTTTAAAATTTAATTCAATTAAATCGGGCTAGTGGTTCCCGAGTTATGCCGGACGAAACAAATTAACCAAAAAAAATTTTTTAAATTTTTGAAATTCATACCTTTACTCAATTGCGAATAAAAGCGAAACGCGTGCATCGATTTTCATGATCTTTGTCTCATTTTGCTCATAGGTTATGTGACTTTACGTAAAAGTAATAAGATTTGACATTTTTTTTCATTTTGGATTTTTTATGGATTTAAAAAAAAAAAAATTTAAATCTTTAGGCAAAAAATAAGTTTTTTCCTTTATATATTCATTTTTAACTTGGAAACTGTTGCTTGTATAGGAAAACAATATATGAACAGATTAAGGGAATTTAAATTTTTTAAAATTTAATTCAATTAAATCGGGCTAGTGGTTCCCGAGTTATGCCGGACGAAACAAATTAACCAAATTACACAGGCTTATACTTTACTAGTACGAAGATCGACAGATCAAAAGAAATTTGAAAAATGCCATTATTTAACACAAAATTGTTGAGTTGCATATGTTTTGCCCACGCCAATTTTTAATTTTTGAAATTTAGCTACACACAAAGAAAAAAATGTGAGAAATCATACAAGAAAAGCGTACAAGTTTTTTTCTGCGTGTAAGAACTTAGTTACACGCAGAAAAAAACTTGTGCAAAAATATCTAATTCAACTTTGTAAATATTTTTTGTATAAATTTCCCTCGTACATGTGCAGTTTCACATGTGCTTCTTTTGTATAAATACCTAAGTTTACTTGGTAGGTGTTCAGTGCTTATGTACCTTAAAATATTTCACCATGTTCTTTTTTCCACTTTAGAACTTAGATTTTACACAAGTTTCTTTATTAAAATTAATTAGTCAGTTGGATAATAGTGTAAGTGTGAATATGTAAGATGCCAATTTCATGAATTTTGAAGCAGATACTTGCAAAAACATACAACCGTGCACATTATTTTACAAGACAATCTGGTAATAACAGAACAATATTTGTAGGATGAGGCTGTAGGATTCGAATGAACTCAAACAGTCGGTTTTAAAGAGATAACATGTTCTCAACAATAAATTTGCTATGAAAAAACTCGAATGAAACTGCCAGAAATTTAAAAAGGCTTATATCTAGTTTACCACAGGAGCTCCAATTTGTCCAAAAATCATTCCATGCGTACAACATTTTATTCTTACCAAAATAAAAAAAATTTTAGCGGCGGCCCATACTTCCCGAGTTATGGGCCCTGAAAGTTCGTAGATATAATCCTCGATATCTTCCATCGGATCGGGTCAATATGGGTATCATTAGAAAGCTTATCGCAACACCTTCAAAACGATATATATATATGTTTTTTCGATCCGATAACCCATTGCGAGCCAAATTCAATATTTAAGATTTTTTAGTCGAACTTTCTACAAAAGAGCTTATTATCTGGAAATATTACAGATATGGCGATACGTATTTTACATCACACACATGCAGACAGGATCATGCGCAAAAATATGAGCCCTTTTAGGGTTAGCTAACCCTTTAAAAACCGGAGATATTAGAAAACAAAGTGGTGCAAATGAAAAAAGTGAAAAATTAATTAAAAAAATCGCTACGTAAAAAACTTTAGTCCGGCTACGCAAAAAAACTTCGTGTTTCTGTCTGCGTGTTTACACATAAACTACTTTTAGGAGGTAGAATACATCCTCATGTGTAAACACGCCTATAGAAAACACTTATTTGACTCGCAATGGGTTATCGGATCGAAAAAAACATATATATATATCGTTTCAAAGATATTGCGATAAGCTTTCTAATGATACCCATATTGACCCGATCCGATGAAAAACATGAAAGATATCGAGGAATATATCTCCAAAATTTCGGGGCCCCGTAACTCGGAAAATATGGGTCGCCGCAAATTTTTTTATTTTATTATTTTTTATCTAAAATATGCCCTCTACCACTTAAAAAAAAATTTTTTTTTTGACCTCTTTTGCTAAACTAGATATGTCCCTTAAATGTATTCCCTTCTAGCTTCACAGTGAAGATATCCAAACTGTTATCAGTTCTGCTGATCCTATATGCGCTACAATCCAAAGAACCGCAACAGAGTTGTGAAAAAGTTGCTGGACTACATAAGTGACCTCAATGTATCCACATACAGTGACCTCAGTGAAACTGGAACTAATCGAAAAGAAGACCCGCATGCGCGAATCTCTCAGCCAGAATGAATTGATATCGCGGAGTAATTCATTTGGTCGGCATCTTGCCATCTCATCCTCACCCATACCGATAGTGACGAAGAGCGCAAGTGTTGAGTGTTTGTCAGTCCGTCGTCCGATGCACTTGTGTTTCTCTGTCGTCCGTGTTGTGTGCCGTTCAGTTTGTGTTAAAATAAAAAAGCAAAAATCAAGCAAAATTACAGAAATCAAAAACAACAAAATAGAACTAATGAAAAAAAAAACATGAAAAACAACCAATAACAATAACCGCGCCGCGCCGGACTTAAACAACAAAACAACCCAACAACAACGATAACAATAGCATCGCAGCAGCATCCTCAACAGTCGCACATCACTGACCACACATTCTATGTCCGCTACGTAGTGTGTGCGTTGTCCCATTCCCTTCCCCCCCTTCCCATTCGTGCAGTGCAGTTGACACTCTTCTCTTTCTGTCGTTGTTCGCCCAATGCTCAAGGCATAACACTGAGCATTGGGGAAATACAGCAACGGCAGGGAGAGGAGTTTGGCAACTGTAGCTGCATACTGACTCTGTTTTGTTTTTTTCTTGTTTGTCTGTTCTAATGGTGGGTAAGTTTAAAGTACAATTTGCCAATGTACGAGGGCTGAGAGCGAATTTTTTTGCCGTGTACGCTCATGTACAATTCCATCGGCCTGGTGTTTTTGCTCTTTGTGAGACCCAGGTGTGTGAGGATTCTGATCCACAGCATTTTCACGTTCCTGGGTATCACACCCTATCCCTCTTTATTCCCCACAGAGGTCTTTTGGTATACGTACGTAATGATATAGTGTTCCAGAGCCGGCATAACTTAAACTCTGAAAATCCAGAAAAGGGAGGTATCCCTAAATGGCTTTGACGCCCTTTCCGATTCAATTACAAAAATTTTAGAGGATTGTCCTGACAGTGAAATTGTGGTTGCTGGCGATTTCAATGTCCATAATTCCTCTTGGCTTGCCCATTCGAGTCACTCAACACCGGAGGGTCAATACGCCGAGCTTTTTGCCGCGCATAATGATTTGACGCAACTAGTGAATGAACCGACTCACATTCCGTGTGTCCAAGGGCAACACTCTAACATTCTTGATCTTTTCTTAACATCACACCCTGAAAAGTATGAAGTTAACGTTCTAGCACCTCTTGGTAATTCGGATCACTGCATTGTTTCAGCATCCTTTTCGTATTCCGCTCTTCGTGTCGCTTCGACCCCAGCCCCAAAGCGGACAATATATATATACGAAAAGGCACGTTGGGCCGAGCTCAACAACTTTTTCCAGCATTTCAATTGGAAACTTTGTTTTCTTAATGGCGATATAGATGCTGCGGCTGAAATGATTGAAAATATTATCTTGATTGGGATGAAGTCATTTATTCCAATTAAAGTTATTTCGGATAAACCATCTAACAAAAGTTGGTTTAACCAGACATGCAAGGCTGCTGTCAGATCCAAAGAGGAAGCATTCAGGAAATGGCGTTTAAATAAAAATGCTACAACTGATCTGCTACGCAAGCAGACAAGAACCATGTGTGCCAGGGTACTTAGACGTGAAAAGTTTCTGTACGAACAACGTCTTCGTGCTAAAGTTCTTGCTTCTCCCAGGGGAAGTAAGAACTTTTGGTCATTTTTGAGAAGAGTAAAGGATAACTCCTCATCTATCCCAACTCTTGTTAAATATGACCAGATATTCACTAACCCGGTTGACAAAGCTAACCTATTGGCTGAAATGTTTGCAAGGAATTCATCCTTGCCGGAAAGCAATCAACCACTCCCCGTGATCGAAAATGTATCTAGTTCCATGCCTCAGATATTTTTTCGAACACGTGGAGTTAAAAGGGTTCTCGCAAATCTCGACGTAAATAAATCTCCAGGCCCGGATGGCATTTCAGCACTTGTCCTATGTAAGTGCTCTTCGACGCTTGCCCGTCCCCTTCGTAATCTCTTCAACCTTGCATACCGTGCAGGGGTTTTCCCAGCGCGTTGGAAGATTGCGAACATCCAGCCCATCCCTAAAAAAGGTGAGGCTAATAATCCTGCTAACTATCGACCGATCGCGATTTGCTCAGCGCTTTCGAAGGTTATGGAGAGTATGGTTAACCACCATCTTGTGAGGTATTTAGAAACTAATGGCTTACTTAATGATCGACAGTATGGCTTCCGTAGGAATCGATCTACGGGAGACCTGATGACACTGCTATCCGAAAAGTGGAATCGATCTATTCACCAGCTTGGTGAGAGTAAAGTCGTTGATCTAGATATCTCCAAGGCCTTTGATAGAGTTTGGCACGGCGCACTCATATCAAAGCTTATCGCTTTTGGTGTTGGTAGTGACTTCTCTCGATTTAAATCGAGCTTTCTCAGAGATCGCACTATACGTGTTGTTGTAGATGGGTTCTCATCCGACGAGCATAGGTTAACCGCAGGAGTACCACAGGGCTCTGTCCTTTCCCCCTCCCTTTTTCTTATTTTCATCGACGACCTCTTGGATCGGACTGTGAATCCAATATACTCATTCGCGGATGACAGCAACCTCTGGCATTCATACTCATTCGATCATAGACCAAGTCGTCAAGAAATTGAGGATAAAAGGCGATTGATGGATGAGTCACTTAGCCAGGATTTGATGGCCATTTCTGAATGGGGTCGTGAGAATAGAGTAGATTTTAATGCACGTAAGACCCAGTGCTCCTTGTTGTCTCACAAACGATTCACTGATCCAACGGTGTCGTCGATTTTAATGAACGGTGTAGATGTTGAGCAATCAGATGCTCTCGATGTTCTCGGCATGAAAATACAACGTGATGTTCGATGGACAAAGCATGTATTTGATGTGTCGAAAGATGCCTTCAAATGTTTAGGCTTTCTAAAAAGATGTAAAAAATATTTCACACCCTCTGATCTTCTCAATATCTACACTACCTACATCAGACCAAAGATGGATACTTTCATGGTGTTTGTTCTTCGGAAATTCGTGATCTTATACCGCCCGTGAGAACGTTCGGTAGAGATACGCGGCTTTCCAGGAACGCTCACCCATTTGTTGTCGATTGGACATCCGACCGCACTACACATTACAGAATAAATTCGTTCTTCGCCCGCACTATCCGTATGTGGAATCGACTTCCGGCAAATATCTTTCCCTCCAATTACGACATTCAGAGATTCAAAACAGATGTCAACAGACACTACTCCCTCTTTCCTCCTTCCAATACCTTATCTTCCTTCTACCAACGCAATGCACTGCATTTATAGGGGACATCCCCTGAGTGTTGGTTCAGTGAAAAAAAAACAGCAGATCTAGCAGTTGTACAAACGATGTACCTTTCAAACGCCGCACAATGCACGTGCGAAGTATATCACATTGGGCACCAGCCAACATTGGATCATACAGTCTATCAAAAAAAGTATAGCATGCCGCTTGCCACCTCTGATGTCTGTTTGGCTGATGTTTGTATTTTGTTCTTGTTTTCATTTTAGATTGGCGAAATTACTTCCTGGTCAAATTGCTTAAATACGTGGTAGTATGACAATCATTGTCGGTGACATACGTCCTCAATGTAATTTAACCCTGCGCCATATATCACGTACCGCCAATGCTATGAATGTCCAGGGTCTATACGTGATGTGGTACACGGCATATAAGGCCTTTATAACCGAAGCGCGGCGACAGTGGGAGTGGCGTGCAACAAATGCGATTATGGATTATATTGTGATTGCCATGAGAAGCTTTGGTCGAGTGACAAGTTTGGGCTCATACACATAACGATCGTTTTGAATGTAAGAGAAAAAATGTCTACTTTTGTCAATGTTTCCCTAAACATGTTTCTCTTTAGATGCTGAACACGAAACTTCCAATAAGCAATATGGTCCAATTTGTGTGTTTTTTTCACAAAGGCGACAAAATTATATCGCTTGTAATAGAAGTCAGACATTCGTGATCTGTGACATGGTTCCCCTCGTTCCATCTAAACTATTGATCGGTGTGCTTGCCATCCCATTTTAAATTTAAGCCTTCAACACATTTTAGTGAATATATTAAATAAATACGTTTTTAATTTTGATTAAATTCATCAGCGTTTTTTTATTTGGGAGGGAAAAAGAATACTATCAAATGATTTTTGGTCATTCATTTTATTCAATTTATTAAAAAACCACTAAAAATTCCATAAATGAAACATGGAAAATGACAAAAAAATCCAATTCCTTTTATTGTGGCCATTAGTTAATTTATTTCTTCATTTGTATGTATTGAGAACGGCATAAATCTAGTTTAAGTGGATTCTCAGAATTGTTTCAAATTAAATTAGGAAATACTAACACAGATATGTAAATTAATCAAAAATTAAAAAATTGTAATAATATGGCTGTTTTTCTTTAAGACTGGATAACTAAGCTGCGATAACAAAAATCTAAATAAAATCTTAAAATTTCACTCAAAATAAAAAATTCTTTTTTAAAATTGTCGTCAAAAGCTATATCAATATGTCTGTGAAAACACATTTTGAAAAAATAATTTTGTGTTAAGAATGTTTGACTTAGCCTGGATAATTATCCAGTGTAAGTCAAAATGATGTATATCGAGACTAAGTCCAATAAAGTCGACACAAAATATTTTTTTTGAAAATTTCTTTTGATACATACATATATTTATATTGTAGTTGGCGACAATGTGAAAAAATATTTTTTTATTTTGAACGAAAAATTAAATTTTTATTAAAGTTTTTGTTATCGCAGCTTGTTATCCCGGCTTAAAGAAAAACAGCCCTAATGTAATATGTGTTGTGTTTTTCGTGTATGTTTACTAGTCGTTCCTGTATTTCTTGGAATAGAATTTTGTTTATCCGGACGTATCCGCTGAACGATATACACATGAGAGGAAAGGTTAAAAGGTGCATTCTCATAGGTCTGCCAACTTACACAAATTATAAAAATTCCTGATTTAAAATTGTATTAAAGTAAAAAATGCAGATGTTGTAAAATTAGGTTAGAAAATGGTCGAAATGCCATTGATCTCCGCGAAATTTCACCGAAGTGTTTATAATTAATGTATAGCATCAACTAACAAGTAAGAAAAGGCTAAAGTTTGGCGTGGACGACTACGTGATACCCTGCCTATACCTGGTTTTAACAAATACGGGTATTTTAATTTATTTGGGTATAGTTTATACATCCAGTTTATAAATTCAGTGTACTATAAATTCATATTTAACCAAATTTAACGTAATACGTACATGTGCCACGATGGGGATCGAACTAACGCGTTCAAAAAGTAACAAAGATAATGGAAATACATAGATTAAACAAAATTTTCAGAGAAGTGTGTAGTACGAGGGAAATTATTCAGATGGCTCTGAATGGATTTTTGGAGAGAAAATTTCTCTTTTTTTCTAAAAACTGCAATAAATGGAAAATATAAGTGAAATAAATCTACCAAAGTGTGGTAGTTGACTTATAGTCATAAAAATTATTGGAATTAACTTTTACATCATTCGTTTTCGTTCAATTTTTGAGTATTTTAAGCGAAAGAGAGAAAAAAATTGAGTGCATTAGAATATACTTTGAGTGAAATAGAATGTACTTTTTGCACATTCGCCACCTAGTGGTCTTGGCTACAACTACAGCTATTTTATCTATGTATTTCCATTATCTTTGGGATTAGCAACCATCACGGTGTGTCAGTAGTTTGATCAATTTAAAATTTTGCTAGACAACTTCGGAAAGCACCATAAGTACATGTACGGAATTTAAAGACCTATCTGTTTCCTAATGTATTTTCCTTCAAGAAATCAACAACCATCCCACTGTAAGTGGGCGTAGGTTGAGAAACTATTTTTTTTTCTAAACAACTTTTCTAAGTGTACGAAATTTAAAAGGAACTTTTTTCCTAAGTTATTTCACCTCAAAAAAAACACTACCATTCCACTGTAAATCGGCGTGGCAGTAGGTTGAGAATCTTAATATTTTCTAAACGACTTTTGTAAGGTATTTTGCCTCAAAAAATCTACTACCATCCCACTGTAAGTGGGCGTAGCACCTCATAGACGACTTTGTTAAGCACCGGAACTACATGTATGAAATTTCAAAGATGTAGCTGCCTCCAATTCTTTTTATACACTCCACGCTCGCAATTGTAGACAGAACCAAATGAAACTTTGCACAACGAAGTTTTTCGGGAGAAGGACGAACGCTATTAATTTGAAGAAAATCGGTTCAGATTTAGATATAGCCCCCATACGAATTTCACTCCCAGTTTGACTCTTTATTTAAACTAGGAACACCTGAAAATAGGTCAGATCGGTTCAGATTTGTATATAGCTCCCATTCAAATTTCGTTCTCGATTTGACTCTCTCTGGTCTAGAAACCACATATTTTTACAGATCTTCTTCAAATTTGGCAAAATATCTTATATTTCAACTAAAAACACGCATGGTGAAAGTGAGTCAGATCGGTTCCCATACAAATTTCGCTCCCGGATTGAAATTTTCCGCCCCAGAAACCACATATTTTCACCGAATTTCTTCAAAATGAGCATAACACGTTATACTTGAACTGAAAGAACTTGTTGTGGAAGTTAGTCACTTTATTCGATGTTTGGATATAGCCCCGATACAAAATTCTTCCCGTTTTCACTTCTTTACCGAATCAAATTGTATTCGGATAGAAAGTGGAGTGTATCATATAGTCGGCCCGCCCGACTTTTGGCGTTCCTTTCCTACAATTGCGACCTGTATTTTATTGCGGGACGACAAGGATGAACGTGTTACCAAATAAAGTAGATGTTTTTAGGGGAAGCAAAAACACATGTTACCTATAGTGATTTTTCAAAATGTTTACTTTTTGTAAAGTGGTGCAAAAAATTATAAAGTGACCGTCTGCATCTAGAAACATACTCTGCGGTTGTAATTTTTTGTTCAAAACTGGGTAGAAAATGATAAAAATTATACATACGAAGGGAGTTCAGCTAAAATATTGCACATCGACAAGCACATTCCTTTGACTGTGCATGAGTGCTATCTAATAGGAGGTTTCCAAATTTCTATTTTAGATTTATCTATAGTCACTAAAAGAAAATTAAATAAATACTATCCGAAATAATATTCGCGTACAGTACAGCGGGTACCTCTATTATTTCATAAATCTACGAACAAAATATATCCTCTGACCTTTTTTACATGTACACTTAGAAAAAAGTCTGCTCTGAATAGCAGACTTTGTTTGCTATCTATCAGCAGACACTTTTTCTGTTATTACAGCAATTTTTCTGCTATAAAAGCAGATTATCTGCAGTTTTTCTTCAGCAGCTATACTGCCTTAAAGTTTGCACGCTGCTGAAAATTGTTGATGTTAATTAAAAAAGATTAAAATGGCACCGAGTATTATATTTTTATTAGTCTGAGAAAACTGCAAATGAATAGCATTAGATTTTTTAAAAAGCATGTCTCACATTGGGTTGATGAATCCGTTTTATTAATCATGTCGATTATGCACGCCGACGGATTTGCTGCGGATCGGATTGACTCGATCCGCACTCGACTCACTTTGTGAGGAAAATTGTATTATGTAATCCGTCGGATGACTGCATTACCAACATAAAGTCGATATTACATTACAGCTGTCAAATTGACATTTATAAGCAAATGACAAACAAAAGTAACCAATAAAGTGCGCTGACATATTCTTAGATTTGAAATTAAATAAAATAATTGAAATTCTAACATTTTATAATGTATTCATCAATTGGTTTTTTTATAAATTTGGAAGAAAAAAGAAGGCTTGTCGTACGCTGTCTATAAAAGAAAACAAATCATTTAACATTTACATTTAATTTTTTCTCATCTTACCTCTTAGCTTCCATTAGTAATTAAAACAAATAAAAAAACAACCAAAAAGTACTTTATCCGCATCAAATCAGCGATGATTTTCTGTCGGATATTTTTGTATGTGAAGTGAGTCGCATGAGGAATACATAATACGAATTTTTCCGCAACGGCATTACCATCGGCTTATATAATACCAAAATACTCAACTGCGGAAAAAATCCGATCCGCAGCCATCCGTCGGCGTGCATAATCGACATGATTGTCGGCAAAATTGCATTTCAGTAATCCATCTATCAGTACACTCAAAGGAATATGTCAGTAAACGAAAGCAGAAAGTCTACTGAAAGAGCAGATTTTCTGCTGTTAAAAAAGAGACAGCAGATTTGTATCTGCTGAGGTGGTAAACAGCTGTTTGCTGTTTTTAGCAATATATATGATACTCATATTGTCCTAAGCTAATATAAAAGAAAATTCGAGCTAAACTCGCTTATGAACGCTTCTCTATTTTTATATTTTAATTAACAACAGCCAATTTTAGCAGACTGCAAACTCTTTAGCAGTGTTAATGGTGATGTAAGATTGCAGAAAACTGCTGTTATGCCAAAAAACAGCTGTAATAGCAGAAAAGTGTCTGGTGATAAGTGTAGAACTTCTTTTTTTTAACTAGTTGCTTGAAATTACATAGATACATATCGAGGGCTTATATTCATAAGTGGTTATGAACAAAAACATAACTTTTCAGGAGAGCGAAAAAACTTATTTTCTCCTTAATTTGAAGAGAAATTATTAATAGTTCTTCTACAGTTTAATCTAAAAAGGATTACTAATTGCTACGATTAAAAAGTTTTCGAAATTTCCTATTATTCGCGGTTTCATGGTTCATAGCCACTTTTGTATGTTTAAAATTGAGTACTAGAATGATGAAAAGAAATCTTGGCAATGTTGTATAGAAAACGCATTTTCTGTGATGTACACAGCGAATTTAAAGATTCCAGCTTCATCCGTTAGATTGGTCGCTTGTAACATATACGTAGCCAGTCGCGAAAATCGCTGCAATTGATGAAAAATCCAAAATTCGCCGTTATATTTTAAATTTCGTCATTCATAATTCTGAAACTTTTCATACACAAATATTCCCCATGAAGTCAGCAATGACATGCCAAAGAAATATTTTGGTATTCTCAACATAATAAAAAAAGTTACGTCGGTTTTTCTAAAGAAACTTTTCACAATTTTTCACTTTGCAGCCACTATTTATCCTATTTTAGCCTGATAACTTGGCAACCAAATTGCTATTAACGGCGAAATGATGGAATGCTATAGTACGATATGCCATAAATCTAGATAAATGATTTAAACAAAATCGTTGTAGCGAATTACAACCTTCGGCATACATCTTCTGCATTTTTGAACTATTTTATTTATATTATTTGTATGTTCATAGCCACTTTTGCAGTCACAAACTAACGTGTGAGTGAATAACCAAATCCGAAAATAAAAAATATTTGGAAATGTTTCTTCATTTTTATAATCTTAAATATGTATAAATTCGAATAACAAATACAGTTTTTTGTATTCGATGAAATGCAAGAAGAAACAACTAGAAATTTTAATTCCAAAAAACCAAATAATTGGTAATTTAGAGTTTCGTTTTCCTACGTAGATCGAAGTTACTGAATTTGTTGTTTCTCTTTTGAATAATACTTGTTACATATGTACAAAAAATACTAACTCTGAAAAATATTTGACATAAGTGATAAATATAATAAAAATTTTAGTAAGTTAAAACTCATTTCTTATTGTTACGAAACTTTAAAGTAGATTTTGAAATAGAGACCTAAACGCAGGGAAAAAATGAATTTCGTAGAAACGAAATTTTAAACACGTGAACATCGTTTTTGAGTTTCTTTTGTGGGAAATGAACAAAGAGAAATAAGTTTATGTATATCAAACAGTGTTCTTCGTTTGTCGAAATGGATTTGTATTATAATTGCAAACTCCCAAAACATTGGAAGTAACAGAAACCGTTGTTGTTGCATCTGTGATGAAAATATGACACATCGGTTCAGATTTAGATACAGCTCCATAAAAATGTCCAATCGCAAATTTTACATCTTAGCGCTCTAAAAGCATCAGGCATCATAGTGATTCTTATCTACACTTTTTTAAAATTACTAAACGGTTTTGTTATTAAATTTCCAAACGTTTATTGCAGTACACAATTAAAAGTTCATAAGATATAGCTCTAGTCGAATGTCAAGAAGTGATATCGGTTAATAAAAATGAAAATTTTCCGAGCAATTTGATGTCCATTAGCGAAATTAGCTCTACACAATCCTGAATTTAGCGCAATTCGTTTAGTTTGTTTGTATTTTTCATACCCTTTGTCCGAAATTCAAGAAAGTATCCACGATTTTTTATGTAATTTTCGTGTTTTCATGATTTTACTGCAAAATTACCATTTCAGACGAGCTATTTTAAAAAGACCTTAAAAATTCTATATTTTATTGCTTCAGAAAGTCTAGAAGGTTTCAAAAAGTATATGTTCGAAACCAAAACCCCCCCTGCGCACGACCCTGGTGGAGACGTATACGAAGTTAGTGCAGATACAAAAAGTAATACATACACCGTATAATAAAAACTAGTAAAAATTGTGGTGTTTAAACGAATCTGGATAAACCTTTTTTAAAACGGTGCCTTAAGGCACTACTTGGCGATTCCGTGAGAGCAGCCAGTGTTTATTCAATCAATTTTTATCTTTTATAAGTTTCGTTAACTTGTTGTCAACTGAAGTTATTTCTATTCAACTGCAAGTTTAGTACTAACTTTTCAGACTTTTCTGCTGTTTTTACAGTCAAATTCTTTTGAGTGTATTGTATATGGAAAACAAAGTTCTCAAGAAATCGCTGAACTTTGTATATTTCTATAAGAGCTTCAAAACTACTTCTGTTTTCTGTAGCGTTTTTTCACATCTCTTCCTGAAAGGGATATGGTCTGAAGAGACTAACGGGCTAGTCTTCCACTTAAATATTTTAAGGTCATCAGTCATTGATCCGTTATCACCGCGCCGATACCATAATCCGATGCATCCCATTGGATCGTTCACAAATTCTTTATGAAGTTGTTACATACTAATCTCTTTTATTGCTATATCTTGCGCTAAATTATACTGTCTCCAAAAATCTATCTTTAAATAGAGATCTTGTTCCGAATCCGGACACAAATATAGTTCCATCTCGTTTGTTATTTCCTTATATTTTGTTAATAAATCAACTTTTCCTAATGTACTTTGTTCCTGTCCTCCAGCAGTCTTAGCACAAAAATATTCTCAATCGTATTCTTAATACATTCACTGAATCTCTTGTATTTAAAATTCCTTTAATTTCGATGCCTTGGACTTCTATCTCGACGAATACTCCTGGATATGGGTTGTTACTGACTCCATCTATTGCTACTACTAAAGATCTTTCTTCTCTTTTGGAATTGTTCTAACTACTAGCTCTTCGTTCGACTGAGATTCGTAAATGCTTCTCGCGCAGACGAAATCAAAACTCCTGAAAACCTTACACTCTTATACTCTAGTAAACCAACCAGCGGAGAGAGATTGGAGTTGGTATACTACTATCCAGGGAAGCCACAATGCCATGATCAGCTGGAAACCCTGTGGCGATAGAATAATCACAGCAAGATTTTGCACCAGGGCTAGATGGTAAGGTAAGGTACTTGTGTCCAATGCTATGCTCCAACAGAAATATCTGAATCCTCGGAGAAGGTATCATGACATTGGCGGAATGACGTAAAATGATGAATTACGTACCGAAAGTAGGGTATGGCGTAAAAGTTTCCTTAATGTACGATCCGCAAACCAGAAGCAGTCAAACGCAGGTATGATGTGCAAAAGCTGCAAAACCACTAAATTCTCCACAACTACGTTGAAAAACTGCAAA
This sequence comes from Polietes domitor, assembly GCA_947397865.1. Lineage (NCBI taxonomy): Eukaryota > Metazoa > Arthropoda > Insecta > Diptera > Muscidae > Polietes > Polietes domitor. The sequence continues at coordinate 114,886,108 of OX377619.1, read as the reverse complement.
GTGCACTACCGACTCATCGTGAGCAGCAACTGATACAATGGCAAAATATCAACAAAAAATCAATGAAGCGGGCAGGGAAAATGTAGGTTTTAAAACACCCAAACGAACACAACGGATGATACGTGGAAACTAATCCTGGAAAGAAGATATTAAAGCGAAGCAAATTGCAGCGAGAACTTGAAGTGTAAAGAGAACATTGAGCGATGCCCACACACGGTACGATAAACTAGTGAAGCGCAGCTCCAGAAAGGAAAATAGACGATGGCATGAACATCAAGTCAGTAGTGCACAAAAAACCACTGAAGAACACAGGTCCAAAGATACTCGATCAAAAAGAAATTTACTGGCAAACGTTTATTAAACACCCAAACACTAGTAGTGAGCAGCTAGTAATATGGAGACAGCACTACTCTGGAATGCTATCCAATTCCATAACTAACCTCGTAAGTGTTCGCTCTTGCAATATGCACACAGCGAGACAAGACATCTCCATAGAATGCCCAGGCATAATGGAAATTTTAGATGCAATCAGTAACTTGAAGAATAACAAATCTCCTGGATGTGATAACATTGCGCCAGAGATGCTTAAAGCTGATCCCAATGCCCAGGCATAATGGAAATTTTAGATGCTATCAGTAACTTGAAGAATAACAAATCTCCTGGATGTGATAACATTGCGCCAGAGATGCTTAAAGCTGATCCCCAAACAACAGCGCAATTGCTGATTCCACATTGCTGTCAACATCCCAAAAAAGTGACCTTACCGAGTGCAGAAACTGGAGATCACTCAAATCATTAACAAGAGAGTTTCCGATACTATACTTCCCGATATTAGGTCAGAGCCGGCCGGCTTCCGTCCACACAAATCTTGTGTAGATTATTTAACACTCTGCAGTATGTTAATTGAGCAATCAGCAGAATGGTATTTATTGACTTTGAAAAGACATTCGACAGCCTCAGTCACCACGCAATATGGAATTCACTTGCCTGTAAAGGCGTGTCGCGAAAATTCTTGTATAAAGACGTTAAAAGCCGAGTTGTTCACGACAACGCACTATGAGACAAATGACTCATTTCACTGGCCAAAAGTCTTAAACCTCAAACAATTAATTTAATTGAACAATGTAAGTACAAAAAAGTACATATTCTTCTTGCAGAAAGCTATTCTTGAATTAAAAATCCAAAAATAACCCATTCGGGGCCGCTTTATTTCAGTGGTCCCTAAACCTTTATTTACAAAATTCTGTGTATTTTATAGATTAATTTTACACAGCAATTTTCTATTTACTGTTTATCATTTTTTAAGTACCATGCTTTCAAATATAATTTCAAGTCCATTTTCCAAATATCCAAATACTGGGATATGGATCGCTTAATATGTCCTATTCATCATCGTTCTCGTAGGTGCTATAATCTTCATCAGCACTTCAATTAAAATTTGATTTATGTGCTGGACTATATTTGTCATGATCGCAAACTAATAACTCTTTTACTTCCGTAGTATATTATTTGTAAGGCTATTCTTCCTAACGTGGAGTAATCTTAAAAATTATATACGACGAGAATCTGAGGCATCATCTCCAAAAAATCCTACTAATCCATAATCTGTTTAGATGGATAAACACTTTATGTACTGTGACTGTCATAAGTAACCAAAGATATTCTTCCAATAATAAATCCACAATGTAAAAATACGCTAGAGCTTATCTGGCAATAATTTCCCTTTGGTACAATACTGACTTCGTTTTCGATGGTCTTGTGGGCTTTGTATGGATTATTTAAGTACTTTTTGCCAGTGTTACTGGTCCTCGGTTGCTGCTGCACATATCAATTGATCAGTATCACTGGAATTTTGTTGTGATATATTTTATTCTTCTCTTCTCTTTCCGCTAGTTTTGTAATAAAATTGAACCCGAGGCTTTCCGAAAGTTACAGTAAATTCTTTCAACTAATCTCCGTTATGCCGACGAAATCTCGTTAGCATCCATTGACATTTTTCCATTTTAAATATACCGACCAATAGAAATTTCTTATACTTCCCGTTAACTGGGTTATATTTTCGTTCTGAAAACTATCAACCCAAATTTACAAAAGGCATAGTCATAAACTGTAACTTCTCGCTTTTGTTCGGTGCGATGTTTGATCCAGACGCAAACAATTCGACATTTGGTTAATGAGTGTATCTGAAAAGAGTGATATTTTCACCGTAATGTAATATCTGTACAAAACCAGATATTAATTAATATGTCCACAACACAAAAAGCTTTAATTCTTTGTGTAGCTTTATTGTCCCAAACCGAACTGACATTTTAATCTATATATATAAAAGAGTTGCGTGATTGAGTGACTGAGTGACTGAGTTACTGAGTGACTGAGTGACTGACTGATCACTCCCCAGACCAAACGGCTAGAGCTAGAATCATGAAATTTGGTATGTACATTTCTCTTACCGTGTAGAGGTGTGATAAGAAGGGATTTTTCGAAATTCGTACTTTTAAGGGGTAAAATGGGGTAAAAAGGGATAAAAATTGTACCACCGCAATGACCAAACGGCTGGGCCTAGAATCTTGAAATTTGGTATGGGCATTCCTCTTGCGGCATGAAGGAATCCCAAAAAGTGGATTTTGAAAAATTCGTACTTTTGGGGGGTAAAATGGGGCAACAAGGACCAAAAATTGTACAAACAACACGAGTGAAGCTAGAATCATGAAATTTGGTATGTACATTTTCCTTACAGCGAAGAAATCAGATTTGAAGGAAGTTTTTCGTAATTCGTACTATTAAGGGGAAAATGGGGTAAAGAGGGATAAAAAATGTACCACCGCAATGACCAAACGGCTGGGACTAGAACCTTGAAATTTGGTACAAAAATTCCTCTTATAGCTTCAACGCTCCCAAGAAAATATTTTTCAAAATTCGTACTTTTTGGGGGGTGAAATTGGGTAAAAAGGGATAAAAATAGTACCACCGCAATGACCAATCGGCTGGGCCTAGAATCTTGAAATTTGGTACGAATATTCCTCTAGCGGCATGAAGACATACCAAAAAGTGGCATTTGCAAAATTCGTACTTTTGGGGGGTAAAATGGGGCAAAAATGGACAAAAATGGTACCAACAGTACGGTTGAAGCTAGAATCATGATATTTGGTGTGTACATTTATGTTACAGTGTAGAGTTGTGATAAGACGATATTTTTCGAAATTTGTACTTTTAAGGTGTAAAGTGGGGTAAAAAGGGATAAAAATGGTACCACCGAAATGACCAAACGGCTGGACCTAGAATCTTGAAATTTGGAATGGGTATTCCTCTTGCGGCATGAAGGCAACCCAAAAAGTGGATTTTGAAAAATTCGTACTTTTGGGGGGTTAAATGGGGCAAAAAGGGACAAAAATGGTACAAACAACACGGCTGAAGCTAGAATCATGAAATTTGGTGTGTACATTTCTCTTACAGCGTAGATATCTGATATGAATTGAGTTTTTCGAAATTTGTACTTTTAAGGGGTAAAATGGGCTAAAAAGGGATAAAAATGGTACCACCGCAATGACCAAACGGCTGGGGCTAGAATCTTGAAATTTGGTATGGACATTCCTCTTGCGGCATGAAGGCATACCAAAAAGTGGTATTTTAAAAATTCGTACTTTTGGGGGGTTAAATGGGCCAAAAAGGGACGAAAATGATACCAACAACACGACTGAAGCTAGAATCATGAAATTTGGTGTGTACATTTCTCTTACAGCGTAGATATCAGATTTGAAGGGATTTTTTCGTAATTCGAACTTTTTGGGGGTGAAATCGGGTAGAAAGGGATAAAAATAGTACCACCGCAATGACCAAACGGCTGGGCCTAGAATCTTGAAATTTGGTATGGACATTCCTCTTGCAGCATGAAGACATCCCAAAAAATGTTATTTGCAAAATTCGTATCTTTGGGGGGTTAAATGGGACAAAAATTGTACCAACATCATGGCTGAAGCTAGAATCATGAAATTTGGTATGTGCATTTCTCTTACAGCGAAGAGATCAGATTTCAACGGAGTTTTTAGAGGGATAAAAATTGTACCACCGCAATGACCAAACGGCTGGGACTAGAATCTTGAAATTTTGTAAAAAAATCCTTTATAGCTTCAACGCGCCCAAGAATTTTTTTTCATAATTCGTACTGTTTGGGAGTGAAATCGGGTAAAAGTGGATAAAAATAGTACCAATTAAATGGATGCAGCTGAAACCATAAAATTCGGTGTGTACATCCCTCAAAATGTTTAGAATCGCAAAATAAAGGAATTTTTACTTTTAAAGGGAAAAGGGATAAAAAAGGTACCAACAACACGGATGACGCTACAATAATGTATATTCGTTTTACAGCGCAGATCACTAATAAGAAAGCATTTTTCGAAATTTGTACTTTTAAGGGATTAAATGGGATGGTACCACCGCCCTAACTAAACGGCTGGGCCTAGAATTTTGAAATTTGGAACGGGCATTACTTTTATAGCACGAATGCGACCAAGAAAATATTTTTCAAAATTCGTACTTTTTGTGGGTGATATCGGATAAAAAGGGATAAAAATGGTACCAATCAAACGGATGGAGCTGGAATAATAAAATTCGGTGTGTACATTCCCTTAGAAACGCAAAATCATTTTTCGTCATTTTTCGAAATTTTTAATTTTATGGGATTAAATGGGATAAAAATTGTACCATAGCCCAGACCAAACAACTGGGCCTAGAATCATGAAATTCGGAACGGGCATTACATTTTTCAAAATTGCGTACTTTTTGTGAGTAAAACTGGGTAGAAAGGGATGCAAAATGGTACCAATCAAATAGACGGAGCTGGAATCATGAAATTCGGGGTCTGTATCCCTGAAAATGCTTACTAACGCAAATTGAAGGAATTTTTCGAAATTCCCACTTTTAAAGAGTAAACGGGAAATCGGGGATAAAAAAGGTACCAAGAACACGGTTGACGCTACTATCATGAAATTCGGTGTGTATATTCGTTTTATAGCGCAGATCACCGATGAGAAAGAATTTTTCGAAATTTTTACTTTCAAGGGATTAAATTTGTACCACGGCTGAAGCTAGAATTGTGAAATTCGGTGTGTATATTCCTCTGACCGTGTAGACGTAAATGTATACTTTTAAGTAGAAATCGTAACAACAAGCGATTAAAATGGTACCCGCCAATGTAAGGTATATATTACTCTGACGTGCAATACAGAAGTATTGCATCAAAATGTGTACTTTAAAGGTGGAAGCGGGTCAAAAGTGATAAAAATCGAACAAACCAAATTGGGATAAATATGGCACTAATCAAAGTTTTTAGCTGGAATATGAAAAGAATGTTAGAAATTTGGCGTGTACGTTTCTCCGAGTAAGTAGATGCTCAACATAAAATAATATACAAAGGTGTGTGCAGCGATGGTGGCAAAGATTCCCATCATCCGTATAGAATTTATAAAATGTTTAATTTTACGTATGAAGTGGTAATTTTTGTCGCAGGTACAAAAAGGAACACTGCAAATGCATGCATATTTGGTACACTCTAAGTCATTATAAAAACTTTATCAAATATCAAAATACAACTGGTTCCGAATATTTTACTAGGAATATGGACTATATGTGTGGGGGTACCATAACGGGTATATCAATTTCATCCATCTCCGAACTTAAACTAAGTCTGAGAAAAATAATACTTTGTTCATAGTTTGAATAAATTACTTAATTCCCTTCGAGAGTTATCGTGTACACCAGCAAGCCAGACAGACAGACGGACGTGATAGGGACTTATTAAATACTTAGGGTATTAAATCACCCTCCGTAGGGTAATTATACCCTCCGTAGAGTGAGGGTATAATTATCTCGGATTTTTTAAGAAAATTGTTGCAATTTAAATTAATCACTTGACTGCGTATAAATTGATGGCACAATATAAATTATTTTTTGTTTAATTTGTGCAAGGGGGACAAAAATTCGGTATATAAATTCCTCCAGCTACGTAGGATTTGGAATCGAGAATTTGGTGGGAATACGTAGTTGGGAAACATAAAGCATGTTTTCAAATTTTGTGAGCATTTACAAGCGATTTACCCTGAAATAAATATCCTTACACCGCATACGAAGTAGCGGGTATTTGCTAGTAGCCTATATAACGTCACATTTTAAAGATTACGACAACCGACACGAGGCAACTTCAAATATTTAACATGTTTTCACAATTTAAATACATACCTTGTGCGCTATCTTCCATATTAATACTTGAAATTTATTGTCCACCAAATTTTGGAAACGATAACGATTAGACAGAAAGCAGGTCCTGTGGACACTTTTGCAACTAAACTATAAAAATACTTATTTAACAGCTTGTTGATTACCTAGTTTAACCATATTTTAGTTTATGTACTAATCCGTAATGAGGTTTTCCAAACCCTGATATTAAATAAAACAAATATCGGCCTCTTTTATTCACGTCAGTCGAAGGAACCACAACTCAAAAATAAAGTATAACATTTTTAAGTCCTACACAATCCCTTTTATATTTTTTTCTCTAGCAAAGGCAATCAACTACAATCCTGTAAGTATTTGTATGTAGTTTTCTGCGCTCGGAAAACTACGCGCCTTTCTCAAAAGTTATTGCTCAATATAACTTCATTATACACAAAGTCCTGCTCAACTTTGTTCATGGTCCTTGCGAACCTCCTTTGACTCAGCAGTGTGGAATTCTCAAAATCATCCGTTTGGCGTGGGTAAATTTGCACAAAACTCGATATTTATACAGTCCACTTCACCAACCAACACCTCTGTTGTCTAAACAACAAGACAAACGCATCATCCACAAACATCAGCTGAAGCAACATATGTTTCCCCCTCCCACTTTGCGCTTTTTACTACTCAAAAGTAATATAAAGTTCCAAACAAGTGCTGAAACCAAAAAGTGTCAAAAATTTAAGAATTTCCGACTGAAATGATATTGACACGATCTCCATGAAATGGTTGTCATAAGCAAAATTCGGGTTCTATTGAATTGTGTTAAACAAAATAATCATGAAAAGTGCATTACACACCGGAAAATTACACAAACAAATTTTTCGTTTTAATTTGTAAATGTATAAATACACATGTGTTAACAATTCCTGGCTTTAATATGAAATTTAAATTCAAGTTCATCCTGAAAAATGTAAAGTGTTCCTCGACAAAGAAAGTGCAAAAAAATAGTTATTCCCTACAATGGATTACATGTTACATGTAAATATTTCTTCCATAATTCATTTTCATTTATATTTTTAGCACGGTTTGGCAATTATTTCAAATTCGCACATTCTCCACCTTCAGCTTCAAGGCGATTATCAAATAAGGTGTTAAAATCCTAAGAGCTGATTTAGCTTAATCATAGTGCGCACGTTTCTCTAACTTATGGTCCCTGGTTGTAATCCTGAAGCGGCCAAACATTTTTCTCTGTCATTTGTTTTTTCTTCAGTTTCAACATTTTGTTCTATTCAATTTTTCATAAATCTAAATATAGATCATCGCTGTTTTTTCTTGTCCATAAGGTTTTCAGTCACAAGCTTGGCTTCTATGAATCTAAATATAGAACACCGCATCCGCATATAAAGATAACACACCAAATGGTTCCAAAATATTAAGGAAGGTGCGGTACAAGTATGTAACCGTACGTAAAATATACAACAATTACTATCTCTCAGTCGTACATGACAACTCAATAGCAACGAATCGCATCAAGCTGCTGTAGTTCAGTGGAAGTGCGTTGAACTCACAATACCAAGGTTCCTGGTTCAACTCCCGGAAAATATGTAATGGTTTTCTCCGCCTCCCCCGAAGTCAATTGCAGTAGATTGTAGTAGATGTCTGCTCTCTGACAGATACGCACCTTTCAACGAAGTTCATGTAGCTTAAATTGATAATTGAGTTCATCTACTCTTATTCTCACACAGGAAAAGGTAATCGGGTGCTCTAAATGCCCTGTCATTCGTAAGTACCTGTAGGTAGACGTCTACTCTCTGACAACTACGCACCTTTCAAGGAAGTTATTGCTCTCAAATAACTTCAAAGTGACGAATTATATTGATCTCGCTCTTTTCATTTAAATCTCCGTCTCCCTTTTTCTCTTATCAACAGCAGCATCATCGCCAACATGTCTGGCAGTAGCACGGTGGAAGAATGCGAATTTCACAATCGGAAGGTTAATGGTTCAACCCCTACCCATGCCGCTTTACCAACATGATATGGATGATCATACATCGTACATAGCCGAGCCTCCATCATCCAATCCAACGAAGTCATCACCAGCCACATGTACCGATCAACCACATGATTATAATGATTGTCAAATGTATGCGCGCCTACAAATAGGAAAGTGTTTGGTTCGAAACTCGGCTAGGAAAACTGATCGATCCCATTACATGTAACCAGCAAACCAACGTAATTACACAGAGCTTATTCATACACCATTGCCGCCAAACTCATCAAATATATTTTCTACAAAGCAGCAGCAAGAAAAAGTACAATGCCAAATTTCGAGAAGCATTACCAATCATCCCCCTCAAATCATCATATTGGCCTTACTGGCCAAGGGGGGCAGTATGTTAAACCTAGTTTAACCATATTTTAATTTGTAATGAGGTTTTCCAAACCCTGATATTTGTGTAAATTTGGCATTATTTTTAAGTTTAAATTCGCTCTGCTTCCATTATTGTACACAAACCGAGGTTTCTTTTATTAAATAAAACAAATATCGGTCTCTTTTATTCACGTCAGCCAAAGGAACCACAACTCAAAATAAAGAATAACATTTTAAATCGTACACAATCTCTTTTATATTTTTCTCTAGCAAAGGCAATCAACTACAATCCTGTAAGTATTTGTATGCAGTTTTCTGCGCACGGAAAACTACGCGCCTTTCTCAGAAGTTATTGCTCAATATAACTTCATTATACACAAAGTCCTGCTCAACTTTGTTCAGAGTGATATATATTTTTTTTCCAAGAAAACCAGTAATTTTCTGTTACTCTGATGCCAATCAAATATGTAGAGAAAGAAAGTGTAAAATTTGACTTTTGGACAGTGAAATGGGTCATTTGTCCTATAGTGCAACGCATTGAGTAACGTGATAACTGGTGTTCCTCTTTTATTTAACATCAGACTTTATATCATCGAACGTAATGCTACTGCAGCAAATATCGTAAATATGCTTACGATATATGCTTGCTTAAGCTATCGCCACATGTCAGCTGAACTCAAATCCCTTGAGAGTGAAGCTTTAAAAGAAAAACCTAAAAAAGAGTAAGGTAATGCGGACTACAGAATGTTGAACCGGAAGAAGTTAGCACTGGAGGCCTATATATAGGTAAATATTAGTGTTTGTCAGTCCGTCGTCCGATGTACAAGTGTTTATCTGTCGTCCGTGTTGTGTCTCGTCTTTATTCTGTTAAAACAAATAAAAACTAATAGTTCTAAACAACACAATAACAAAACGCAGCTTTAAAATTGAAAAACAACCAACTACAAAACCAACCAAATCTTACGAAAACCGCGCCGCCCCAATAAGCACAAAGTCGGACTCGGATCCGATTCGGATCCGATTTGAGTCCGACATCTCGGTTTCTCGCTTTCTCTGTTCCGATTCGGATCCGATTTGAGTCCGAGATGTCGGACTCCACTTTCTCTGTTCCGATTCGGATCCGATTTGAGTCCGAGATGTCGGACTCCGCTTTCTCTGTTCCGATTCGGATCCGATTTGAGTCCGAGATGTCGGACTCCGCTTTCTCTGTTCCGATTCGGATCCGATTTGAGTCCGAGATGTCGGACTCCGTTTTCTCTGTTCCGATTCGGATCCGATTTGAGTCCGAGATGTCGGACTCCGCTTTCTCTGTTCCGATTCGGATCCGATTTGAGTCTGAGATGTCGGACTCCGCTTTCTCTGTTCCGATTCGGATCCGATTTGAGTTCGAGATTTCGGACGCTTTCGATTCAGGTTTGCAGTAAAAATTTAGAGTTTTATTTTTATATTTATTTATGAATTTATTTATTATTTTGAATTTATTACTTAGTATATATGTGGTGAAATAAGCAACATTTAGATGAAAAGTAATATGACATTAAAATTTAATATATTAATAAGTATATGACTCACATGTAACAGACATCATATTAGTGTATAAGTGGTACAAAATACAATTCGTTTGCCAATTTTATTTTGAAAACCTTTTTTATATGTAATATGTTGTGCTCATTGGGCAAATCTTCAAACTCTACATACAGTTTATATTAATGGTAATTGAAGAAGAAATGTCTTCGACTGATTTCAATGGATAGCCATGCACAATATAGTCCTATCAACTCGTTTGATATCAGAATTCATTTCGTTTTCGGATACGAAATCATTTGGAGATCGGATTCGAACTCATATCTATTTGGTTTCGAGAACGGGTCCGATTTCGGTTCGAGATCGGTCACGAGAACGGGAGCAATTCCCTCTTCGATATCGGAGCGAGAATTGAGTCCGATTTCGAAATGATATCGGACCCGAACTCAAAACGATGTAGGAACCAATATCGAAGTGAGTTCGGATCCGATATCATTTCGAAATCGGACTCAATTCTCGGTCCGATATCGAAGAGGGAATTGCTCCCGTTCTCGTGACCGATCTCGAACCGAAATCGGACCCGTTCTCGAAACCAAATCAGAGAAGTCGGATCCGATTCGGATCCGATGTGCTTATTGGGGTGCCAAACTAAAACAAAACAACAACAAATAATAACAAAACAACAACAGTAGCATCGGTGGGAACAGCAACTGCAACAAAGCAGACCAACATCAGCAGCCGCATTTGACTGACCACACAAATGTTCTTCTTGTGGTGTGTGCGTTGCTCCCCTCCCCTTCCTTTCCTATTCCCTTTCGTGTAATACAATTGTCACTCTTCTCTTCTTGTCGTTGTTCGCCAAATGCCTAAGGCATAACATTAGACATTGGGTGAGTACAACGACGGTAAGGCGGGTGGTTTGTAAATTGTAGGTACATATTTAGACTTTGTTTTTTTTGTGTCCTAATGGTTGGTAAGTTTAAAATACAATTTGCCAACATACGAGGGCTGAGAGCGACCTTTTTGCCGTGTGCGCTCATGTACATTTTCATCGGTCTGATGTTTTTGCTCTTTGTGAGACTCAGGTGTGTGAGGGTTCTGATCCACAGGATTTTCACGTACCTGGGTATCACACCCTGTCTCTCTTAATTCCCCGCAGAGGTCTTATGGTTTACGTCCGCAACGACAGAGCCAGCAAGACTTAAACTCAGAAAAGCCAGAATTTAACTCCCTTTGGGTTAAATTCAAGATTGGAACACACGTACTACATTTCGGATTTGTGTATAGAAGGCCTAACGCGGAAAGGGAGGTATCCCTAAATGGCTTTGACGCCCTTTCCGATTCAATTACAAAAAATTTAGAGGATTGTCCTGACAATGAAATTGTGGTTGCTGGCGATTTCAATGTCCATAATTCCTCTTAGCTTGCCCATTCGATTCACTCCACACCGGAGGGTCAATACGCAGAGCTTTTTGCCCCCCATAATGATTTGACGCAACTAGTGAATGAACCGACTCACATTCCGTGTGTCCAAGGGCAACACTCTAATATTCTTGATCTTTTCTTAACATCACACCCTGAAAAGTATGAAGTTAACGTTCTAGCACCTCTTGGTAATTCGGATCACTGTATTGTTTCAGCATCCTTTTCGTATTCCGCTCTTCGTATCGCTTCGACACCAGCCCCAAAGCGGACAATATATATATATACGAAAAGGCACGTTGGGCCGAGCTCAACAACTTTTTCCAGCATTTCAATTGGAAACTTTGTTTCTAAATGGCGATATAGATGCTGCGGCTGAAATGATTGAAAATATTATCTTGATTGGAATGAAGTCATTTATTCCAACTAAAGTTATTTCGGATAAACCATCTAATAAAAGTTGGTTTAACCAGACACGCAAGACTGCTGGTCCTTTGTAAGAAGAGTAAAGGATAACTCCTCATCAATCCCAACTCTTGTTAAAGATGACCAGATATTCACTAACCCGGTTGCCAAAGCTAACCTATTGGCTGAAATGTTTGCAAGGAATTCATCCTTGCCGGAAAGCAATCAACCACTCCCCGTGATCAAAAATGTATTAAGTTCTATGCCTCAGATATTTTTTCGAACACGTGGAGTTAAAAGGGTTCTCGCAAATCTCGACGTAAATAAATCTCCAGGCCCGGATGGCATTTCAGCACTTGTCATATGTAAGTGCTCTTCGACGCTTGCCCGTCCCCTACGTAATCTTTTCAACCTTGCAGGGGTTTTCCCAGCGCATTGGAAGATTGCGAACATCCAGCCCATCCCTAAAAAAGGTGAGGCTAATAATCCTGCTAACTATCGACCGATCGCGATTTGCTCAGCGCTCTCGAAGGTTATGGAGAGTATGTATCTTGTGAGGTACTTAGAAACCAATGACTTACTTAATGATCGACAGTATGGCTACCGTAGGAATCGATCTACGGGAGACCTGATGACACTGCTATCCGAAAAGTGGAATCGATCTATTCACCAGCTTGGTGAGAGTAAAGTCGTTGATCTAGATATCTCCAAGGCCATTGATAGAGTTTGGCACGGCGCACTCATCAAAGCTTATCGCTTTTGGTGTTGGTAGTGACTTCTCTCGATTTATATCGAGCTTCCTCAGAGATCGCACTATACGTGTTGTTGTAGATGGGTTCTCATCCGACGAGCATAGGTTAACCGCAGGAGTACCACAGGGCTCTGTCCTTTCCCCCTCCCTTTATCTTATTTTCATCGACGACCTCTTGGATCGGACTTTGAATCCAATATACTCATTCGCGGATGACAGCAACCTCTGTCATTCATACTCATTCGATCATAGACCAAGTCGTCAAGAAATTGAGGATAAAAGGCGATTGATACATGAGTCACTTAGCCAGGATTTGCTGGCCATTTCTGAATGGGGTCGAATGAATAGAGTAGATTTTAATGCACGTAAGACCCAGTGCTCCTTGTTGTCTCACAAGCGATTCACTGATCCAACGGTGTCGTCGATTTTAATGAACGGTGTAGATGCAATCAGATTCTCTCGATGTTCTTGGCATGAAAATACAACGTTCGTTGGAAAAAACATGTATTTGATGTGTCGAAAGAAGCATTCAAATGTTTAGGCTTTTTAAAACGACGTAAGAAATATTTCACACCCTCTGATCTTCTCAATATCTACACTACCTACATCAGACCAAAGATGGAATACAACTCCCATATATGGTCAGGTGCTCCAGCTTCATCACTGGAGCTACTTGGCCGTGTCCAGAGGAGGGCGATGGTGTTAATAGGCGACGGTACAATATCCAATTCTATTGTCTCCCTTGAACACCGTCGTAATGTTAGTTGTGTGTCATTGTTCTATCGATACTTTCATGGCGTTTGTTCTTCGGAGATTCGTGATATTATTCCGCCCGTGAGAACGTTCGGTAGAGATATGCGACTCTCCAGGAACGCGCACCCATTTGTTGTCGATTGAACAACCGGCCGCACTACACATTACAGAATAAATTCCTTATGTGGAATCGATTTCCGGCAAATACCTTTCCCTCCAATTACGACATTCAGAGTTTCAAAACAAATGTCAACATAAACTACTCCCTCTTTCCTCCTTCCAATACCTAATCTTCCTTCCGCCAACGAAATGCACTGCATTTGGGGTCATCCCCTGAGTGTTGGTTAAGTGAAAAAAATATGGAAGTCCACTGCCATTTCGAGGCGGATTAAGATCAGCGTTTTCAATTCATGTGTAAAATCTGTTCTCCTTTACGCATGTGAATCCTGGAACTCGACATCGCATGACATCAACGCTATCCAATTATTTATCAACCGCTTTATCCGAGGAATACAGAAAATATTTTGGCCCAACACCATTTCCAATGCGCAACTATGGGAGCAAACACAACAACGAGCTAGCGAGCTTTCAACAGACAGACAGACGAACTGACATGGCTATATCGTCTTAGAACTTTATTACAACCTTGCATATATATACTTTATTGAGTCTTCGATGAATATTTGAAGGTGGTGCAAATGGAATGACAAAGTGAATATGCACTCCATCCTAAGGTGGAGGGTTTATATAAAACAGAATGGCCCGAATTCAGTGTATAATACACTATTAAATTCTGTTTATAAATTTGAATAAAATCTATTTTATTTGAAATGGAGTATTATCCATTCACTCAACATTGAGACCATTCATACCAATCGTTTCATATTCGTTGCTATTGTGAGTGTTATATAAGTCTAACATACTCGTACTCACTCCTGTCAATAGTACCATGTGTTGGTTGTTTTACTGAAATGTGTGATTTTTTGTGATCGCATTCAAAAGCATAATATAAGGCACTCGAACTGTTCTCTGATGTGTGTCAGTCCCGTATTACTTTTGTGCGAATAAGTACGTCAGTACATCTAATAATGTTCTCGGCATTTAATTTGTCCTTTCCGTTTTCAAAGTTTTAGATCTTCACACAACGGACTTTTGAAAACTTTTCAAAATGGTTACGAAGATACCGAACTCCTACACTTTCGATTCCAAATTAGATGATGGGTTATTTTCATTTAATCTACTGTGCAATTGCTTCGTGTTTCGATGTTCTACACTTTACTTGTATTCACGTCACCAATCATGCCAGATATATTTTAATCTGCCATAATTGATGTTGGATTTCTTCCGCTTGGGTTCCCCACGATTGGGTGTGGAACCCATGGATGGCTATAGGGGCCTTACAGCGACCCCACTAACCGACCCACATCACATCATTCACTTATAGGGGCGATTTTACGTAGTCCATATTTTAGTCAAATTTATCGAATATGGTAATGTTTATGAAAATTTCTTGCATTATGTCACTCCAAAATCGGCGTGATTCTCTCCGATTGTCGTTGCATATTAGAAACAAATATAGAGGTAATTTTCGTCATTATTTGCTTCAACCTCGAGAGCTAGATATCCGCGGTGGCTATATCTTTGCATAATGCTTCACGTTTACTGTAAGTGTTCTTAATTGAAATATAATGTGATGTGAAAATACGTCTGAAATCGTGATAGAGGCCTATTTGAGTGAGGTCTACATTAAAATTGGGACCCATGTTTAGTAGGATGGGTTACGAAAATTAAGCGTTGCGGTCACCCCCAAAATGAAGATTGGATTGTTTAATAATGCTCTACAAAATATGTCGTCACTGGGTCAAGCCATGTTTTCCCGTGGATTTTATTTATGTTGTACATTTTGCAAGAGGTGTTATGAAAAATAAATAAACGATGCCCAAATGATAAATATCGGACGAAAAATGACGTCACTAACTCCATTTTTGTGAAATAATTTAATGTAGGCGATGATTTTCCAAAATGATCGCTGCGACGTCAATTTCATTCCAATGATCATCATTTAGGCATCATTCGAAAGGTGTTGACTCCAGCTATTTATTTTTTTTTATAAAATACTTACAATAAATACGAAAACGTTTTCAGTTGTCAAAACAAGTAAGGAAAGGCTAAAGTCAGGCGGGGCCGACTATATGATACACTCCACTTTCTATTCGAATACAAACCAATTGGGTAAAAAGGTGAAAACGGGAAGAATACAATTTGTCAAATCGAGTAGAATATTTGTATCGGGGCTATATCCAAACATGGAATAAAGTGACTAACTTTCACAATAAGTTCTTTCAGTTCAAGTATGACGTGTTGTGCTCAATTTGAAGAAATTTGGTGAAAATTCGTGGATTCTTGGGCGAATCCGGGAGCGAAATTTATATGGGAGCTATATATAAATTTGAACTGATCTAATACATTTTCACCACAGGTGCTTCAAATTGAAATATAAGATGTTTTGCCAATTTTGAAGAAAATCTGTTCTAATATGTGGTATCTAGAGTGAAAAGAGTCAAATCGGGAGTGAAATTCGTATGGGGGCTATATTTAAATCTGAACCGATTTTCTTCAAATTAAATAGCGTTCGTCCTTGTCCCGAAAAACTGCGTTGTGCAAAGTTTCATTTGGTTCTGTCTACAATTGCAATCTGTATCGTGATTACAAGATTAGATGGACAGACAGACGGATATTGCTAAATCGATTCAAAAAGCGATTCTAAGTCGATCGGTATAATTAACAATGGATCTATCTCTCTTCCTTTTGGGTGTTACAAACAAATGCACAAAGACATAATACTCTCGTGGAGTGTATAAATACTATAATAGTCCTGTAATTCGGTCAATATGTTACTCTACGACAAGAATCAAAATTTGTATTTAAAGCGTGTCAAGGGTCTATTATTTCAGAAAAAATGACAAAAATGTAACACAAAAAAAATATACCGGAAAAACATGATTTTTACGGCTATTTTCAGGAGCGTTTAGCTCACAGATGGCTTGATCTAGGAACGAAATATTTTGCAAATCATCATTAAACAATCCAAATTTTAGTTTCGTGGGGTGACTGGAAATTGTTTTTCCTTTTGTATGGACCGGGACCCAGCCTAACATTAACAGTAGGTGAAATAATCCATGGTCTGGAAAATTTTATCTAGATCCGATGTAATATGAGGGTTGTAAGGCGGCAATAATACAAATTGAGGGACACTTATATGTACTCGTGCCAATTTTACGGTAGGCATTGTTAGATTTAAATATAACATAATCTGACAAATGCAGAATTTATATCGGTAATAAGATAAAACGAACGGACATTTGTATGTGGACTATAACGACACATGGGGGTCGTACCTTAACATGGGACTATATAGTTTCCTTTAAGTATTCCTAGTTGTTATAGATTCTAGAGCGGTAATTGTTAGAGTGATCAAAAACCCGGGTTTTCTACAATATAGATTTTCGGTTTTTTTCGAAAATCATGATTTCAAAAAACACGGTTGTCCGAATTTCTTTTTAAGAAAAAAACCGGACGGTCCGTGGTTTGATTAAGATTGACTTTATGAATTAGTTTGAGGTCCATTAGCAAAAATTCATTTGGCGATTTTTAATAACAAATTTGTTTACTGCTTGAAATAAAAGGACCTCTCACTTTTCGCTTATATTCGCAATGGGGAGTTCATCAACATTTCAGACGATACCAACGATATCAATACGTGATCCAAACTTATTAGACCATTAACGAAGCTATCTCCTCACAAAAACGCCAAAAGTGCCAGAACTAGAACCAAAGTGAAGCAGATGAGATTGAAGTATATAACAGTATGGCTGTTTTTCTTTAAGACCGGATAACTAAGCTGCGATAACAAAAAAATATATATAAAATGTTAAAATTTCACTCAAAATAAAAAATTATTTTTTAAAATTGTCGTCAAAAGCTATATCAATATGCCTGTGAAAACAAATTTTGAAAAAATAATTTTGTGTTAACAATTTTGGACTTAGCCTGCATAATTATCCAGTGTAAGTCAGAATTATGGTTATCGAGGCTAAGTCCAATAAAGTCAACACAAAATATTTTTTGAAAATTTCTTTTGTATGTATACATATATTTATATTATAGTTGGCGACAATGTGAAAAAATATTTTTTTATTTTGAGAAAAAAATTAAATTTTTATTAACGTTTTTGTTATCACAGCTTGTTATCCCGGCTTAAAGAAAAACAGCCCTAGTATAATTTATGTACTTAGTTTTAGCATCTTGAAATGTAATACTTGATTTTAAATATCTAAATATTTTACCAATATTTAAAATACTTTTTAAATGTTAATGTTCTTTACTAGTTTATACTAGAGAATTTTATACTTTTAATACATAAATCCACAATTTTGGAACACATTTTCCCCACTTTGGGAATTTGGGTATTTTTTGGGGAAAAATGGAAAATCTGTGTCTGAAGATGTTTGATTTTGGTGATTTTTGGCGTTTTCTGACACTTGATTTGGCGATAGAGGCACAAAAAAATCTGACAACCCTGCTATCTGCCGCTTGCAGCATCTACGGAATTATGCCATCTGTTCCAGGAGATTTGGATGGAGAGAAGCTATTTATAGACCATGATATCCTTTCTTGCTGAAAATCAGAGGTTTTTTTTACAAATTCGTAGTTTTATCATCGTACCACTCCATGGTGGAGGTTTGGCCCGGACGAACTTAATGTCTTTTCATTTTTGTTTAGTATTGCTTCCATCACGATCCACAACTCTTTTGGTTGTACTTCGCTTGTGTGGGCCGTGTAACATGACACGACTAACAAGTGTTTGCCACCTGATCCGACTTTAGTTTTTAACCATTGTTAGAAATCGATTGATTCCGTGGGACGCGGATTCGCTCATACTTTATTACCATACTTTTATTTGGTCAAAAACTGAAACACAACTGCCGTTTTTGAGACAAGCATGATTTAGAGAAGATATAGCCGTAATATTTTGTAGGTAGTCATAAAACAAAGCGAGCGTTTATTTTAGGTGCGGAAAACCTCAACTGACCCGATCTAATGTACATATATTGCAGGTAACTACATAGCGGCGCCTCCGAACAATTGTATGTTAAGTCTAAGTTAGTTTAAGTGTCGCAGAATCTAAAAACGTAAAGAACTTGAAAATATTCGACTAAGCATATATACGAATCAAATATTGATTTTTACCCTCATTTTCTGGTAGTATAAAATGCTGTGTAGAAGGACCGTTGCACAGTGGTTCAGAATAAAAATTCAATAACTTTTGTTCTAGTAAATATTTGTAAGTTCTGTAAAAAATTGAAATTAGACAAGGACATTGAAAATCGGCAATATTTTAAAAATTTCGTATTTTTCGATTTTAAAGATTTTTTGCTTTTATGTTTTTTAACATTATTTTACGTATTACAGCTTTTCACCTTTTAAAAATTGAAAAGACCTAATTTCTTGCTTCGCTATTGTCAACTGTTTCTCTTAGATTTTGCTCTCGAATTTGTTTTATTAGAAATTGTGGTTTCTTAGCTTTATTTGACACAAACACAGTTTTAGCGGCATAATAAGGCTAAATTTATAATTCAGAAATCTTATGTGAAAAATATCAGATATTCAGGTGTGATCGTTCTGATAAAATTAAAAAAACAGGCGGTGGGGTTTAATTGCAGTCTCCATCGGGTTTCCTTCTGAACAAATTATACTGCCTTCCGTCGTTGATATTGAATTTGTTGCAATTAAAGTAAGGTTTAAGAATATAAATTTATTCATTTCATGTTCCTACATTCCTCCCGGCTCTGATGTTGCACTTTACTCTAAAATGTTTCCGCAATACAGTCCGCTTTTCAAACTTCTAAATCGTGTGATATACTTGTTGTTCTTGGAGATTTTAATCTACCTTCAATCACGTAGAATCAATCCTTTGATTCAAATATTCTTGTTCCAGTTCTTGCAAATAATTGCGTTAACGATTGCGTTGGATCTTTGTTAAGTTATGGTCTCTTTCACGTGAATAATGTATATAATGTATAAGGCAGGCTTTTGGATTTGATTTTTGTTAATCAGCCGTTGGAGGTTTCGCTGAACTCTTCTATTCCGGTTACATATCCCGATGACCTCTTTCATCCTACCATAGATTTAAAAATCTTGCTTCCTTCTATTTCATCTTCTCAAACTTCACAAAATGTTAGATATGAAAAAGTTTACTGCTATTCTAGAACAGATTATTCAAAACTTAATTTACTTTTATCATCTATTAATTGGAATGATATTTTGTCGTCCAAAGTTTTAGATGATGTTATAAATAATTTCTACAGTGTGTTCCTAAAATTTTTAAACATGATACTATTGACCCACCTTGGAACAATTTTCATTTAGCTAAATCGAAGAATAAGAAAAATAAATTATTTAAAAAATACAAAAAAACTGGTTCCTCTGCTGATTTTTCTAAATATTCGATTGCAAGATCTGAATACAACATTGCGAACAGAAGTGCATACAAGAATTACATAATCACCATGAAAAATCAATTGAGAAATAACCCTAAATCTTTCTATAAGTTTGTAAATTCCAAACGCCGATCACGTAGTTTCCCTAACTCTTTAAAATTTGGTTCCATTTTAGCAGATGATGATTTATCAATTAGCAACTTATTTGCAGACTTTTTCTCATCGACCTACTCAAATAAAAAATGTGATCGTTCTATTCCTTATCCTTATAATATTGTTGAAGCTTCACCTATAAATGTTTCAATTATAAGCAGATATACGGTTTTGGAAAATTTGAAGGCATTAAATATCACATTTAATCCTGGTCATACCCTCTTTCAATAATCTTTAATAAATCAATAAGTTTTGGATATTTACCACCTTTATGGAAGGAATCATATATAATCCCCCTTTTTCAGTTGATCCACTATAATTATTTCCGTTCAAACTATGCCGATAATGATCCTTTGCGCCGCCTGTTTGTTCAATTTAATAAATTCTATCACATTATTGAATTATCAGAAAACAAAAACTCTATTAAAAGAAAAATTATCTTGTATTTAAATACTTAATTTGTAGTATCTAAGTGTATATATGTATATGTTTTTAGTCTGTAAGGATATTTGTATCTATAGACTTAATAATAATAATAAAAAAACCCACAATTTCTAATAATACAAATTCGAGAGCAAAATCTCTTAAAATGTGAGAGAAACAGTTATATAAAATCGAAAAAAGAAATTAAATTTGTTAAGTTTTTAAAATTCGAAAAGCTGTAATGCAAAAAAAAAATTAAATTTGTCTGCGCATTTTGAATAAATACGTAAAATAATTTAAAAAACAACATAAAAACAAAAAATAAAATTTAATTTTCTTTAAAATCGAAAAATACGAAAAGTAGTAAACTTTGGGCTAATTTCTAAAATATATCCGATTGCCCGATCAATGTCAATATCTCTAAATAATCCAATTTCAATTTGGTACGGAACTCAATAATGTTTACTAGAACAAAAGTTATTGAATTTTGGATAATGGATTTTGATTCTTATGCGCCGTTTCCGCGCTACGCTTATGCGCCGTTTCCGTGCTACGCTTATGCGCCGTTTCCGCGCTACGCGGGGAGAACTTTGACTTGAGCGTTGGAGACTACTGTGTTCTAAATTCCATAACTTCTGACATAGACTATGTAGGGTCGCTTGTAGCCTTTAAGCTTTTTCTGTTGATACTGATCAATTTTTGTTGGTTGTAATGCAATGAGCTGAATTAGAAAGTTAAACGAAAAAAAAAAATAAAATAATAATATTGAGTTTCGGTCCGCTCGGGACCTGAACTAGGAACCTACCGATTTCGATGCGGCCACGGTTATAATGTACCCCGGTGCAAAATGGGCACCATACATAGGCACATAGTTTGTATGTGTATGTCCGTTGGTCGGTAATGTCGTGTTTCCGAATCTGTTTGTGAGTGTTAGTGGTTGTTTGATTGTGTTAGTAGTAAAAGCATTTATAATTTAATGCATTTTTTTGAAATTTCGTTAAATTAACGTATTCCTTCCAATTGAGTTGAAGATATAAGTAGAAGCTACAGGATAGGGATTGGTTCTTTTGGGAAGATTACAGAGCAGCTGGTACTGCTGTTCCTTATACTCTGTGGCACAAGGATTGTTTAAGTAAGGTTTGAATGGTAAAATTTGATTAATTTGAACAATTAATAATTAATTATTAATTTCTTAGCGTCTTGAAATTACCTAATTGGGAATGACCTAGTAGGAATAATATTTTTTGCTTAGGATCGAATCAAAAGGTAATAAGCAAGCCCATTGCATAACCACAACACACAAACACACTAACCATTTTCTTCATTCCCAAACAGAATTCCACCGGAAGATAGTTTTGTTGGCATAAGAATCCGCCAAAGTTTTGGATTTCACACGGGAACGGGCAACCCTCACTGATAAACCCGCAACATTTGTTAAATTTGGTAACAGGTCCACCAAAAACACAAGACATCCTCATCAAATATGCAGTCAGTGTGTTGTGTTCACAAGTGAAAAGTAAATTTTTGATTTCCCAAACAGCTTGGTGAAAGGGGGGATGCGAATAGGGACCATGAATATTTCATAACGCTCTCCACTCATGGTCATGGTTGGGAGGGGAAATACAGATGTTAGTTACCATCAATACATGTGACTTGCATCAATTATTTGTTTGTCTTCTCTTTTCACATTTGGTCTCTTTTTCTTTCTAATTTGCCCCTCTATTCCTAAATTAGCACACACACTTTAAAATAAATCATATTGTAGCCAATCAGTATCTATTTCAGCACCGTGGCCTATTAAACCCACTCCATTTGCCGACGCACAGTGGCGCCATTTGAGTTTTTTCGTTGCAAAAATCATATCTTTTGAACCGAATAAGATAATTGAACAGTTTAAACAGCATATGATAGATAACTGTTCAGCCTATGAAATGAGCGTTTGGAAAGGGTGCTACGCTTTGTAGGGGCATAATTATGGGTTATCAAAGTTAAAATTAGTAGAAAAATCAATTTTATGGTAACTAAAAAAATTATTTTTACATTTTTAGATTGTTTTTTTTTTAGGATTTTATATTTTAAATTATTACCCAACAAATTAAAAAAAAATATTTTTTTTTAAATTTATTTATTTATTATTATTTATTTTTTTATTTATTTATTTTTTTTTTGTCCGGGTGATCCATCGCAGCCCCATTTGCTGATCAATGTAAACTTCTCAGGAAGAATTTTCACCTCATTTTCAGGAAGACTCTCCAACAACCGTTTTGCTGTATGGCCCATGAGATCCTGCAGATTGGCTTTCGCAGAGACTTCTGTAAACTCCGTATGCAGTGGTCGTGAATTTATTTTGGCTTGCGTAATATGCTTGTATCCGGGTAAAACGTCAGCGCCGTGTCGCGTTAAAGATGTCCGTAGTTTCTCATATTTCTCTTTGGAAAGTTCTAAGTCCATAAACAAGGCTTCTTCGGATCCATACTTTTTAATGTGTGCGTGGGAATGCTTTCCTTAATCCTTTTTAGTCGCAGTGGGCTTGCATCAGCAACAGATTTGGTTATCTGCGACCTAACTCTTTCACTATCCTTTGTAAATTTAATAGACAGCGCGTCCGATAATTGCTTCGTGGTCATGTCATTGGTGGCATCGGCAAGTTTCCTTTTCCTTGTGAAAATTGAACACTCCTCAATACTTTTTTTGGCCTTCCTTTTGCTCCTCTGGTTGATGTGGTGGGTTTATCTACTGCCAATATATCCAGGATGGTGTCTTCATTAAGCCAGTCCTCGTATTTGGAGTTGAAGTTCTGAATGGTTCGATTAGATTTCACCCATTTTGCCTTAATATTTGCATATATCAGATAAAATTTATTTTTTATAATTTCGCTTCTCTCAATATTTCCGTATAAGCTATCAAGTTCTTCTAAAGCAGCTTCCGTGAAAAAATTTGGTGTGGTTGACTTTCTAAACAGTTCAAATAATTTAAAATTGTTCAACGCCATGTTTTCAGTACTTAAATTGTTTAATGGTTTCAGTAATTGTTGCGCCAACTTTCAGTCGTAGAGTAATCGAGGCATTATCCTTATTTTGCAATATATAGGCTTATGCTACCATGCCTAAAAATAAAAAATAAAAATAGGGACCATAAGTCAATATTGTTCTTGACCATTTGCAATATATAGGCTTATGCTACCATGCCGAAAAATTTACCTGTTCCCTGCGTACATATGGATCTAGGCTGAATAATGCAATTTTGATATTATGCACGTGTCCAAATAAGATTTGTGCCTACCTGTAGGGACCATAAGTCAATATTGTTCTTGACCATTTGTACGCCAAAGTATTGTTTAAGTGAGGTACGTATCTGCTAATTTCAATGAGTAGTTTTTTTCAAACTATTAGATCAAACTACTGTCAGTCAAAACATATAAGGGATGGACGCCATACAATTTCTGCAACCATGTCTTTTTAACCTTTTTTACCTCTAGAAGCCAAACGGGCACGTACGGGCAGCTAAAATTTTTGAATTATGTAAAGAAATAATCAATGAACAGGTTTTGCAAATATGGCAAATATAGAAAAATATAGATTTTTTTATTTTCCGTCAAAGTTGAAAAATAGTGAAAAAACGGAAAGTTTTTAAATAGTGATTTACCAGGAGAAACACAAAGCAAACAGTTATTTGTTTATCATTATACATTTAATAAATACATCAATCAATACAAAAAAAAATAAGGCGATTCGTTACCTATTTTTCGTGATATTACACCTGAAATCGCAACAAATTCACTAAAAATTGTGTGTTTTTTTGAAAACCGAAAGTCGGTCAACTTTGAACGGCTATATCTTCTAAACTAAAAATGTGATATTATTAAGAGTGGCAGATTTGAAATCGTTGAAAAGTTTCCTATGACATGGGTTTATTCAAAACTTCGTCGGCGCTCATGAAAATTTTGATTTTTGCCACCTCGTTTGCTTTACGGGCGCTACTGTGCGACGTGACGGAAGCCGGAAACTAGTTGCGTGCTGCTTCTGTTCTGCTCAATATAAAACTTTTAGAAAGAGGTCTACCAAAATGGCCGCAGATAGAATCATGGATTTCGGTGTATACATTCCTCTGACTACATAGCCACGTAAAATAATTTTATATTTGTGAAATTGAAATAGGATGGAAATACAACCAACCAATGGACTGCAGCTGAAAATACAGTCTCTATCCCCCATTATTTAGGGTATTTATGATTGCTGCCTTATATTTACTTTATGAATTGAAGTATTATTTCCATTATATATATGCATAGTATAAAAATATTGGTAGCCTTGGATTATTAATTAAATTTCTCAGTTTCATACATTTGAAATTTGTTGCGGACATTCCTCTTGTAGCTTGGAAGCACCACAAAGAAAATAAAAGTTTTATCGGGCGAAATGGGGCAAAAAGGGATAAAATATGGTACCAATGATACGACAGCAGCTAGAATCATGAAATTCGGTGTGTACATCCCTCTAATTGCATAGACACATAAAATAGAGGGATTTTTCGAAATTCGTACTTTTAAGGGATATAATTGAAAAAGAGGGATAAAAGTGGGACACACCAAAACGCTGAAGTTTAAATCATGAAATTCGGTGTATATGTGGAATTCGTACTTTTCTTATTAAAATAATACAGTCACTTTGTATCTGAAAATGCTTCTCCCTAATGGCGACTGACAATCACCTAACATTTATGAATGTTCACTTTCACAATTATAGCATTGCATTTATATATAGTAGTAGAATTTAAACAGTGTATACTTTACATTATAGTTAGCATTCAAATATCACAATTTTCGTAATATGGTACTGTAATTCTATGTGAAGTCGACATCATTTAATCTGCTCGTAATGGTGGTGGAGGGTATATAAGATTAACGCCTTCTTACTTGTTCTTTCTAATTTGTCCCTTTGACCTCTATCCCTAAATTAGTACACACACTTTAAGATAAATCATATTGTGGCCAATCAGTATCTATTTGAGCACCGTGGCCTATTAAACCCACACCAATTGCCGACGAAACGGAAGCCGGAAACTAGTTGCGTGCTGTTGCTGTTCTGCACAATATAAAGAGGTCTACTCATAACCGTTGCATGCTAGAAGAATGCCACAAAAGTCTACAAACGACATTCAATATTATTCGTTTTTATTTTTATTTTCTTTGGCACTCTGCCCCTTTCGATTTTAATTATTTTTCACTAGAAGTAGTCCAATGCGATTGCTTTCAAGTATTATTTATTTATTTATTATGAATTACAATACAAAGTAAATTTATATTCCAGGGATTGAGCCGGGGTGACTAAGACCATTGTAGCTAGTTATTGCAGCGACAGACCAGAGCCTCTGGTGGGAATCGAACCCACAACCCCCACGCTGATATCCGAGCACGCTATCAACTCGACTACCGGGGCGCTCTAACTTTCAAGGAAAAAATACAATTTTTTGGGAACTCACACGAATCGAAAGATATAGAAGAAACCGTAATACAGTATCTTCCAAATAAATATAATCTCTCACCCCGCTTGCGCGGAAACGGCGCAATGGAACCAATTCCTTCAACACAGTATACTTCTTTCATGATAGCAAGGAAATGTTCAAAACAAGACTTTTTCTTTGATCCGTTCTGCAGAGAATCACACTTATATTAGTGTTTGGTAAGTCGACTTCGATTTGAGCCGAAAATTGACCTTTTACTCCAACAAAAAACGACTTTCCAAAATCAATGTTGTCATACCAATTTTCGACGTTGTATTAATTGCTGTTTCGATTCCAATATTTCAAACGTTTCGTGGTCACAATTAGGAATTGGGTTCCGGGAATTGCCGGGAAAAAATTTAATTTTCTGGGAAATATTAAAAAATATTTGATTAATTGTATTTGACTAATTTGGTTTTACCATACAAATCGGAAATTTCAAATTCGCATATTTACAGACAGTAATAGTGAGTATTTGTTTATATTATATTACTACAAACTACTATGTATTTTGTATTGCCCAGCTAGGGCAATACAAACTGTGTGTGAGGATATTTGCAGGATCTTTGTTGTGAAACAGAAATATCATACTGACAATACTCGTGATATTAGATTTCTTGTTTTCCCAAAAAGAAGCGGTGAAATAAAAGTTGGAAAGCTTCTCAAAGAAGAATTTACTTTACATATGAAATAATGGTCTACAAATATGGAAAAAACTAAAAATGTTCAGCTGGAATCTTCCCAGGGAAATCTAATAAGAATATTTAAATGGCTCTCTGTAAGAACCAATGACTGGACTATTTTTTTTTTAATTTATTTAATTAATATTGTTTTGATAAATCATGTTTCTATTGCTTTTACTGTTTAGAATATTACCTCCTGTTTCTGTAAAATATTTTCGTCTCTAGACGAATAAATCTTCTAAATTAAAGTCGTTATAACATTCTCAGTCATAGGAGTTTTTTCAGTCACTTGTGATTTAAATGTCCAATTTTATGGCGCCTTCATTTCTGACAATTAGTCTAGAGTAAAATATTTGTAAAATGATAAATAATTTTTAAATTATTTTGATAAAACATTCGTTTTTAATTTGTTATGTGCCAGTATTTTAAAAAAGCACACCAGTTACTAAATATTGATATTTTAAACCATATTGGACATACCTAAAATAAATTATTTTTTCCCGGGAATGAAACTTTTCATTCCCGTTTTCCGGGAAACCCCAAAAAAATAATTAAAAATGCCGAGTTTTGCATTATTTTCAAAAAATAACAACAGAAATTCTGTAAGAAGTTCTCTGTGCATTTATTCTGGAGGTACCACGACAATAAAGAAAATACATAAGAAGTAAATCTCCAAACCTCCTAAGAATCGTCCAGACAAGTTCAATTCATCGTGGAAATATCAGACTCTAAAAATTAAACGGAAATTGTATTGTCGAGAGGAAATATACACATATTTTCTTGGATCCATGTAATTTTCACCGGCCATTGTCATATTTCATATTCCTTAAATCTGCGTGTAAGCACGAATCAATAAATTTTTATAAATATATCTTTTTCTTTTATAAATATATCAAGTCGAAAGAGGTAAATCGACCAAGCCGATTTGAAAATCGAAATGAGTCCTTGAGTCGAAAATCGATTTTCAGCTTTGAGTACCAAACACTAACTTATTTATTATAGTATCGGGTGATTCATCGTGATGTTTGCTGTTCAATATGCCTTTTTTGCAGATCACGCATGACTCATATCAAACTTTTTCGCCATTTTTTGTGCATGGAATGACCCACACCACAACAGCGCCTCCAAATTGTGAAAATTTTTTCGTGCGATTCAAGGAACTTACGGTGGCGTATCTTCAAACAGTAAATGCCATAAATTGTTCTGTTAACCGATAATAAAAAATTAAGTTCACTTTCAAATTTATTTGTTTTATTTTACATTATAAATCAAACCTCACGATGAATCACCCGTTATGTATATCATAGAAGCCTAACAAGCGCTTACGTTTTGGAGAGTCGAAGGAAAACAAATATGATGAGCAGAACGGGTGGCAGGTGTTCTTGTGTTTGGAGAGAGACACAGATATATTATTTAATTTTTGATACGAAAATAGATAATTGTTAATAGTTAATACAAAAGGTTAAATACATAGTATTTTGTACATAAAATAGGTTTCATTTCATATGGGAAAGTCTTACATTTCTTAGTGTTCATAATAAATTAATAACAGTTGGTATATTTCAGTATGTATGTAAATAGTACAACGTGCAAACTTTAATTTTAATATATTTAAAAATTCAAATCAAATATTTTTTACAATATAATGTATTTAAGAAGGCAGGCGATAGAATTTCAATTCTATGAAGTGAGGATTTAAATTTAATTGTTATATTGCATTTAATTCTTTTAATTAAAATGGCATTCAAATTGCATATCCTGATTTTCTGAACTGTAGTCATAGTGAAAAAGGTTTTATAAGCTTAGATGTTATCAAATCTATCTATTGTACATACCATGATATATTTATGGATTAACGCAAATGCACATAGACAATTCAATAACGTTAACGTACACATTATGTTTGCAGAGTCGAACATATTCTACTGACTTCTGTTAGATTCGAGATCATTTTATTTCTGTTAAAGTATCACAAATGCAGACGATACTTAAACCGTAACCGATGGTCGTGAAATGCGGGCGATGAATAACGTATGCATATGCATGAGTAAAACCATTTGTGTTCCCATCCAGGAATTGACCGATTCTGCCCTTACTACTAATGGTATTGACTTATAATATTATCTATTTAACCCTTGAAGAGCTTTTAATTTATCAAAAACTTGTTTAGTTTAAGTAATTCAAACAATTTTAAGATTCCAATACCATTCTGATGTATCAAAAATCATTGGCGGAGTTCAAGTATTCGGTATTGTTTTTTGTACATATTATTGATAAATTTTAAAGTTTTAGTAAATTTTGTATGTTTGCAAAATACAAATTACATTACCTTCATTTTTTCGATTGTTTTATTTCGATCTGTTATCATATTTGATTTGAACTGGGATATTGTCTATTGTCTATATTTCATAGGACGCAAATTTATTTACAAATAGCATGGTGACATTTATTATTTGGCTGCACACTACCACTATCACTATCTCCGGCCTCTTTAAGTAAATGTTTCACACAAACGAATGAGAATCACAACTCACTTACCGAATAACAGCCAACAAGCCGCACCAAGTTAAAAAAGCACATATTGTGCGGGTATTTGGTTGAGTAGTCGCTGCGAAGTCACCCGAAGTAGGTGGTCATTTGGCCGGAAATCGTGATATTGGTAGTGTGCAGCCATGCCATTTGTTATTAAATTTGAATGAGATTCAAAATGCTCTTGAGCCAGGACAATATCCCAGAATTCAAACCCCTATTGTATTTTGTGCTGTATATCATGATTTGATACACAAATATAAAATTAAATACCATTGTACTTAAGGAAATGTAAAAAAGATCTTCGTATAAAATCCATCCGGATCAAATTAAAACTTAAACATCTTTCCAAAATTTTATAAAATGGAAAAGGAGTAATTTGATTAGCCAGATATGAATGACGTGCCTATTTTCGCAATGTTCGTATTCTCGTCTGCTTGCAATATGATTTTTCATTTCTACGCGTATAATTTGTCGATCATCATTGTGAATCGGTCTTTAATACCATGTAAATAGTAAGCAAAGATGCCGTCTTGACATATAAATCATTCACGTGGTGGAGCGAAACAAAATGTTACAAAATTAGGATAGAAAACCCCATATACAAATACCTACACACAGAAAGAAGGCGTTTGGTTAATATGCACTTCTTTGGTAAATATCGCAACGTTTACTAGAATAGTTGCAACATCATCCTCAAATGCAATCTGAATGCCAAATTATTTACGAAAGGCAAACAAAACTCTATAGCTCTACGGGGCTATATTTAAATCTGAACCGATGCGACATACTTTCACCACAAGGACAACAACGACGTTTTCTTTTACTTCTAAATATTTTTGGTAGTTTATAGTGGCCATAAATCCATTTCGACAAACGAAGAAAACTGTTTGATATAAACATATTTCCCTTCTCATAAACGACTTTGTTCATTTACAACAAGTGATGACATGTTTACTGCAAACAAAATGACGTTATCTATAAAAACACCTATGTAGACCTCTTACATTTCAAAAAATGTTGCTATCTGAAAGTGCAAAAATGTTGCATTTCAGCCCTTTTTTGATCTGGGATCAGAATGTTGCCGTACAATTTTGATCCATATACGACCATCCTAATTGTAGTTTTCTACGAAATTAATGTTTTCTTCTTATTTTTACGTCTATTTACAAAAGACTGCGTAAAGTAATTTTTGTGGTTCCAGGCGTTTTTCGTTTTCAAGTGAAAGTAGTCAAAATGCATTTTCAAAATGTTGTGTTGTCTCAAAGCAGCTTTTCTCTAGAAGAGAATTGTGTTTTCGTATGGTTGTCCAAACTCTTTAGCAGTGTGATTGCTGATGCAAGATTGCAGAAAAACTGCTGTAATAGCAGAAAAGTGCCTGCTGATAGGCAACAGACTTTTTTCTTTAAGTGCATACGTCATGTTTTAAATTTGATACTAAAATTTAGTCTATAAATTTTACTCATTTTGTAGTTTAAATGAGTAAATAAAACTAATTTTGAGTACATTTTATTTGATTTGAGTAAGGACGTTAATTTTTGTAAATTTCCCCGTGAAAAAAATTTGTGTGTGTTTATTTGGCTATATGGCTTATGTTCCACAATGGAACGACGACAATACAGTCTGACCTCGGTTACCGCAACCCTCGACGAACGCAACTCCTCGATTATTGCAACAAGCAAATTATTTACATTGCTGACTCAGTTAACGCAACTTTTCAAAAAATAAAACCTCAGTTAGCGCAACTCATATTCTAAATTTTTTGATTTAGTTGGCTGCTTTTGTTTTTCAAATGTAGCGGAATGGAGTCGGAGTCACAGAAATTTTCTGGAGTCGAAATCGAGTAATTTTGCTGTTGAAATGTGTTTCTGGTTTTACCGTTGATTCTCAGAAGAAAAAAAAATTGTATGTGTGAGTATTTCGCATTCAGTCTAGTTGATTTATTTTCGCGATCGGCTGTTCTTTATTTGGCGCATCAAAATGCCATTAGTTACAAAGTTGATTAAACTTACAATAAACTTGATAATGGTAGCTCTGTGAAATCGATTTGTGGTGAATATAAAGTTCATAAATCTACAATTGCCAGAATAAAAAAATAAAGCAGCATTGAGAAACTTTGTTTCCAATGCGGAGTCCGGTCCAGGAAAACGTATGTCAAATAGGATTTGCGAGTATCCCAAAATTGAAAAGGCTTTGTATAAGTGGTTTCTGAAACAAAGGCAGCAAAACTTGCCTATTTCTATTGAAATTTTGAAATCAAAGGCGCATCAGCTACATAAAAAATAAAGGGCGAGCCAGGTAATTTCAACGCCAGCAATGGCTGGTTTGCAAATTTCAAAAAACGTCATGGTATTCGCATGTTAAAAATTTGCGGTGAGATACTTTCCAATAAGCCAATGCTTGTCGATCCGTTTCCGGAAAAGTTTCGAGATAAAGTAGCCGAACTCGATTTAACACCAGATCAAATCTATAATGCTGATGAATCCGGTTTATTTTATAAACTGATGCCAGACAAAACCCTTGTGAGTTTCAAGGAATCAAATGCCCCTGGTCGCAAAGTCAGCAATGAACGTATAACATTCCTCGCTTGTACGAATGCATCTGGCATACACAAAGTTAAACCGTTTGTTATTGGAAAATCATCAAATCCCAGAGCATTCAAGGGATTTGAAAACAAGCCGGTTGTGTACAAGACTACCAAAAGTGCATGGATGACATTAGCATTATTCGAAGTTTGGTTCCACGATACATTCGTTCCTGAGGTAGAGTTTAAAAACTCACTTTTTATTACGAATGTATAGTACGTTCAATTTTTAAAGGTCCGATCATTCCTTTCAGCCAGAGAACTTCCAAGAAAAGCGCTGCTGCTTTTGGATAATGCGCCCTGTCATCCCAAAGTTGGGGAACTATCAACTGACGATGGAATGATTACTGTCATGTGTTTTCCAGCAAACTGCACTGCTATTCATCAGCCAATGGATCAAAATGTTCTAAAATTAACAAAACTCTACTACAAAAAAACCTTTTAGCACATTTGATCGGAAGTGAAATCTTGAACTCAAAACCATAACATTTAATTTACGAAATGCAATTTGTCTCTTATCTAATGCATGGGATAAGTTACCGTCTACCGCTATAAAGAAGTGCTGGAATGTGTTGATGTATCCTAAAGATCACTGGACTGATGAAGACAATGTACCATTGAACGTAATTAGAGCTGAACTCGTGAATGAAAATTCAATCTAGCATCTGTTACCAATTATCTTCATCGTTTTATATAAATAAATTCGATTTATTTCATTAATCGAGTAGTAGCACTAACCTAATTGATTTTTGACTCGGTTTTCGCAACTACCTCGGTTTCTGCAACTGGCTCGATTTCTATTAGTTGTGTTAACCGAGGTCGCACTATATATATATATATATATATATATATATATATTTGGCTATGAATACTGTAATTTTTATATACATTATTTTTGAATTATTGGAAATAGGAACAATACATAGAAAACAAAATAAGAACATATAATATTTCGTAAACAATATGTATGTATATAGCGATGTGTCGGTTAAGATATTATCCGGATGAAAGCGAATGTTAATAGGAGTTTGGAGCGTCGTTAATTTAATTCCAATATTTTTGGATAGTACTAATTGCAATGCTCCTTTTTTGTCGATGACATTTTCCTTTTTCATATCTTTACTGTAATTTCTTTTCTGATCGAAGATGGCCATCACCGATCAAAATCATGATAAAGGTGGTGAACAGCCAAGTAATAAATTTGTAGACAAATTTGCATTCCCAAGTAAGATGTAATATTTATAAATATTTTTCAAAGTACTTCGAATATTCCCACAAAATCCCCAAAATATTTTATGCAATCCCCCGTACTTATTTCGAATATTTTGCCCTTTTGACGGTAATAAAATCCCCATGGTTGGGGACAAATCATCATATCTGGCAAGCCTGGTTATAACGAATGCTAGGTGGTAATTCCACGTAAATTAGCTCTTTTTCGCACAAAATTTCAAAACCATATTTACATATATTTAAAAACGCCGATAGACATTCGTAATACATACAGTGACTCTCATAAATATTCGGCATTCTCATTGGTGAAAGATCAAACGCCCATTAATCCATGTACGTTATTTAAACATAAAACTTTATTTTATAATCATAATTCACCATTAAATGACCTTCAAAATCAGCGAAAATAATAATCAGTAACTGATTACAAATAATGAAAAACAACGCATCATTTACATCAAAAATCATAGCGTCATTAATATTCGGCTTTTCTTAAAAAAAGATAATTAATAAGACGAAAACGTGATTTTGTGAACATTTAGTATTTATTAGGAGTAGGGACACGCCTTTTTCACGATTTGGCATAATTTCCACGATTTTTCTGGTACAGGAAAATCGTATTTTAACCCATTCTTCATGTAATCGCTTTTTCAGTTCGGTTGTGAAGGTTATTGAGTGGCGGCGAATATGGCGGTCGAATTCATCCCACAAATATTCCGTGGGGTTCATGTCTGGGTATTGCTACTCCTGGATTAAACGAGTTTTGCGTATCGGATCAATGGCCTGATAAAATTTGAAGCTGTCCTAAACACCTAGTTTTACCCTTGGGTGAGACATTTGCCCACCAATTGTTATCTTTAATAAGCACGTAACCTACATTGGAATTCATGGGCATACCATATTGTTGTAAAGTTACTCAAATAACTACTACAGCTTCGATGGCTAATTGGATAGCGGTCTGGTCACCCATATGGTACTAGTCAAACATTTTGCGATTGATTGGTACATCACAAATGGTTGATTTTGTCTGCATATTTTTAATAAAACTGAAACAAAAAACTACTCAGAATAAGCTGTTCAAATTATCATGGAAAATATCTCGCAGATATTGAATGCATATTATATCGTGTATTACATTATATTTCAATTTCAATGTTTCAACAATAAAGCTTCGGGGGCTCTTCTTGGACGGCTGATTGGACAACCCATAGTATTAGTATACTCACAGCAAACTGGAAGTGTGAAAAATGCTGCGCCGAAAATAAAAAGCGTGCCCAAAGTTTAAAGCTTTATGAAAACACATGCTTGTATCATGCCCTCTTTGTGCACTTTTACAGCATGCAATTATTGTCCGATTCCATCAAAAACGACTTCTGCAGGTCAAGGATTTGACATTGTCGCCATACAAATGACAATGTGTGCTCTTATTCCTTTCTATAAACCGCATACTTTAAACGATTAAATCGGTTCAGATTTAAGTATAACAACCATACAAATTTAAACTTTTCCGCTTTTACTTAAACCTGTTAACATTTTCAGTATTTTCCATAATGTGGCATTTTATTTATGTATTAATTCAGATCAGAACTGTAAAAATTAAACCAATTGGACTTGAAAGGCCAAAACACAACTAACTCTTGGCTTTGTTCTTTCGCGAGGCGCTTACGTCAATAAAAGTTGAAACACAAGTTCACATATGAGAGAGCGCACGTAAGAAGATTGCTTTGCAGAATGAAACGCAAGCGTAAAGTAAATTTGTCTAACTTTCAACTTTGCAGGCTCCATTCGAATTTGACGTTTGAGTATACAAAGCAATGAAGAAAGAACATATATCTTTGTTAAACAAATTTCAAAAATTATGGTTTTTAACATTATTGGATAATAGCTGTGGACATATTTCCTTTTTTTACACTTGGCGGCAGAAGTCTGCGTACACACGACAAGCTACATAAAAAATAATCAAAAAATCACTATGAAAAACATATTTTTATTTTTTAAGTATATGTCGGTCTATTAAAATAACAAAAAAGTGAATACAAAATAATTCAACTTAAAGAATAATAAAACAAATTCATTATATAAAAAGGCATATGCAAAAGTCTGTGTACACCAGTCTCAAAACATGTATTATGGTTGAATATTCTTTCTAATTTGAATTTTTAATAACTAGTTGGATATCCTTTGCGTTTTAGAACCTCTGCTAGTCTCCAACTTTGTTGTTTCTGCGGGTATTATGTAGCAAGAAAACCAGGCGACGAATTAAAGCTAAGAGCTGATTGTGTTTAGGCCTGAAGTGTGCGTTTGTTTATTCATATAGTCCACCATCGCGGTGGACAACGATGCATCGTTAAGAAATTTTCGACGCGTGCCTTTGAATCGATAACGTGTTTGTCCTATATCATTGAGTGCAGCGCTCACGGTAGTCGTTTCTAATGAACTTGTTAGTCCTCACACATCTGTAAAACCTATTTGAGGGGCTGAAATTGATTTTTTAAATGTAAAATATAAAATTTATTATTTTTTAGTAAATCTTTGCGTTGAAGGGGACGAGGGGCGTCTTATGATTTTAATTAAACTCTCTATGTGTGTTTTGGTCTACTCATAGGATGTTTTTTTCTATCTTAAATTTGTAAATGCTGTTTTTGTTTCGATCCACTTTAATGTCGGATTTACTTATTTTAAGTAATATATTATTCTTCACTTGAATGCAGCAGTAAAATGATCCTAATCGAAGTAGGTATGTAAGTGTGTCTGCGTATTCCTATTATTTGGATGTATATTTGTTCTCTACAATTATTTATGTATTATTGTATTTTTATATAAAAAGAGATATATAATTTATTATCTACATTAATTAAAAAAGTAATTAGTAAATTGCATAAAGAATAAATTAGGTGAGTTCGAGTAAATCTTAATTTATATTCGTGTTATATTGATTGTTTCATTTATAGATTCGCTTCGTAAAAGTTGCTTTGTGTCGTTCTCGATTTCTATGGGAGAAACACCGACACTACCATTATTGAGATATGAATTGTCCTCTTCGACTATTTTTTCTAATAAAATATCACCGGAAGTATTTAGACCTGCAACGACAATAAATGTAAATGATATATGTATTTGGGAATTAATAGTTATGGCTCCGAATTACGTACAAGTTCGTCCATCAATGGACCCATTGGCCACATTGTCGGTAGCCGAACTGTTCACTAGTGCTACGTCGGCAGCCAATCCATTTTTCTGCAAAGCGACCGCCTTTCGTGCATGTCTCGTTGTTAGAACTCCTGTTTCAACATCACGCTCTAAACGATGTCCAGACCGAGATCTGGTCAATTGGCGCTGTACGTAATCTTCCAAATCCTCCTCTTCTTTGCGACTTATCAAGCAATTCAAAACCAGCAAAAACAAGCCAAGGCCCAGCGAAAATAGTCCAGTACATGTGACTTCATTCCACCAAGCAGAGCTGGAACCTAAAATAATGAGATTATTAATTATAACGAAATTTACAACGAGTTGTTATCACTATCCAACCCAAATAGTGAAGCGTCAGGAAAAACTCATAGAACTTGCATGAGACCTCAAAACTCAGAAACTCAAACTATTGCAATGAAATACACTGACTTTGTGTTGCCTCTGTCTGCTTGCGTATTTATGGAATTACTAGCAAATACCCGCTACTTCGTACGCAGTGTAAGGATATTTATTTCAAGGTAAATCGCTTGTAAACGATCACAAAATTTGAAAAAAGGTTTTATGTTGCGCAACTACGTATTCACGCCTAATTCTAGATTCCAAATCCGAATTGATTTTTGTCCCCCTTTTACAAATTAAACAAAAAATAATTTATATTGTGTCATCAATTTATACACAGTCAATAGATTAATTTAAGTAGACACACAAATTGAAACACTTTTCTTACCAAAAAGTAGAAAATTATTTGCCCGTTTCTTTCTAGGATAATTATACCCTCACTCTACGGAGTAGATATATATATATATATATTTGGGATAGAAAAAAGTCTAACTCAGAGTGATTTAAGACCCCAAGTATGTCCTAAATGCATTCACATCTGTCTGTCTAGCTTGCTAGTGTACATGATAACTCTCGAAGGGAGTAAAGGAATTTATTCAAACTCTGAACATAGTATTATTTTTCCCAGACTTAGTTTAAGTTTGGAGATGGATGAATGTATGTACCCCTTATGGTACCCTCACGCATATAGTCCATATTCCTAGTAAAATATTCGGTAAATATTTGATAAAGTTTTTAAAATCACTTTGAGCGTATGAAATATGGAAGGTTTTGTCACGCCCTTCTTGTACCTCCCACACAAATCACCATTACATATGTAAAAGTAAACCTTTTATAACTTCTGTACAGATCTTCGGAATACTGTGAAATTTGATATTTACCAATATATTCATACAGTTGAACTTCGATTAACCGTGACTCTATTAACCGTGAAGCTGAGTGGTTGATTTTTTACCTCTATTAACCGTGATTTACCTCTATTAGCCGTGATGCACATGTCCATGTGACTGCTTGTTTGTTTTTTCGTATAATACACACACATCTCTCATATTAAAATTCGGTGATTCCCCTTTTTCATGAAAGTGTAATTTTCATATCAAATTTCATATTCATTCATCAGTGTGAAATTTGATCTGTCAAGACGTGTTTTCCTTAGATCATGCCACCGTCAAAAACTAAATCCGCGAAAAGAGCAAGAAAGGTTCTTTCAATTAAAGAAAAAATGGAGCTGATTAATGAATACTCAAAACGTAAAGTACCTTTTAAAATGTTGTCTGAAAAATATGGAGTTGGCGTTCAAACTGTATCCGATTTAATAAAAAACAAAGATCGGATTTTAAAATTTTGCTCCGCTACTGATTCAATGCTTGGCCTTAAACACAGATATACACTAAAAACATCCGAAAATCCAAAAGTTGATTTCGCAACATATGAATGGTTTCGGCAAGAAAGATTTAAGGGAACTCCAATTTCAGGTAAGTTAACTGAAATCGAGATATTGTATGAACTTAAACTGAAATTTGCTTCTGAACTTCAGGCGAAATTATTGTCGGAAAGGCAAAAATGTTCCATTTGAAGTTAAACATGAATTCAGAGTGCACTTATTCATTTGGTTGGTTGGATAAATTCAAAAAACGTCATGGAATCCGTCGACTGAAATCTACGGGAGAAAAGGAGTGTGCTGATTATGAGTCTGCTACGATGTTTGTGGACATGGATGAAATCATTAAAAACGAACAACTTACAACTGAACAGATCTACAATGCAGACGAAACCAGTCTATTTTGGAGGTGTTTGCCTCAGAGTTCTTTGGCTAGTGGTAATGAATATTCTATTGAAGGGTACAAGGAATCCAAGGAGAGAATCACAGTGCTAGTTTGTTCAAATGCTGCAGGAACTCACAAGTGTAAATTGATGATAATAGGAAAAAGTGCCCATCCAAGAGCTTTAAAAAACCTTCCTGTGATTTATAAGTCTAATAAGAAAGCTTGGGTAACACAACAGCTATTTCTGGAGTGGTTTAATCAAAACTTTGTACCAGAAGCAAAGGAACATCAACGGCGCATCGGTCTCAAAAATAACTGTAAAATACTTTTACTATTAGACAACTATCCAGCACACCCAGATGTAAATGCTATGATATCTGAAAACGTTACAGTAAAATATCTCCCACCAAATTACACGTCCTTGATTCAGCCTATGGATCAAGGAGTAATTCGGAGCTTCAAATGTCACTACCGTAAACTGATCGTTCAAAAACTTGTTGGTGCTAATGACAGACGTGAGTTCGTTAAATCTTTGAATATTAAGACAGCTTTGTGGGCAGCCGCAGCTTCGTGGGACTCTGTAACTCCACAAGTTTTAAAAAGAGTTACCAAAAGTTACCCAAAGCCAAGAAGATGAGCTTGATTCAAATTCCGAGGAATCAGATGGAGGAAATGCGGACGAAACGCCTACATTGGCTCAGGCAATAGAGGCTAGTAGTATTTTGTTAGGTTTTTTAGAAAACTTTAATTGTCCAAGTATTTCAGAACCAGATAAAATGCAAATATATCGCATACAAACTCATTTGTTGGAAGAACAATCAAAAGCTAAAAGCATACGACAGACTTCCATAAAAGATTTTTTGAAATAAATGTATGTATTCCTAGAGATATGATAAGTTATTTATAGACGCAGATTTACATGTTTTTGTCAGAAATAAATAAAAATAATAAAATTCATACATGTAAAATTTTACCTCTTTTAACCGTGATTTTCGGTTATCCATTATTAGCCTAGTCCCGAGCATCACGGTTAATCGAAGTTCAACTGTATATGCTGTCACACAAATTGGCATAAGCGTTGGTAAAAAAAACTGATATAACATCCATACGGATAGTCGAAATCTGTTGCATTTTTAAATTTAAAAATGTTTTTATTTAAACCTGCAAATGCATGCATATATGTATGCATATATATGCATGCTTTGTCACACCCTCTATACCGGTACATGACTTGAAATCTGAACTTATAAATAGAACAAACATGTTTTTATATATTTATTTTAGATTTTTTATTTCTGACTATAAATTAAGAGATTATAATGACTATAATGTTCACACAGAACTTCACGATTCTAGTGCAATATTTTGGTAGGTACTATTTTTTATCCCCTTTTGTCTCAAATTACTAAAAATTCATTTATTTTAATAAGTGGGTACCATTTTTACCCCTTTATGTGCCGGCCTTAAACGTAAAAATTTCCAAAAATTAATTTATATTACGCGTCGGAGAAATGTACACACCGAATTTCTAATAGCCTTCACACATTCTAGCTGAAAACATTGGTTGGTACCATTTGTACGATTTTTATCACTTTTGATCCACCTCCACCTTTAAGTACACATTTTGATACAATACATTTGTATTGCACGTCAGAGTAATTATATATATATATATATATATATATATATATATATACCTTATTCGATACATTGGTGGGTACCATTTTAATCGCTTTTTGTTCCGATTTCTACTTAAAAGTATAAATTTTGAAAAATCCTTTACACACCGAATTTTGCAAAAGGGCGGTGGTAAAATTTGTATCCATTTTAATCCCTTCTTAAAAAAATCGAAAAATCCCTTCATAAAAAGTACGAATTTCGAAAAATTCCTTCATTTTACGTTTCTAAGCATTTCGAGAATGAATGTCATGATTCCAGCATCATCTGTTTGATTGGTATCATTTTTATTTCGTTTTGCTTAACTTCAACCCCAAAAAGTACGAAATTAGCAAAATATTTTCTTGGACGCAATGGTGCTATAAGAGTAATGTCCGTTCCAAATTTCAACCCATTTAATCCCCTAAAAGTACAAATTTCGGAAAATTCATTGTTACGCCGTAAGACGAATATACACACGGAATTTCATGATTTTAGCTTGATTTTATCTCCCATTTCCCTTTAAAAGTATGAATTTGCTTTTGTAAGCATTTTGAGTACGAATTTTGTGGACGCATTCGTGCTATAAGGGTAAAGTTCGTTCCCAATTTCCCGTTTATCCTTAAAAGTGGGGGCTATATCTAAATCTGAACCGATTTGACCTATTTTCACCATAGATGTTCCTAGTTTAAATATAAGATGTATTGCCAATTTTAAAGAAAATCTGTTGTAATATGTGGTATCTAGAGTGAAAAGAGTCAAATCGGGAGTGAAATTCGTATGGGGGCTATATCTAAATATGAACCGATTTTCTTCAAATTAAATAGCGTTCGTCCTTGTCCCGAAAAACTTCATTGTACAAAGTTTCATTTAGTTACGTCTACAATTGCGACCTGTATCGTGATTACAAGAATAGATGGACAGACGGACGGACGGACATTGCTAAATCGACTCAAAAAGTGATTCTAAGTCGATCGGTATAATTAACAATGGGTCTATCTCGTTTCATTTTGGGTGTTACAAACAAATGCACAAAGACATAATACTCTCGTGGAGTGTATAAAAAACAAATAGCAAAATTAAAATCAGGTTTCATATAGATCTAATTATATTGATATTATCGTGATACGTACCAATTTTCAGCCTTCTAGCTAAAGAACACTTTTGCCACACCCCACCACCCATGAAACCAAAATTCAAAATCCGGCATCATATCTATCTTTCTCGCCCACAAAACGAAAATCCAAATTTCGGCATCAAATTGATCTTTATCGTGGTCAGTAATATGTACGTTGAAATTTGCAGCTTTCTAGCTTAAAAAACACTATTGCCACGCCCACTAAACGAAAATCCAAATTTCGGCATCATATTTATTATTCGCGTGGTCATATACCAATTTTCAGTCTTCTAGCTCTCAAAAACGCTTTTGCCACGCCCACTACGCCCACAAAACGAAAATCCAAGTTTCGACATCAAATTGATCTTTATCGTGGTCAGAAATATATATGTACCAATTTTCAGCATACTCCTCTAAAAAACACTTTTGCCACGCCCACTCCGCCCACAAAATGAAAATCCAAATTTCGGCATCATATTTATTATTCTCGTGGTCAGTAATATATATGTACTAATTTTCAGCCTTCTAGCTCTCAAAAACACTATTGCCACGCCCCCTCCGCCCACAGAGCAAACTTTTAAAAATTCTATAGCCTATGTAGTTCCTTCCAGACCTGCATCTATCTGTACTGAAAATTTCAACAACATCGGTTCAGCCGTTTACACATGATTGCGGAATAAACAAACAGACAGACAGACTTACACTAAGGTTTTATAATATTAACTAGCTGAACCCCGCCCGCTTCGCCAGGCAAAAAAACAAATGGTAAAATTAAAATCAGGTTTCATATTGATATTATCGTTGTCTGTAATATATAAGTTCCAATCTTCAGCCTTCTAGCTAAAAAACACTTTTTTCCACTTTTTTCACGTGGTCAGTAATATATACGTTCCAATTTTCAGCCTTCTAGCTTAAAAAACACTATAGCCATGCCCACTAAACGAAAATCCAAATTTCGGCATCAAATTGATCTTTCTCGTGGTCAGTAATATATATGTACCAATTTTCAGACTACTACCTCTCAAAAACACTTTTGCCATGCTCCCACCGCCCACGAAACGAAAATCCAAATTTCGGCATCATATTTATCTTTCTCGTGAGCCTACTACCTCTCAACAACACTTTTGCCACGCCCACGAAACGAAAATCCAAATATCGGCATCATATTTATCTTTCTCGTGGTCAATAATATATATGTACCAATTTTCAGCCTACTACCTCTAAAAAACACTTTTGCCGCCCACTCCGCCCACAAAGCGAAAATCCAAATTTCATATTTATCATTCTCGTGGTCAGTAATATATATGTACCAATTTTCAGCCTTCTAGCTCTCCAAAACACTTTTGCCACGCCCCAAAGCCCACGAATCGTAAATCCAAATTTCGGCATCAAATTGATCTTTCTCGTGGCCAGTAATATATACATTCCAATTTTCAGCGTTCTAGCTCAAAGAACACTATTGCCACGCCCAATCCGCCCACAAAGAAAATCCAAATTTCGGCATAAAATTGATCTTTCTCGTGGTCAGTAATATATACATTCCATTTTTCAGCCTTCTAGCTCAAATAACACTATTACCACGCCCACTCCGCCCACAAAACGAAAATCCAAATTTCGGTATCATATTTATCATTCTCGTGATCCAATTTTCAGCCTTCTAGTTCTCAAAAACACTTTTACCACGCCCACTCCGCCCACAGAGCAAATTTTTAAAAATTCTATAGCCTATGTCGTTCATTCCAGACCTGCATCTATCTGTACTGAAATTTCCATTAAAATGTTGAGATGTACTGTCTTTTGCACTACTCCATTTATAAAAACTAGTTCCACTCCACTCCATCTATAAAGCAATCACTCGTTTTAAAATCCTCTTTAACCTCGCTAGAAATCTGGGTTTTTGTTTTTAGATCAATTTGCTTGCACTCTTTTTCCAAACAAATAAGGAAAGTCGGAAAGTCTCTGTGAGTAAACTAAATGAAATATAGCATGATGTGGAAAATACGCCTAAAATCGTGTCGGACCCATGTTTATGGGGACAATATAAAACATGGACCCATATGGTCCACTTTAACAGTAAGTGTTCCTATGAAAAAAACCTATGCTGCTGAAAATTTGATCAAGATCCTATGTAATATGGATTTAAGACGGTAATAATGAAAAAGTAAAAAGGCGTTAATATCGGCCGGGCCGAATCTTTTGTACACTCCACCAAGGGTTTTAGTTAAATTAAATTTTGAAATAAAATTAATTAATGTGTTTTGATAGTTCTTGACTATATACATCAAAGAAATTCTTCAGAAAGGCAAAGTGCGAATTTCGTAATTACATTATCTTTCGGGCTCACAATGGAATGTATACATCTAATTTTACGAATCTATCTACAGCCGTTTGCTTGGTACCATTTTTATCCCATGTTATCCCTAAAAGTACGAATTTGGAGAAAGACATTTGTTTTGCGCGTCTACTCAATTAGGGGATTGTACGCAACGAATTTCGTGTTTCTAGCTGTTATCGTTTGTTAGGTACCATTTTTATCCCTTTTGATCCCATTTCTTCTCTACGAATGAGAATCACGTTTTTTGTTACAAGGAGAATGCGCATACCTAAGGTGACCACCCATCTCGCTTTTAGCTGGACTATCCCGCTTTTTGATTTCCAGTCCACTTAAATTTTCCATCCCGCACAACTCCGCAAAAAGTTCCGCTTTTTCGTTTTACATTATTTTTGGACATTATCGATTACAAATTGTCACTTAAAATATATTGGTATCTGACGAAAGTCCACAAATTCTAAAATATTTAATTAATTGCCCTTATTTTAATTTTAAGTTAGAGCAAACTTTAAGGGAACATTTAAGATTATTAATAGTAATTTAATCTATAAAATGTAATTCAATGCTGCGTTGATTAATAAAAAACATATATTAATAACATAGAATGGCAAGTGGTATAAAAATCACTTTCAATAATATAGTCGTTTGTTTGGCAGGTTCTCAAGCACATGTAGAACGCCTTTTCTACTATTAATAACATAAGGCCCATTAAATTGTAGCCCAATGTAAGTTCTTTAAACAATATTATTAAATACAAATTATGTGTAGATTTCTTTACATTTTGAAGTTCGTATCCAACACAAAAAAATTGATAAAGAAAAAATATTAAAACTAGATAAAGGGCGTTAAGTTCGGCCACGCCTAATCTTATATATCCTCCACTGTATTACGGATTCTAGAATGTCGACTTTACGTAGAAGTCAACCTACGTACCGACTTATACTTACTGTTTTAAATAAATTGTGATGCCGGGGAAAAACTTGATGCCTCTCGACCAATATTAACTATTTAC
Source organism: Polietes domitor (assembly GCA_947397865.1). Classification (NCBI taxonomy): domain Eukaryota; kingdom Metazoa; phylum Arthropoda; class Insecta; order Diptera; family Muscidae; genus Polietes; species Polietes domitor. The sequence continues at coordinate 114,841,657 of OX377619.1, read as the reverse complement.
AATCCCAACAGTCCCCACAATCACGGAGCCAGAAGTTGATGATTCCAGATAGAGCAGCATGATTAGTACCATTTGCCTCATTTTTCCCATTGTGGCCATAAAAGTACGAATTTGGGAAAATACTTTTTTTTGTTTTGCACGACCACAAAATTAGCCAGTTATAAATATTCCAAATTAATTTCTAATACATTACAATATAACTTAGTTTTTTTATGTTTTCTTTTTATACCCTCCACCTAAGGATGGGGGTAATTCACTTTGTCATTCCGTTTGTAACACCTTGAACCATCATCGGAGACCATAAAGTATATATATTCTGGGTCGATGTAAAATTCTAAGACGATCTAGCCATGTCTGTCTGTCTGTCTATCTGTCTGTCTGTCCGCCCGTCCGTCTGTTGAAAGCATGCTAGCTTCTGAACGAAATGAGCTAGGATGTTCACATTTTTCATAAATGTGCCTAATGGGTGTAGATCGGTTGGGATTGAAAGTGGGCGAAATCGGCCTAAAGGGAAAACTTTTTTCCCTAACAAGGACTGAAAATACCCCCTAATATTTAGGTTATTTTGAAAATTTCTGCTGTATATGCACTTGAAATTTGTTGCGTACATTTCTCTTGTAAATACAAATTTTAGCGGGTCAAATGGGACGAAAATGGATACCAATAGTACCAATGATACGATAACAGCTAGAAACATGAAATTTGGAATGCACATCTCTCTAATTGCGTACACACGTAAATTAGATGGATTTTTCATAATTCGTACTTTTAAGGGATATAATTTGAAAAGAGGGATACAAATGGTACCACCCAAACCGCTGAAGTTAAAATCATGAAATTCAGTGTATATATTCATCTGACTGCGTAGAAGCGAAACATAAAGGTTTTTTTCTAAATTTGTACTTTTAGGGGGTAAATGACGCGGAAGGGGATAACAATAGTACCAACCAAACGGTTTTAGTTAAAATAGTGAAATTCGTTGTGTGCATTTCTCAGACTGAGTCGACACGAAAAATAAAGATATCTTTCGATAGATTAGATTAGATTTTCACTATCCCGCTTTTTCTACAAAATCCCGCTGTTTAAATTCATAAATCCCGTTTTTTTTTCAATAAAAGATGGTCACATTACGCATACCCAATATCATGTAAATATAAGTACACATATTGAAAAAACATTTTTAAATACTCTAAATATTAGGTGTATTTTCAGTCCTTGCGAGGGAAACATTTTTCCCTTTGGACCGATTTCGCCCAGTTGCAATCCCAACCGATCTACGACTATAAGACACATTAATGGGAAATTTTGACCTCCTAGCTCCTTTCGTTGTGCTTTCAACAGACGAGCAGTCGGACATGGCTAGATCTTCTCAGAATTTTATGACGATCAAGAATATATTACTTTATTTGGTTTCAGGTCAATATTTCAAGCTGTTACAAACGGAATTACAAACTTAGTATATCCCCATCCTGGGTTCTTTAAGTTTGCCACCCAATTTCGCTTTATATATTAGTTTCAACCAATAATTGTATAAATTTATGCCATTATTGTGTCTTTACCAAATCCAAAACTATTATATTTATATAATAAACAAGTACGGAAGTTATAAGGAATTAAATTTAACGTAGGACAGGATAATTTGTGTGGAACGTACTAGGAAGTTCGTGTCACATGGTCCTAGCATCCACTTTTATAAAACAAACACGTATAGAAGTTTTGAAGTATTTAATATTACCTAGGATAGAGACAATTATGTGGTAGGTACAGGAAGGGCCTGGCTAAATCGTAAATATTTTGTATATTTAAAGTGATTATAAAAACATTTTAAAATATCAAATTGCAAATGATTTTGAATACCCGTATGGATGTTATGTCGATTTTATTTTAAACAAAGCCTTTGTCACTTTGTGTGAGAGGTACCAGAAGGGGTGTGGAAATATCGTTCATATTCCATGCGAATTTCACAGTATATTCCGATATAGAAGTTATAATATCTTTAATTTTACTTAGTTTAGGGTGATTTATGTTGGGCGATTGTGGGAATTATTTACTTAAAGAGTTGTTGAAAAGTCGTTGCGAAACCACCTGAGGAACCTTTGACAGGGTGGCAATCATGATAGTGGTAGTCTGCAGCCAAGTAATTAATGTCGCCATGCCATTTGTAAATAAATTTGCATTCTATTAAATATAGATGCAAAATGGTCTTGAGCCAGGACAATATCCCAGTTCAATTTTAATTTTTTCAGCAATGATAATACTGACAATTTATTTCTAAATGTGATTTTTATACGATTTGTTAAAACATTATTTGGTCTAAGGGAGTACTCAATAAGTTTATATCTAGACGATTTAATGCTCCTATAGCCAAGTTTATTGGTTTCCAAATAAGCTAAAATATTAGAATTATTTTCAATGCATTGCTCACCCATATCAATATCGATAAAACTTTTTAATGCAATTTTTTAAAAACAATCATTGGAACCATTGAATTCCAGCTGATATATGATATGTGTCGTTCCTAGATCAAGCCGTCTGTGAGCTAAACGCCCCTGAATACACCCCTAACCCATGTTATCCCCTGTAATTTTTTTATGTTGTACCTTTGTATAAATATCTTCTCTGAATTAATAGACCCTTGAAAGCACTTAAAATATAAATGTTGATTCTTGTCTTAGAGTAACTTATTGATGGAATTATTGGACGTTTAAAGTATTTTTCTTGTTTTCATATTAACAACTGAAAATTTTAAATAAATAGTTACAAAGAGAGATTGGCGAAGTTGGTTTCGTATTTTTAACGTTGTAATCTCATTATTTGTTTTGTTTACATTGGCGGATCGCTTATAAAGTTTAAGAAAGCTAGTTCAAAGACTGGTGAAAATTAGGGTTGTCAGATTATTTTGTATCTCTATCGCCAAATCAATTGTCAGAAATTCCCAAATTTAAATAACTGCAATTGAAAAGTTCCATTTTATATTTAGTTATTGTAAAAAATTTATGGAATTCAGATATTTTTCAGACATTCAGACATTTTATGATAAAAAATTTAAACACATTTTATTGGTATTTATTATTCTTAATAAAAGTTGATTTTACTAATTTTCAAGTGGTCATATCTTCTAAAAAATCGTTTATTCGTCTTTTTTACTAAGTTGCAAAGAAATCGGAAATGGTAATTTAAAAAGTGTTCGGTTTGACATGAACGCATATCTATGACTTGCATACAAGTTGTAGTATATTTATCTACAAAGTTACGCCAATATAATAAAATCGGAGGACAGATTTAAAATTTCACAAATTTATCCAAGAAAATTGCCAACTATTTTATAAAGCACCAGAAAATAATAAGCAGGGTAGCATTTGAAACTCTTCGTTCTCCAACACCATATCTGAGAACCCTGGTGCAAATGTGATTTTATACACATCTAAAGACAAAGCATCGAAAAGGGTCTCATTTTTAACGGTCTTTTCAAAAAGAGGCCACCTGATAGGAAACCTTTAGACAGGGTGGAAATCATGATAGTGGTAGTCTACAGACAAGTAATAAATGTAACCATGCCATTTGTAAATGAATTTGCATTTTTATTAAATATAGATGCAAAATGGCCTTGAGCGCGGATAATATCCCAGTTCAAATCAAAAGGCGACATCATTATTCCGCTTGTGATTTTTTCTTCGTGGAGGAATTCCATGTAAAATCAACTAGAAATTCTAGAAGGTCTCCAGATTTGTTGGCATTTACGAGCAATATCACTGTGCACAATATCTTTGCAATCGGTTTGGGCCCAAAACTTTCCAAATCACCTGAAATATCAACACGATATTCAAAAGTTACAGAGTTAATTAAAAAATTTTCCACAACACGAGAATCCATTTGAGGAGATTCTGAACTGTCTCCTAACTCCGGTCCTATAATTGCCAGAAAATGTATATAAAACAGTAAATCCAGTAGCGTCCCAGTCACATGAAGTCTGGGTGAAAGTGTCACTAACTTGTTCGACCACTGTAGCAAATTTTCTCTCATATGTAGGCCAGTTTTTCTCAAATTTTTAGGGATAACCACTTGTCGCCTGTTCTAGTAACGAAAATTCTAACGGTGGTCCGAGAATAACTGACCCTCATCCATTAATACGATCAGACAGTGAGTCTGTGGCAAACGTGACATCAAGAACGTCTTGCCTGATTTTTGTAACAAATGATGGTTCAAACAAGTAAGTAAACTTCAGTCGTCTTATCCGACTTATATATACCCTCACTCTCAGAGAACATATATACCGAAGTTATAAGGAATTAATTTGTACGTAGGGCAGGATAATTAGTGTGGAACATGATCAAATATCAATTCATAGTGGATTCCATGCACCAGTATATAAGTTATGAAGGATTTAATATTATCTAGTATATAGACAATTGTGTGGGAAGTACTAGAAGGGGCATGGCTAAAGGTTTAAATGATTTTTAGTACCCGTATGGATGTTATGTCGGTTTTATTGTAACCGAAGTTTATGACACTTTGTGTGGGAGGTACCAGAAGGGGTGTGGCAATATCGCCCATATTCCATGCGAATGTAACCACTAAAAAAGCATTGCTAAATATCAAATTTTACAGTATTCCTATCATCAGTATAGAAGTTATAACAGCTTTAATTATACATGTATAAATTCCTCTGATTGCATAGACACGCAAAATAAAAATATGTTTCCAAATTAATACTTTATTGTTTTACTTTCACGGAGTTCATGAAGTTAGCTTATCTTGCACTGTGTACGCAAGAGATAATGGATTTACAAAATTTGTACTTTTAGAATTAAAATAGGATAGAAATACAACGAACAAAACGACAGTAGCTGAAAATGTGCCCTAATATTTAAGCTATTTTGAAGATTGCTGTCTTTTTGACTTTTTGAACTGATTTGAAGTATTATTTCGATATATATAGTAGCTTTGCTTTATAAGAGTGGTTTAAAATAAATAAAATTTTATATTTATTTATAAGCCTATTTTTATACCCACCACCTCCAGGATGGGGGTATATTCACTTTGTCATTCCGCTTGTAACACCTTAAAATATTCATCGGAGACCCCATAAAGTATATATATTCTGGGTCGTGGTAAAATTCTAAGACGATATAGCCATGTCCGTCTGTCTGTCTTTTGAAAGCACGATAGCGGCCGAACAAAATGAGCTAGGAGGTTAAAATTTTTCTTTAATGTGTCTTATGGTTGCAGATCGGTTGGGATTGAAAGTGGGCGAAATCGGCCCAGAGGTAAAATTTTTTCCCTCACAAGGACTGAAAATACCCCTAATATTTATAGTATTTCAGCATGTTTTTTGAACCTATTAGCTTGTTTTTACTTGATATTTGCAATTCGCATTCCCTTTATAGCATGAAAGGGCACCATAGAGTGATTTTTATTTGTAGGGGGCGAAATGGGACGAAAAGGGATAAAAATGGTACTTATCAAACGACAACAGATAGAAACACGAAATTTGGCGTGCACATTCCTCTAATAGAGTAGATACATTTTTTCTAAATTCGTACTTTTAAGGGGTTAAATGGGGATAAAAATAGTACCAACCAAACGGCTGCACTCCGTTTCCTCTTCCTCTGATTGCGTACACACATAAAATAAAGGAAATTTTCGCATTGGGATAAAAATGGTACCAACTAAAAGGCTACAGTTAAGGAGTAAAATGCGAAAAAGGGCATAAAAATGGTACCAACAAAATGGCCGCAGATAGTATCATGGAATTCGGTATATACATTCCTCGTGGCAATGCGCGTAATTTTTTTTCAAATACGTACTTTATTTTGTTGCTTTTACGACAAAAAATGGTAGAATCATGAATTGTCTTACACTGCGTACGTGAGAGATAAGGTATTTTCAAAATTTATACTTTTGAAATAAAAAAAGATGGAAATACAACCAACCAATGGACTGCAGCTGAAATTACACTCTCTATCCCCCAATATTTAGGGTATTTATAATTACTGCCTTATATTTACTTTATGAATTGAAGTATTATTTCCATTATATATATACATAGTATAAAAATATTGGTAGCATTGGTTAATTAATTAAATTTCTGATTTTCATACATTTGAAATTTGTTGCGGGCATTCCTCTTGTAGCTTGGAAGCACCACAAAGAAAATAAATGTTTTAGCGGGCGAAATGTGACAAAAATGGATAAAATAAGGTACCAATGATACGACAACAGCTAGAATCATGAAATTCGGTGTGTACATCCCTCTAATTGCATAAACACGTAAAATAGAGGGATTTTTTGAAATTCGTACTTTTAAGGGATATAATAGAAAAAAGATGGAGGGAAAATGGGACCTTCCAAACCGCTGAAGTTGATATCATGAAATTCGCTGTGTATTCGGTGTTCTGACTATGAAGACTCGAAACAAAATTTTTTTTTAATTTGTACATTTATCAAAATAATACAGTCACTTTGTCTGTATCTGAAAATGCTTCTCCCTAATGGCGACTGACAATCGCTTAATATTTAGGCATGTTCACTTTTCACAATTACAGCATTGTATTTATTTATAGTAGTAGATTTTAAACAGTGTGCATAAGTATACATTATAGTTTGAAATAGTAAACAAATATAGTAATGTGCATAAAAATGTCACAATTTTCGTAGTATTGTACTGTACTTCTATGTAATGTCGACATCCTTTAATCTGCTGGTAATACTGTGGAATGCACTTCGTGGTGGAGGGTATAAAAGATTCGGCCCGGCCGAACTTAACGCCTTCTTACTTGCTATATTTTGCTTTGTTTTGGTTTGACTATATTTAAAAAATTTTCCTGTAATGTTACTGCACTTAGGGTACATAAGGTTCAGCACGACCCTTTTTACGCGTTTTTAATTATTATGAATTACAATACAAAGTAAATTTATAATCTAATTTTGGGTCCAGGGATTGAGCCGGGGTGACTACAACCATTGTAGCTAGTTATTGCAGCGCCAGACCAGAACCGCAGGTAGGAATCGAACCCACAACCCCCACGCTGATAGCTGAGCACGCTACCAACTCGACCGGGTTTGTTTTTATACCCTCCACCTCCAGGATGGGGGTATAATCACTTTCCATCCGTCTGTCTGTTTAAAGCAATATAACGGTCGAACGAAATGAGCTAGGAGGTTGAAATTTTCCGTAAATGTGTCTTATGGTTGCAGATCAGTTTTTTCCCTAACAAGGACTGAAAATACCCCTAATATTTTGAATTTAAACAATTTTTTTTGAAAATTTCTGATTTTTATACATTTGAAATTTGTTTCGTACCTTCCTCTAGTAACGTGGAATCACCAAAAGTACAAAAAAGATTTAGCGGGTGAAATGGGACAAAAGGGATAAAAATGGTACCAATGATACGACAACAGCTAGAAACATGAAATTCGGTGTGTACATCCCTATAATTACGTAGACACGTAAAATAGACAGATTTTTGGAAATTTGTACTTTGAAGGGATACAATTGGAAAAGAGGGATACAAATGGTATCAACCAAACCGCTGAAGTTAAAATCATGAAATTCGGTGTATGCATTTATCTGACAGCGTAGACGCGAAACATAAAGGATTTTTTCGAACTTTGTACTTTTAGGCGGAAAATGGGGCGAAATGGATAAAAATGGTACCAATAAAAGGGTTGCAGTTAGAATAGTGAAATTCGGTATGTTCATTGTTATGACTGCGTAGATACGATAAATAAAGATATATTTCGATATTCGTACCTTTAGGATCAAAACTGGATAAAATTGGTACCAAACAAACGGATGTACCTAGAATCATGAAATTAAATGCGTTCATTCCAATATGGGAGAAATCGATCCTTAGGAAAAATGTTTCTCCCTAATGACGACTGACAATACACCTACTATTTAGAGTACATTTTTAAAGATTGCTCCCTCATGTTCTCTTTTTAAGTACAATTGCAGGAATATATCTATAGTAGTAGACTATTAATATTATAACAATGAATTTATTTAAAACGGTGCGCATAAGTATGCCTTATAGTTGGACAAATATATGCGCATTAAAAATATTACAATTTTTAAATATGTCACTTCACTTCTTTGTAAAGTCGACAGCCTCTAATCTACCGGTAATACTGAGGATCATCTAGAATCATGAAATTCGGTGTGTACATACGTAAAATAGTTGGATTATCCGAAATTCGTACTTTTAAGGGATACGCGTACCAACCAAACGGCTGCAGTGATAATAATGAAATTCGTCGTGTACATTGCTTTCACTGGGTAGACGCGAAAAATAAAGATGTCTTTCGATATTCGCACCTTCAGTATCTAAATGGGATTAAATTTGACACCAGTCATGCGGCTGTAGCTAGAATTATGAAATTCAGTATTTACACTCGTGTGACTGCGTAGACGCAGAGAATATGAGGATTTTTCACAAATTCGTACTTTTGAGATCAAAATTAAAAAAGAAATAAAACTTGTACCAAACTAACGGTTATATCTAAAATCTAATGTGCCGGTAATACAGTGGAAAGCATTTCGTGGTGGAGGATATATAAGATTCGACCCGAACGAACTTAACGCTTTTAATTTGTTTAGGTTTACGGCAACTAAAAAGGTTGAAACGCCACATACATGTTACAAATTTTTCAAATGTCACAAAGTTTTAAATTCAAATATAAGCTTATCTGCGTCGAACAAAGAAAGTTTTATGAAATTAATAATTTACGAATAAACGTAACAATTCATTTGTTAGCCACCGTTTGTTGTATGGAATTATAATCAATTTCTAATCGATTCATATATATGTACATATATCTCAAAACAGGTCTCAGTTGTTCTCCGTTCTAGAGTTCGACCGATTAATCGGCTTCGGTCTTCGGCCAAAAAGTGGTACTCGGCCATAATTGGCCTTCGGCAAAAAAGGCCGATTAGCTGAAGCCGATTATTTTTGTTAGATGATCAAAAAAGGGCAGTATAAATCGTCTAAAACGTTTTTGTCGTTCAGAGAGTGAACGTTCTATAAATGTCGCTTTTTTATTTTGAAAAAAACAAAAAAAAATGCGGAGGTGTAAAACGAATCCATACAATCGAAGTTAATGTTAATGTGGTAGCCCTGTGATTATTATTATTTGTTTTGATACAACTTTGGTGAATACCTATGGTTTTACGCTATTTTTGTAAAAAATAAATTTTACGAGTTAAAAGGTAAGTAAAGTATCGCATTTGATCAAGAGAATTTACTTTATTTGCTTAATTTCTGATTTTTTAATAAATTATTATTTTTCAACCAAAAAGCACATGCTTTTGTTGTTAGGTTATTATAAATTGGAAAACTGGATTTAAATATTGATGGATTGTTGTAGCAAAATTTCGGATGAGGAAATTCAAAAACTATTCGTTGTAGATGTCACTTTTAATAGAAACTACAAATTAAATACTAGTATAGAATAAAAATGTTATTGATTGGCTTTATTCGTTATAATGGTGAGTTTTTTAACTCTAAAATGTCAAGTCGCAAAGTACTTTATGCTTATCACGTTGTAAAAAAAGAAAAAGAAAAAACAATCAACATACAACAGTGTATTGAATCACATATATGAAATTGCGTTATGTTTCACTTAGTAAAATATACAATAAGTGCATATTTGGATGTAGCCATGTAATAAATGCCACAATACCAACTAAATTTAAAGATGCAAATTGTCTTGAGCCAGGGACATCATCAAATGAGTATCTCCGGCAAAAGTTGGGCATTCAACCGATCGGTCTGTCAGTTCTGTTTGATGTCATTGTTTGTGCAACTAAATAATACAGTTTTAGCAAAATATTGTTAAGACCATATTCTAGGATTTATTTAGCGGCTTTAAATTGGAGAAGAGAGTCAGCATTCAGTACAATTACTACTTGCAGACGAGAGTCGTCAGCCTTGGCCAACCTTCCAGTTAAAGGTAGGAAGACCAGGATTGCAAACCCTGATGAAGTCGGGGATCTTAGCCGGGTCATGTCGCTCTTCTCGACTGTCGGCTACCATTTTCCTAATCCTGAGTTGAAGTTCCTAAAGAGTGAGGCTGGTTTGACCCATACAATTGACAACTGGAGATAAAGACACACACCATACACATACACATCAGCAACAGTCGCAAAAACAACGAGTGTACCACCATACACAGTTCCATCGGCCTGATGGTTCTGGCTCTCTGTGAGACTCGTGTTTCTGGTCCACCCGATTTTCATGTACCTGGGTACATGTACAACGGCATACGAGTTAGCAACACAGGAGCTCAAAAATGGTAGAATTTAACTTAATTTACACCAATCTGCTGCAGCAGAAAATTCAACCGACTGAAAAGAATGTCCCTTCAGGATAATTTGACTGTAAAAATAGGATCAGATGTAATTGTTGGTATGGAGAGTTTATTTCTTTTACATCGATGTCACTGTCGATGCTACTCCGATATCTCAAATGAATGAATGAATGAATTGAAACGATTTTCGTACACTCAGAAAAAAGTATGCCACAAATTAAGTAAATACGTGCTAAGACTGAGGAAAAGTGAACTTGATATAGCGCTAAGGCAATAATTTATCATATCAAGTACAAACTTTTCTTGAAAATAGGACATGCCTTGAGCTTGATTCTAGTCCAACTTTTCTTCAAAGCAAGTAAACTGAGGACATATTTACTTCAAACCAAGTAAATGTTTTCTTCATCTGAGGAAAGTTTTTAAGAGATTTTAGTCAAACCAAGTAAAATTATACTCATTCTGAGGAAAATTTTGCGAAATTTGTCCTCAATCGAAGTACATTTTTAATCAAACTAAGAAAATTTGTAGTCAAACCAAGTAAAATTTATACTCAATCTGAGGAAAATGTTTCTGAAACCAAGTAAATTTGTACTCAGCTTGGCAAAAATTTTACTTTTCTATGTAATTCAAGTTCAATTTAACAAAACCTGAGGAAAATGTTCCTCAATAATTCAAATAAAATATTTTGCTGCAAAACTCATATAAAAAACAAGTAAGGAAAGACTAAAGTCGGGCGGGGCCGACTATATGATACCCTCCACTTTCTACACCACTGCAAATGAATTCGGGGAAAATAGGTGATATCGGGAACGATTTTTGTATGAGTACTATATATGTGGGTATAGAGGGGAAAAAGTCATATCCGGATCGAAATTTGTATTGGAGCAATAAATAAATCTGAACCGATTCACGATAGATGTTTATAGTTGAATTATAATGCGTTGTACCAAATTTCAAAAAGGATCGGTTATAATATGTGGTCTCTAGAGCGAAAAAGTAAAATAGAGAGCATTTTTTGTATGGGAGCTATATTTAAATCTGAACCGATCTGACCCACTTATACCAAAGGTGCTTCTAGTTGGATTATAAGGTGTTGTGCCAAATTTAAAGAAAATGGAGTAAAATATATGGTTTCAATAGCGGAAAAAGTCAAAATGCGAGCGATTTGCATCAAATTAAATAGAGTTCGTTCTTCACAGTTCTTGATCCACAAAACTTACTTCTGCCATTTTTTTAAGATCGCACAATAATTGTGACCTGTACTTTGATTACAACAATAGATGGACAGACGAACAGACAGACATTGCTAAATTGACTGAGAAAGTGATTCTAAGCCGATCTGTATAATAAACGATGGGTCTATCTCGTTTTCTTTTGCGTGTTACAAACAAATGCACAAAGACATAATACCCTAGCAGGCCCGTGCGCAGGATTTTACCCTGGGGGGGTTTTCATCTAATGAGTTAAAATTAACTAAAATTTAGGAAACCAAGTACATTTTTACTAAATATAAGTAGAATTTTGCTGAAATTTTCCTAAATCTAAGCAAATTTTTCCTAAAACCTAGTAATTTTTTACTAAATTTAAGCAAAATTTCCCTAAAACTAAGTAAATTTTTACTAAATCTTAGTAAAATTTTGCTGAAAATTTCCTAAAACTAAGTAAATATTTACTCAAATCAAGTAAATATTTTCTCAAACTGAGGACAATTTTGCTGATTTTTTTCCTCAAAACGAGTAAATTTTTACTTAAACTGAATTTTATTTTATACAAGGAAAAAAGGTGAAATTAAAATAAATTCAATTTAACTAAAAAATCAAACAAATAGTTTAGCATCAGAGTATGCAAAACTGATACAAAAATGACAACATGAAATATTTCTCAAAAGTTTCATGATACCTCTGCCATAAGGAGTTGAGCTATTACTCCATGATTGTTGCGAAGGCAAGATTGGCGCCTTCGCAGTAGTTGTGTAGAATAATTCATAAAGTATTTAAGAAGTAAGTCTCTGCAAACAAACGAGAATTGCTTCTTTGATTAATATTCAATAATTTTTTAAACAATTTCTAAATTTTTTTATAAGTTCATTAAGGCTTAAATGTATGAAGAACTCGGCATAAATTTCAGTAAACATTTTAACTTCATTTTAGAAAAAACTAATTTTTAAGTTAAAATTTCCTAAATGGAATTTTTTCCATACAAAAAATTTCAGATTTTTTTCTCACTTAAAACTTAAAACATTTGAAGTTTGAATTTACTCCATTGTAAGAATTATTTATCAGATCCAAAGAAATGTTTTTAAGTAAATCTACTACACTTTTTCTAGTAAATGAACTATTTACTATGGCTTTGAAAGAAGGAAACTTTACACATACTTAGTTAATTTTCCAACTTTTTAGGAAATTTTTACTGGAGTGTTTGGAAACCACTCATATTTTATTGCCAGGATTTTCGAGAAATATTTTGATACATTCGTCCGACAGACATTGTCGGCAAAATTGCATTTCAGTAATCCATCTATCAGTACACTCAAACGAATATGTCAGTAAAAGGAAACAGAAAGTCTACTGAAAGAGCAGATTTTCTGCTGTTAAAAAAGAGACAGCAGATTTGTATCTGCTGATATGGTAAACAGCTTTTTGCTGTTTTTAGCAAAATATGTGATACGTATATTTTCCCAAGCTAATATAAAAGAAAATTCGAGCTAAACTCGCTTATGAACGCTTATCTATTTTTATATTTTAATTAACAACAGCCAATTTTAGCAGACTGCAAACTCTTTAGCAGGAGAAAACTGCTGCTATGTCAAAAAACAGCTGTAATAGCAGAAAATTGTCTGCTGATAGGCAGCAAACAATCGATTTTATTAACAGACTTATTCTCTAAGTGTAGAACTTTTTTTAAATAGTTGCTTGAAATTACATACATACATATCGAGGGCTTATATTCATAAGTGGCTATGAACAAAAACATAACTTTTCAGGAGAGTGAAAAAACTGATTTCTCCTTAACTTAAAGAGAAATTATTAATCGTTCTTTCACAGTTTAATCTAAAAAGAATTACTAATTGCTACGATAAAAAAGTTTTCGAATTTTCCTATTATTCGCGGTTTCATGGTTCATGGTTAAAATTGAGCACTATGAATGTTGAAATAAGAATAAGATTTATTGTAAACTCCATAACTTTTTTCATGAAATCTTGGCAATGTTGTATAGGAAATGCATTTTCTGTGATGTACACAGCGAATTTAAAGATTCCACCTTCATCCGTCAGATTGGTCGCTTGTATGATTGATTGGTTATGCTTTTTGACTAGGTATGGGTCTAAATAGGATGTCTAAAGAGTTTTGGGGTTTTTAATTTATATAAAAATATTTGGAATTTTTATAATCTTAAATGAAATTCGATGAAATGCAAGAAGAAACAACTAGAAATTTAATTAAAAAAAAACAAATAATTGGTATTTTAGAGTTTCCTTTTCCAAGTTACTGATTTTGTTGTTTCTCTTTTGAATAATACAATACAATAATACATATGTACCAAAAATACTTACTTTGAAAAATATTTGACATAAATGATAAATATAACAAAAATTTTAGTAAGTTAAAAATCGTTTCTTATTGTTTCGCAACTTTAAAGTAGATTTTAAAATAGAGACCTACACGCAGAGAAAAAATGCATTTCGTAGAAACGGAATTTTAGACACGTGAACATCGTTTTTTTTTGGCAAAAATTAGTTTGTTTGGGTTAAACATGTCATCAGTTGTTGTAAATGAACAAAGAGAAATAAGTTTATGTATATCAAACAGTTTTCTTAGTTTGTCGAAATGGTTTTGTATTGGAAGTAACAGAAACCGTTGTTGTTGCATCTGTGATGAAAATAGGACACATCGGTTCAGATTTAGATACAGCTCCATAAAAATGTCCAATCGCAAATGTTACATCTTAGCTCTATACAAGCATCAAGCAAATTATTTGCTTTTATTAAGAATATTTTAGATTTCATTATGATATCATAGTGATTCTTATCTACACTTTTTTAAAATTACTAAACGGTTTTGTTATTAAATTTCCAAACTTTTATTGCAGTACACAATTAAAAGTTCATAAGATATAGCTCTAGTCGAATGTCAAGAAGTGGATCGGTAAATAAAAATGACAATTTTCCGAACAATTTGGTGTCCATTAGCGAAATTAGCATTACACAATCTTGAGATTGGCACAATTCGTTTAGTTTGTTTGTATTTTCAAAACCTTTGTCCGAAATTCAAGAAAGTGCCCAAGATTTTTTATGTAATTTTCATGATTTTACTGCAAAATTACCATTTCAGACGAGTTATTTTAAAAAGACCTTAAAAATTCTATATTTTATTGCTTCAGAAAGTCTAGAAGTTATTAAAAAGTATATGTTCGAAACCTCTCTGGGGGGGTTTGAACCCCCAAACACCCCCCCCCCCCCTGCGCACGGCCCTGTACCCTAGTGGAGGGTATACTGACAACATGGAATAGTTCTCTAACGTTTCAAGTCACAAGGTAGGTGGGAAATCATATTCCACCCGCGGACCAAACACTCTAAATCCGAGAAACGTCTATCTCACATTGAGCTGTTCCTCGTCTATCTCACATTGAGCTGTTCCTCATAATATGTATATATAATATATATTCTGCCCAGTACCAGAATAGCCTGCAACAGACTTATCATCTGTTAGTCCGAACTGCAAACGATTACAGAAACAAAAACAAATACAAAGAATAATGATCGAAACTTGTTGACGAACCTTGATAAACGAAAACGGATATGCATCGCTCAATGGAATGTAATGACTCTGAACGACAATACGAGACCAAATGGCCAAGTATAAAATCAGATATTGGGACTGAGTGAAATGAGGTGGACGACGACCAGAAATAGTAACCTCATTCAGGTGTGGGGATAATAATTACCAAACAATTGAGACATTCCCTAAGTACATGGACCCCGTTTCCGACCGAATAATAACTGTTCGCTTCTTCAGTAGTTACAAATATCATATAAAAATTGTTCAGTGTTATGCTCCGACCGAGGACGACCAAAACTCTGAATTCAATTGTTAGGCGTGATTGGGCGTGTTATACTATTGATGGGAGACTTCAACGCGAAAAATGAATACAGCGATTGTGCTCTAAAAACAGTAATGGGATGTCACGGTCTTGGCAATCGTAACATGAACGGTTTGTGGAATTATGTCAAACGTTCGAAATGGTAATAGCCGGATCACTATACCCACACAACGACATCACATCACAATATACATGGACATCTCCAAATGACAATACCAGAAATCAGATTGACCACATTTGTATAAACAGAAAGTGGAAATCCTCTCTGTTGGATGTGCGAACAAAACGGGGCAGACATCGACAGCGACCATGAACTATTGGTAGCACATTTCAATCTGAGGTTGAAACCCCGGAGGATACCCCCGAACAGAAGAACGGATACAAGGAAACTTAGGAATCCCGAAACGAGCAAAGTAATAAGCGATCTCATGGACCAACGAATTTTGCACAACATGCCACAAACATGCAGAACACATGAACGATAATTAAACATATAGCCGAAGAAACTTTAGGACCTATCCAGAAATTCAATAGAAAATCTTGGATCAGTGAAGATACATGGAAGCTAATCGAGCAGAGGAATAATCAAAAATCAATTGTTACAGCTCATACAAGCAGCAATATTCCCTCGTCGACAAAATGGTTAAAAAATCGGCAAGAAATGACAAAAGAAAATATATGGAATGCCTTGCGATGGACGCGGAAGCCGCAGCAGGTGCGAACAACACCAGAGAATTATATCGGCTCATCAACCGCATAACAAACAAAATAAAAATCAACCAATACGAGGCCTCGTTGCCAAAATGGTTGAAAAATCGGCAAGAAATGACAAAAGAAAATATATGGAATCCCTTGCGGTGGAAGCGGAAGCCGCAGGAGGTGCGAACAACACCAGAGAATTATATCAGCTCATCAACCGAATAAGAAATAAAAAACAAAATAAAAGTCAACCAATACGAGGACTGAATGGTACATTGCTTACAACTACAGATGAGCAGCTAGAAAGATGGAAGAAATACTTCGAAAACTTAACTAATGGAGTAGAAGACGATTCTGTAAAACCGGTCGAACAGACCACGCAAACAAATGCACAAATAGGCTGTGATATTCCAACGCTCGAAGAAAGCAAACTCGCGATAGTCAAACTGAAATCCAATAAAGCCGCAGGTGAAGACAATATTCCGCCAGATTTGCTGTTGGTGAACCCGGAAATTTCTGCTAAAATCATTCACCCGCATATAGTAAGCGCTTGGAACCAGGGCCGTGCGCAGGGGGGGGTTTGGGGGTTCGAACCCCCCCAGAGAGGTTTCGAACATATACTTTTTAAAACCCTCTAGACTTTCTGAAGCAATAAAATATAGAATTTTTAAGGTCTTTTTAAAATAACTCGCCTGAAATGGTAAATTTGCAGTAAAATCGTGAAAACACGAAATTTACATAAAAAATCGTGGACACTTTCTTGAATTTCGGACAAAGGTTATGACAAATACAAACAAACTAAACGAATTGTGCCAATTTCAAGATTGTGTAGTGCTAATTTCGCTAATGGACACCAAATTGTTCGGAAAATTGTCATTTTTACTAACCGATACCACTTCTTGTCATTCGA
This sequence comes from Polietes domitor, assembly GCA_947397865.1. NCBI lineage: Eukaryota > Metazoa > Arthropoda > Insecta > Diptera > Muscidae > Polietes > Polietes domitor. The sequence continues at coordinate 114,824,640 of OX377619.1, read as the reverse complement.
CTAGAGCTATATCTTTTGAACTTTTAATTGTGTACTGCAAAAAAAGTTTGGAAATTCAATAACAAATTCGTTTAGTAATTTTAAAAAAGTGTAGATAAGAATCCCTATGATATCATAATGAAATCTAAAATATTCTTAATAAATGCAAATAATTTGCTTGATGCTTGTAGAGCGCTAAGATGTAACGAGCTGTATCTAAATCTGAACCGATGTGTCCTATTTTCATCACAGATGCAGCAACAACGGTATCTTTTACTTCCAATGTTTTGGGAGTTTGCAATTATAATACAAATCCATTTCGACAAACGAAGAAACGATGTTCACGTGTTTAAAATTTCGTTTCTACGAAATGCATTTTTTCTCAGCGTGTAGGTCTCTGTTTTAAAATCTACTTTAAAATAGCGAAACAATAAGAAATGAGTTTTAACTTACTAAAATTTTTGTTATATTTATCACTTATGTCAAATATTTTTCAGAGTTAGTATTTTTTTGTTACATATGTACACGTATTATTCAAAAGAGAAACAACAAATTCAGTAACTTGGATCTACGTAGGAAAACGAACTCTAAAATACCAATTATTTGGTTTTTTGGAATTAAAATTTCTAGTTGTTTCTTCTTGCATTTCATCGAATACAAAAAAACTGTATTTGTCATTCGAATTTAAACATATGTAAGATTATAAAAATGAAGAAACATTTCCAAATGCATATTTTTTATTTAATCGGAATATGCGTATAAAGATTTTGAGTAAACATCCTGTTACTCATGTCCTATATAAATTAAAAACCCCAAAACTCTTTAGACATCCTATGTAGGCCCATACTTTGTCAAAAAGCATATCCAATTTTCTGCATTTATCATAGAAAAATGCGGGACTGAAGGGTTTATCGCCGAGGAATTTGATCGTTTTTTGTGTAATATTTCTTCAAAATATATATCGAGGGCTTATATTCAAAAGTGGCTATGAACCATTTCCTCGAAAATGAGTTTTTGATGCCATACTATTCTCAGATCAGTCATCTGTCATATAAATTTGGAAAAGATCTTTTTCTAAAGCCATTTTTACTTTTTATTATATTGAGAATACCAAAATATTTCTTTGGCATGTGATTGCTGATTTCATGGGGAATAATTTGTGTATGAAAAGTTTCAGAATTATGATTGAAGAAAGTTAAATTATAAGGAATTGCAACGGCGAATTTTGGATTTTTCATCAATTGCAACGATTTTCGCGACTGGCTACATATATGTTACAAGCGACCAATCTGACGGATGAAGCTGGAATCTTTAAATTCGCTGTGTACATCACAGAAAATGCGTTTTCTATACAACATTGCCAAGATTTCATGAAAAAAGTGATGGAGTTTACAATAAATCTTATTCTTATTTCAACATTCATAGTGCTCAATTTTAACCATGAACCATGAAACCGCGAATAATAGGAAAATTCGAAAACTTTTTTATCGTAGCAATTAGTAATTCTTTTTAGATTAAACTGTGAAAGAACGATTAATAAGTTCTCTTTAAATTAAGGAGAAAATCAGTTTTTTTCGCTCTCCTGAAAAGTTATGTTTTTGTTCATAACCACTTATGAATATAAGCCCTCGATATGTATGTATGTAAAAAAAGTTCTACACTTAGAGAACAAATGTGTAAATAAAAGCAGCGATTGTAAATAAAAGCAGCGAATGTCTGCCTATCAGCAGACATTTTTTGCTATTACAGCTGTTTTTTGGCATAACAGCAGTTTTCTGCAATCTTACATCACCATTCACACTGCTAAAGAGTTTGCAGTCTGCTAAAATTGGCTGTAGTTAATTAATATATAAAAATAGATAAGCGTTCATAAGCTAGTTTAGCTCGTATTTTTTTTATATTAGCTTGGGACAATATGCGTATCATATATATTGCTAAAAACAGCGAACAGCTGTTTACCATCTCAGCAGATACAAATCTGCTGTCTCTTTTTTAACAGCAGTAGACTTTCTGCTTTCTTTTACTGGAATATTCCTGATAGATGGATTACTGTACTGTACTGATAGATGGATTATTGAAATGCAATTTTGCCGACAATGTCTGTCGGACGAATGTATCAAAATATTTCTCGAAGATCCTGGCAATAAAATATGAGAGGTTTCCAAACGCTCCAGTAAAAATTTCTTAAAACGTTGGAAAATTAACTAAGTATGAGTAAAGTTTCCTTCTTTCAAAGCCATAGTAAATAGTTCATTTACTAGAAAAAAGGGTAGTAGATTTACTTAAAATCATTTCTTTGGATCTAATAAAAAATTCTTACAATTGAGTAAATTCAACTTTATGTGAAAGAATATTTTCAAGGTTTTAAGTGATAAAAAAATCTGAAATTTTTTGTATGGAAAAAATTCCATTTAGGAAATTTTAACTTAAAAATGTGTTTTTTCCTAAAATGAAGTTAAAATGTTTACTGAAATTTATGCCGAGTTCTTATTTCTTAACTACTTTATGAATTATTCTAAACAACCACTGCGAAGGCGCCTATCTTGCCTTCTCAACAATCATGGAGTAATAGCTCAACTCTTTATGGCAGAGGTATCATTAAACTTTTGTTGTCATTTTTTGTATCAGTTTTGCATACTCTGAAGCAAAACCATTTGTATGATATTTTAGTTAAATTGTACTTATTTTAAGTTCACTTTTTTCCTTGAATTAAGTAAAATTTTCCAGTGTTAAGTAAAATAATACTTGTTTTAAGGAAAAAATCAGCAAAATTCTCCTCAGTTTAAGTAAATATTTACTTGATTTGAGTAAACATTTACTTAGTTTTAGGAAAGTTTCAGCAAAATTTTACTAAGATTTAGTAAAAATTTACTTAATTTTAGGAAAATTTTGCTTAAATTTAGTAAAAAATTACTTGGTTTTAGGAAAGATTTACTTCAATTTAGGAAAATTTCAGCAAAATTCTACTTATAAATTTGTAAAAATGTACTTGGTTTCCTAAATTTTAGTTAATTTTAACTCATTATAGGGTTAACTTTTTTTATGAGTGTAGATGAAGATGCGCTTGAACAACAACATCAATACCCAGTTTGTGATTAATGGTCAGCGCATTGAAATCGTGGAAACATTCTGCTACCTGGGGAGCATAATGGCAATGGATGGAGGTATAGATGCTGACGTAAACAACAGGATAAACAAGGCGAGAACAGCATTTTGCCTGTGTGAAATCAACATTTGAAAGTGAGACATGGCAATTAACAGTGGCCACCATACATATACTTCAATCCTTCATAAACATTTGTTTGGGAATCATCTGTGGAATATTTTGGCCTAACACAATCACCAACAGTTGTCTATGTATGGTCTATTGCCAAAGCAGAGCCCATAGAATCACAGATCTGGAGAAGAAAATGACGATGGATTGGGCATACTTTGCGGAAGCCGCCAGAATCTATAACGCGAATAGATTTGGATGGAATCCGCAAGGACGAAGAAGACAAGGTCGTCCTAAAATGACATGGAAGAGAGCGGTCTTAAAGGACATTAAGAAAATAAACATATCATGGAATGATATAAAGAGAAATGCTAACGATAGAGATTATTATAAATGTATTGTTGATGCTCTATGTTCCCACGAGGAATAAATAAAGAAAACACATTTCTAAACACACTGAAGTATTTTTATAAGTTCATGAATGTATGAAGGACTCGGCATAAATTTAAATACACCCCAGTTTTAGTAAATGTACTATTTCTTTTGGCTTTAAAATAAGGAAGTTGTACTTATATCAACTTAATTTTCCTTCTTTTAACGAAATTTGAACTAAACTGGAGTACAATTTTTGAACTAATGTTATTTTTCTGAGTGTAGAATTCACGTTTGACTCTTCTGATTCGGTCATTCACATCGCTTCTAACGCTTCTGTATTCATCCTTCAAACCCGCGGCTTTAAAACATTTACATTCAATTAGATTCTTAATGTGTGAAGAAAACCAAGGCTTCGATTTTGTCGATGGATTATTTATTTGAGGGGAATAACTAGTTTATAAAATCGACCAATCTATTCTTCAAGGTATTCTAATAGGTCACACATCACTCTAATATTTGATCTTTGGAAGTGTTTTCATTGGCGTTGTACACAACTGGAATATGGGCGATTTGGCATAAGCTTTGGTCAAAATAAAACTGACATAAGTTCCAGACGGACAGTCGAAAAAAGTTGCAATTTGTTATGAAAATGTTTCTATAACACCGTCCGACTGTCCATATTACACTTGAACCGAATGATATACGCCTGAAACTATAGACAGAATTGTAAATACTTATTTGCAGTATAAAATATTTATGCATCCCTTTACAGTACACATTTCGATAAATCCATTTGTATTACGCATTTATTAAGTACTGTGACTGTGATTAATATATACACTAAATTTCATGTTTCTAGATTCTATTTATGAATTTAATGTTTTTACACGGTCGGAGGATACACACACTGAATTTCACGGTTCTAGATTCAGCCGTGTTGTTGGCACCATTTGTATCCTTCTCTTCCCACTTATTCATAAAAATTGTAAAATTCGAAAAATCCCTTAATTTTTCGGTGTATACATCATACACCGAATCTCATAATACCAGCTTCATTCGTTTGATTGGTACCGTTTTATGCCTTTTTACCCAAATTCAATCACTAAATGTACAAAATTTCAAAAATATTTTTGGTCGCGTTCATGTTATAAGTGGAATGTCAGCTTCAAATTTCAAGATTTGCACTTCATCCGTTTGGTGGTACCATTTTTTTCCTACGGATTTTGCACAAATATTGTTTGGTCGCGTTTGTTATAAGAAGAATGTGCGTACCAAATTTAAAGACACTAGGTCCAGCCGTTGGATCCGAACGGTTGTACAATTTGTATCCCTTCTAACTCCTTAAAAGTACGAATTTCGAAAAATTCCTTCTTATTTCCCCTCTACGCTGTAAGACGAACATACACACCGAATTCCACGATTGAAGCGTCAGTCGTGTTGCTTCTACCCATTTTGAGAAAGAGAGCTCCATCTGTTTGATTGGTACCATTTTTATCCCTTTTTACTCAATTTCACCCAAAAAAAGTACGAATTTCCAAAATATTTTCTTGGTCGCATTCGTGCTATAAAAGTAGTGTCCGTTCCGAATTTCAAGATTCTAGGTCCAACCTTGGTCTGGGCTGTGGTACAATTTGTATCCCATTTAATCTCTTAATAGTACAAATTTGAAAAAATGATCTGCGCTGTGAAAAGAATACACACACCGAATTTCATTCTTGTAGCGTCATCCTTATATGCACATATGCAACTCAATGAGATACTTGTAAGGTGGCATGTGTGCTTTATTACTTGGTGCGATTTTTTTAAAACGGATATTCGGCAAGTGAGTCGTGCTTCTCGTTCATTTGTGGGAATCATTTGCTGAAAAGTCGCTTCGTAGCCACCTCAGGAAACCTTTGACAGGGTGGAAATCATGATAGTGGTAGTGTACAGCCAAGTAATAAATGTCATCATGCCATTTATAAATAAATTTGCATTCTCTAAAATATAGAAGCAAATGTTCTTGATCCAGGAGAATATCCCAGTTAAAAGTCAAATATTGATTATGGAACAAAATAAAACAAACGAAAAAACTAAAACAAACAAATTGTTGTAGATTTCCTGTCCTGTCCCGGGAAATCGAAAAAATAATTCCCGATTCCCGAGAAATAAAAAGTAAAAAGCGTCTTTAGCAAATATTCCACATTTTTCAAAGCAAACACTGTACAACCAGGCGTTGGTAATCTATCTTCCAGCGGAGACGTCTACGAAGTTACTGCAATACATACAGTGGATAATAAAAAAGTCGGTCGAGCCGACTATATGATACCCTACACTTTCTACTCCGCTACAATTCAAATCTGTTAAAATTTACGGTTTCTAGATCGGAAAATGTGAAACAGGGAGCGAAATTTGTATGGTGGCTGTATCTAAATCTGAACCGATTTGACCGATTTTCTTCACAGATGTTTTTAACTTAGATATAAGGTGTTGTGCAAAATTTGATCAAATTCGCATAAATTATATGGCTTCTAGAGTACAAAAATTCAAATTTTGTAAGGGGGCTATATCTAAATCTGAATCGATTTGCTTCTAATTAAATAGCGTCCGTCCTCGACGAGCAAGAATCGTTTGTGCCAAGTTTCGTTACAATCGGACAATAATTGCGAGCTGTAGCGTGATTACGAGAATAGATGGACAGACAGACATACGGACGGACATGGCTAAATCGATTCAAAAAGTGATTCTATGTCGATCGATATAATAAACGAAAAACTCGGCAATGACACCTCATTATTATTTGCATTACCTAGTAATGACTGCCCATTATGCCCTGCATTATATTGAAGTTTGAAAGTATGACCTCTTTATAATGGCTTAAAAAAGTAGTTATTGGTAGCAACACATCCATGCTGTAGCTGAAAATGCACCCACTAGCTCCCAATATTTATGATATTTAAGTATTTTTGAAGCTTGCTGCCTGATATATACTTTTTGACCGATATATATAGTATAAACATATAGGTAGCCTTGCCTTATAAGTGCGGTTTAAAATAATTAAAATTTTATATTCCTGTTTTTTATGATACTGCACTTCTGTAAAATCGCCAGCCTCTGTGGACTGCAATCCATGGTGGAGGGTATATAAGGTTCGCCCTTTTTACTTGTTTATGAGAAGGTGTATAGGAATTGAAGCCGAGCATATTTATCGTTAGTTGTGTTTTTTGCATTCTCCTATATTTTGACAACGATTGTAGTATGAAGTTTCCCTTTTCAGAAGTAAACAGTGTCACAAGTATTAACACCATCAACTAAGTTTTTATTGTTTTTGTTTCTAATGCATTATATGTATTTAGGGTTTGCGGTCCAGGAATTTCCGAGCCGTTTTTTCCGGGAATTCCCGAAAAAAATTGGATAGGAAATAATTTCAAATTTCCCGGGAATACGAGAAATATTAACAAATACTTTATTGATTACTTCGAGTACTAATTCAAATTCATATATTTGCATCACTGGCAATAATAATCAGTATTTATAAACTATTTTTGGTTGCAAATAAAATAAACTAGATATTTTTGAGGGGATATTTGTACGATATTTATGGTGAAACAAAATATTGTGGCTGACAGTACTTAAACCTTCGAGCTGTCTGGTTTAAAATTAAATTTCTCGTCCGGGAAACCACAAAGCCTAGTTATATTGCTCAAAATGTCACGCCCGTTACAATTTAAATATCCTATATTCATAAAGAGATGTCGGTAACGTATACTTTAGAAGATAGTGTATTAACTACTCTTTTGATTAGCAAAAATGAATAAAGTCATGCAATGGAAGAACATTACCGAATTCAAGAAAATATGTAAAATCTCAAGAGTTTCTTCAAAGCTAAAGTCACACCCGTGGCGCCAATATTTAAAACGCTACAACTTCCCAGCCAAAACTCTCATGACCAAATATTGTTGGACAAAATGTTAAACCAAACGTCTTCATTACTCATTTTTTGGATCCGTTTCTAATTATTTTTATAAAGGGATTGTAAATAAATAAGTACTTCCACGCACGCTTACAAAAAGTTAATATATAAGTACTGGTTGGTAAGTATGTTGGTTGACGTTGTTTGGTTGGTGGTTTGAACATACACTGCAAAACATTTCTAGCGACTTCAAATTATTGCAACTTCAATGTATTTCAAAATTGTTATGATGAACAACGACACCACGGCAAGCGAACGTATACGTATACGAAAAGTATAGTTTTGTTGTCGTAATAAAAGCAGCAGAACAATAAGAAGAATGGGAAATGTATTTTCCATTATTCTTATTGTTGTTGTTGTTGTTGTTGTTGTTGTGTTGATGAGATAATACTATCTATAACTTTATGATTCTGCAGAAAAATAACTCACATTCCGCGTAACATGTGCACAGTTCGATTGACAAGAAGCAACTAAATTTGCTTCATCAATCGAAAATATCAAACCGATCTAATATCCGAGTGACGGCCGCGGCAACATCGAAATGGCTGGAAGATAAAGCTACACACAACTCTATGTGCTAATCAAGGATGTGTTGTTGCCAATAACTACCTTTATAAGCCTTAAACTCTCTCTCTCTCTCTGTTGAATGGGCTGTTCGAAGAAACGTTTCTTCAATATGATATTCGGTAATTTCCCAGTGTCATTACAAAAAAATAATCAGGTATTAACTGAAGATTTTGAGACGATAGTCTGCAGCTGTCAACATAATTTTCCCTAGAAACAGAATCATCTAATTCAATGTTTTTCGCAACCATACATACCATAATCGCAGAAAAAGACTAAATAACAACATTCGCAATATCAATAGAATGCTATAGAATAAATGCAAATGCCCAGCAATTTATTTGAAAATACTCGAAATTGACCGTTCCACAACACTTGATTCTGTTCGTCAGCTGTAGTTTGCTGTGGAATCGCCCGTAATTTAAATCGAAAATCACCTTCCAACAGAAGCATTGAAACAATAGTGTGTCATAGTACATTCCTCCGGGCCGATCAAAACGTTGGTCATCTCAGATCTTCGAAAGGTTGCACGATGGAGTTTCGTTAATTTCCATATTAATCGCAACCTGAGTGAATTTCGACAGTCTTCAAAGAACGCAGCTGAACTTCCTGATGAAGCAACCATCGCTTTTATTTTGCGAGCGAATTTTTGCCAAAATTGGTATGATCAAAAAAGATTTTCCGGTTTCACCGAGAGCGACCAAGAAGGAAATCACTATAGTTCAATCAATCGTTCATAAGCCGCGTGTTCCGTAAGCATCTTATACTCGCAATGCATCGTATTCACATTATTTTGCATTGCAACTCTTGATTAACCGCTCGGATCGGATCGCATCGGATAGTGTGGCGCTGTCATTCCGAGTTGGGCTAATTAATCACATGTCTTCATTCAATGCCTCATTGTGAATTTTCAGAAATGTCCTCTTTGTATTTGGTTCACGAATCGGTGAAAATACATGAAATACGTGTAACTGAATTTCCCTGTTGTTTTTTATGACTGATTACGAACTGGAATTATGAACCAAATCGGTCCTATCGCCAGTTCTGACAAAAAGTGCATAAAATATAAAGATTTTTTGCATTTTGTCCGAATTTTCTGACTTTTCTTTTTAATTATCTGATTTTTTGTGTTCCGAGAACTTTCGCAGAATCATAACTAACATAACGTAAATTAATTTCGTATATCCATTGCTTGAATTGAGACTTATAGCCTTGAGTTCATTCAAAAATTTTGTAGAAAAAGGCACTTTCATTTTTTTTTTAATTCCTCTTTTGCGGTCAACTATCCAAAAGTTTTTAGATCTTATAACCCAGTTCGGACTACCACGAACAGTTTGTAACAATAATCAGTCAAATCTGTTCAGCCGTTCTCAAGTGATGCGATTACCAACGAACATCATTTCATTTTTATACCCTCCACCTCCAGGATGGGGGTATATTCACTTTGTCATTCCATTTGTAACACCTTAAAATATTCATCGGAGACCCCATAAAGTATATATATTCAGGGTCGTGGTAAAATTCTAAGGCGATATAGCCATGTCCGTCTGTCTGTCTGTTGAGCTAGGAGGTTCAATTTTTTCCTAAATGTGTCTTATGGTTGCAGATCGGTTGGGATTGAAAGTGGACGAAATCGGTCCAGAGAGAAACATTTTTCCCTCACGACGAATGAAAATACCCCTAATATTTATAGTATTTCAGCATGTTTTTTGAACATATTAGGTTGTATTTACTTGATATTTGCAATTCGCATTCCTTTTTTTATACCATAGAGTAATTTTTGTTTGTAGAGGGGCGAAATGGGACGAAAAGGGATAAAAATGGTACCTATCAAACGACAACAGATAGAAACACGAAATTTGGCGTGCACATTCCTCTAATAGAGTAGATACATAATATAAAAGTATTTCTTCTAAATTCGCACTTTTAAGTGGTTAAATGGGGAATAGAGGGATAAAAATAGTACCAACCAAACGGCTGCACTTAGAATAATGAAATTCGGGGTATATATTCCTCTGATTGCGTACACACATAAAATAAAGGAAATTTTCGCATTGGGATAAAAATGGTACCAACTAAAAGGCTACAGTTAAGGAGTAAAATGCGAAAAAGGGGATAAAAATGGTACCAACAAAATGGCCGCAGATAGTATCATGGAATTCGGTATATACATTCCTCGTGGCTATGCACGTAAAATATTTTTTTTTCAAATTCGTACTTTATTTTGTTGCTTTTACGACAAAAAATTGTAGAATCATGAATTGTCTTATACTGCGTACGCGAGAGATAAGGTATTTTCAAAATTTATACTTTTGAAATTAAAATGAAAATACACTCTCATTCCCCCATTATTTAGGGTATTTATGATTGCTGCCTTATATTTACTTTATGAATTGAAGTATTATTTCCATTATATATATACATAGTATAAAAATATTGGTAGCATTGGTTAATTAATTAAATTTCTGATTTTCATACATTTGAAATTTGTTGCGGGCATTCCTCTTGTAGCTTGGAAGCACCACAAAGAAAATAAATGTTTTAGCGGGCGAAATGTGACAAAAATGGATAAAATAAGGTACCAATGATACGACAACAGCTAGAATCATGAAATTCGGTGTGTACATCCCTCTAATTGCATAAACACGTAAAATAGAGGAATTTTTCGAAATTCGTACTTTTAAGGGATATAATAGAAAAAAGATGGAGGGAAAATGGGACCTTCCAAACCGCTGAAGTTGATATCATGAAATTCGCTGTGTATTCGGTGTTCTGACTATGAAGACTCGAAACGAAAAGTTTTTTTTCCAAATTTGTACATTTGGCCGGAGAATGTGGCGAATGTGGATATCTTTAAAATTTGTACTTTTCTTATCAAAATAATACAGTCACTTTGTCTGTATCTGAAAATACTTCTCCCTAATGGCGACTGACAATCGCCTAATATTTAGGCATGTTCACTTTCACAATTACAGCATTGTATTTATTTTTATGTTTTTGTTATAGGGGGAATGCGCATACCCAACATCAAGTAAGTATGGGTATGTGCATTCCCCCTATAACAAAAACGTCCAACATAAAGTGATTCTTATTCGTAGGTGGTGAAATGGGAAAAAAGGGTACTTATCAAACGAAAACAGTTAGAAACACAAAATTCGGTGTGTAAATTTTTTCAAAATTCGTACTTTTAAGGGGTAAAATGGTACCAACCAAACGGCTGCACCTAGAATAATGAAATTCGGTGTATACATTCCTCTGACTCCGTAGACACGCAAAATATTTTTTTCCAAATTCGCACATTCAAGGGAGCAGAGGGATAAAAACTAAACTGCTACAGCTAGAATGATGAAATCATTCCTCTAATTTCGTAGACAAGTAAAATAAAGAGCTTTTAGAAAGTCGTACTCTTAAGGGGTAGAATGGAAAAAGGGATAAAAATGGTACCAACCAAATGACCGCAGCTAGAATCATGGATTTCGATGTATACATTCCACTGACTGCACGCAAAATAAAAAGATTTTTCCAAATCCGCACTTTTTACTTTTACGGCAAAAATAGGTTGAATCATGAAGTTAGGTTATCTTGCCCTGTGTACGTCAGATAATGGATTTAAAAAATTTTACTTTTGTAATTAAAATAGGGTGGAAATACAAGCAACTGCATCACCCACTATTTACCAATATTTATGATATTTAAGCTTTTTTGAAGATTTCTGTCTTATATTTACATTTTGAATTGACTTGAAGTATTATTTCGATATACATATGTAGTATAAACATATTGGTAGCCTTGCCTTATAAGCGAGGTTTGAAATAATACAAATATTATATTAATTTAAAAAATTAATTTTTCAATATTAATATTTGTTTTGGTTTGGCTATATTAAAAAATTTATATTTTCCTGTAACATTACTTCAAATCGACAGCCTCTGTGGAATGCAATCCATGGTGGAGGGTATAAAAAGGGTATAACAATACAATTCATTAAACATTTCAGAAAAATCAACGACTGCTATAATCGAGTCAGCAACTTTTTTAATTGAATACTAAACGTGCACCATAAAGTGATTATTATTTGTAGGGGGTGAAATGGGGCAAAAAAGGGATAAAAATGGTACATATTAAACGACAACAACTAGAAACACGAAATTCGGTATGTACATTCCTCTAATTGAGTAGATACATAATATAAAAGTATTTTTTCCAAATTCGTACTTTTAAGGGGTAAAATAGGAATAGAGGGATAAAAATGGTACCAACCAAACGGCTGTACCTAGAATAATGAAATTCGGTGTATACATTCCTCTGATTGCATAGATAAGTAAAATACACCGATTTTTTAAAATACGTACTTTTTTGGGGTTAAAATGAAAAAAAGGGATAAAAATAGTACCAATCTAATGACCGCAGCTAGAGTCATGAAATTCGGAGTATACATTCCTCTGAGTGTGTAGACACGGAAAATAAACTGATTTTTCGAAATTCGTACTTTTTGGGGTTAAAATGAAAAAAGGGGATAAAAATAGTACCAATCAAATGACCGTAGCTAGAGTCATGAAATTCGGAGTATACATTCCTCTGACTGCGTAGACACGGAAAATAGACGAATTTTTCGAAATTAGTGCTTTCAAGGGATACAATGGTACAGAGGGATACAAATAGTACCAACGAAACGACCACAGCTATTAGAATGATAAAATTCTAATTGCGTAGAAACGTCAAGGGGGTAAAAATGGTACCAACCAAATGGGCGCAGCTGGAATCATGGAATTCGGTGTATACATTCCTAAAAAGTTTTTTTCCAAATTCGTACTTTTTCTTTTTCATTTTTTTTTCGTCATAACAGGAAAACTAAAGAAAAAGTTATCAAATATACAATTTCGTGATTGAAACTGATTTCTATTTTTTTCTGTGCATGCAAGATGTAGGCTCTAGAGCGGTAATAGTGTAATTTGGGGGTCCATCTGTATGGGGGCTATACCAAAATTATACCGATCGACTTAGAATCACATTTTGAATCGATTTAGCAATGTCCGTCTGTCCGTCCGTCCGTCTGTATGTCCATCTATTATTGTAATCAGAGTACAGGTCGCAATTGTAGCCAGAGCTAAATTAACTTTGCACAACGAAGTTTTTCGGGATAAGGACAAACGCTATTTAATTTGAAGAAAATCGGTTCAGATTTAGATATAGCCCCAACGAATTTCTCTTGACTCTTTTCGCTCTACAGATTTTCTTAAAAAATGGCAAAACATCTTATATTTAAAGTAGAAACACATATGGTGAAAATAGGTCAGATTTATATATCTCTCCCATTCAAATTTCACCCCCGATTTGACTTTTTCTGCTCTAAAAATAACATATTTTACCACATCTTATAAAATTTGCTAAATATCTTATATTTCCACTAGAAACACACATGGTGAAATGGGTTAGAACGGTTCAGATTTATATATAGCTCCCACACAAATTTCACACCCGATTTGACTTTTTCCTCCCTATAAATTACATATTTCTTCAAATCTTGCAAAATACCTTATATTTGAATTAGAAACACCCATTGTGAAAACGGTGCAGATCGGTTCAGATTTATATATAGCTCCCGTACAAATTTAGCTCCTAATTTGACTTTTTCCTCTCTAGATACCACATATTTTAACAGATCTTCTTCAAATTTGGCAACATATCTTATATTTCAGCTAGAAACACCCATGGTGAAAACCGGTCAAATCGGTTCAGATTTTTATATAGCTCCCACCAGGGCCGTGCGCAGGGGGGGGTTTTGGGGGTTCAAACCCCCCCCAGAGAGGTTTCGAACATATACTTTTTAAAAACCTTCTAGACTTTCTGAAGCAATAAAATATAGAATTTTTAAAGTCTTTTTAAAATAACTCGTCTGAAATGGTAATTTTGCAGTAAAATCATGAAAACAGGAAAATTACATAAAAAATCGTGGACAATTACTTGAATTTCGGACAAAGGGTATGAAAAATACAAACAAACTAATCGAATTGTGCCAATTTCAAGATTCTGTAGAGCTAATTTGCTAATGGACAACAAATTGTTCGGAAAATTTTCATTTTTATTAACCGATATCTCTTCTTGATATTCGACTAGAGCTATATCTTATGAACTTTTAATTGTGTACTGCAATAAAAGTTTGGAAATTTAATAACAAAATCGTTTAGTAATTTTAAAAAAGTGTAGATAAGAAAAAGCAAATAATTTGCTTGATGCTTGTAGAGCGCTAAGATGTAAAATTTGCGATTGGACATTTTTATGGAGCTGTATCTAAATCTGAACCGATGTGTCCTATTTTCATCACAGATGCAACAACAACGGTTTCTGTTACTTCCAATGTTTTGGGAGTTTGCAATTATAATACAAATCCATTTCGACAAACGAAGAAAACTGTTTGATATACATAAACTTATTTCTCTTTGTTCATTTCCAACAAAAGAAACTCAAAAACGATGTTCAATTCACTCACACGTTAGTTTGTGACTGCAAAAGTGGCTATGAACAGACAAATAATATAAATAAAATAGTTCAAAAAAGCAGAAGCTATATGCCGAAGGTTGTAATTCGCTACAACGATTTTGTTTAAATCATTTATATAGATTTATGGCATATCGTACTATAGCATTCATTCGCCTTTAATAGCAATTTGGTTCCCAAGTTATCAGGTTATAAATAAATAGTGGCTGTAAAGTGAAAAATTCTGAAGAGTTTCTTTAGAAAAACCGGCGTAACTTTTTATTATATTGAGAATACCAAATTATTTCTTTGACATGTGATTGCTGACTTCATGGGGAATATTTGTGTATGAAAAGTTTCAGAATTATGAATGACGAAATTTAAAATATAAGTAATTCAACGGCGAATTTTGGATTTTTCATCAACTGCAGCGATTTTCGCGACTGGCTATATATATGTTACAAGCGACCAATCTGACCAATCTGGATGAAAATTAAATTCAAAATTTGTACATCACAGAAAATGCGTTTTCTATACAACATTGCCAAGATTTCATAAAAAAAGTTATGGAGTTTACAATAAATCTTATTCTTATTTCAACATTCATAGTGCTCAATTTTAAACATACAAAAGTGGCTATGAAACATGAAACCGCGAATAATAGGAAATTTCGAAAACTTTTAATCTTAGCAATTAGTAATCCTTTTTAGTTGTAAATTTACATTTAGTAAAACATTTCTTTGGATCTAATAAAAAATTCTTACAATTGAGTAAATTCAAACTTATGTGGAAGAATATTTTCAAGGTTTTAAGTGAGAAAAAAATCTGAAATTTTTTGTATGGAAAAAATTCCATTTAGGAAATTTTAACTTAAAAATGTGTTTTTTAATTAAATGAAGTTAAAATGTTTACTGAAATTTATGCCGAGTTCTTCATACATTTAAGTATTAATGAACTTATAAAAAACATTTGAAATTGTTAAAAAAGTCTTGAATATTAATCTGAGAAGCAATTTTCGTTCGTTTGCAGAGACTTATTTCTTAAATACTTTATGAATTATCCTAAACAACCACTTCGAAGGTGGTTGCCTTCGCAACAATCATGGAGTAATAGCTCAACTCCTCATGGTATCATGAAACTTTTGAGAAATATTTCATGTTGTCATTTTTTGTATCAGTTTTGCATACTCTGAAGCAAAACTATTTGTTTGATTTTTTTAGTTAAATTGAACTTATTTTAATTTCACCTTTTTTCTTGTATAAAATAAAATTTCCCCCAGTTTAAGTAAAAATTTACTCGTTTTGTTTGAGTAAATATTTACTTGGTTTGAGTAAACATTTACTTAGTTTTAGGAAATTTTCAGCAAAATTTGACTAAGATTTAGTACAAATTTACTTTAATTTACTTAGTTTTAGGAAAATTTTGCTTAAATTTAGTAAAAAATTACTTGGTTTTAGGAAAAATTTACTTAGATTTAGGAAAATTTCAGCAAAATTCTACTTATATTTAATAAAAATGTTCTTGGTTTTCTAAATTTTAGTTAATTTTAACTCATTATAGGGTTAACTTTTTTATGAGTGTAGATGAAAACCCCCCCCAGGGGAAAATCCTGCGCACGGGCCTGGCTCCCACGCAAATTTAGCCTCAGAAACCACACATTTTAACAGATCATCTTCAAATTTGGTAAATTGTCTTATATTTTAACTAGAAACATCCATAGTGAATATGGGTCAGATCGGTTCAGATTTATATATAGCTCCCATACAAATTTCGCTCTCGGCTTGACTTTTACCGCAATAGAAACCACGCATTTTCACGGATTTTTTTTCAATTTGACATCATATCAGTCTATGATTAGGGCACATACAAAAATCCTTCCCGTTTTCACTTTTTTACCGAATTGAATTGTAATCGGATAGAAGGTGGAGTGTCGGCCCCGCCTGACTTTAGCCTTTAAAAATCACTTTCTGCTGCACACCTAGGTTGTACTTTATTTGGCACCACATTCCCTTTTCTTCCCGCATCCATCAACATTTTTTAAATATCCATTTATGTTCTGCGTCTACGTAATTAAAGGTCTGAGTCCCGCTCACCCCTTTAAGTACAAATTTCGAAAAATCCATTTATGTTGCGCGTTACGTGGTCACGATTCTAGCTGGTACCATTTTTATCTCTTTTTGTATCGCTTCCACTTAAAGGTGCAAAGATACATTTATGTTGCGAATTTTACGATTCTAGCTGTAATACTTTTGTTGGTTTCCCTAACCCCTTAAAAGTAAAATTTTCGAAAAATCCATTTATGTTGCGCCTCTACGTGGTCAGAGGAATGGACGAGCCGAATTTCACGATTCTAGCTGTTGGTACCATTTTTATCCCATTTTTACCTTAAACGTACAAATTGCGAAAAATCCATTTCCAATATCAATCAATTCCAATCCATCTGCAATACTTAAATTGGTATCATTTTATCCCTTTCGAAACCGAAATTCATGTTTCAGCTACTGGACGAATGTTCGACTTTTTTCCCTTGTTGTCCTATTTTACCCCCTAAAAGTACGAATTTCGACAAACCCTTTCTTTGTCCGCGTATCTGTCATATTTGGGAATTACCCCTAAATTTCAGCCCTTTGGTCTGTGCGCTGATCAATGAGTGTGTGCTTCGTGAAGCTGCTACGAAAAAAAGAGCTGTTTTTGTTGTTTTCATATCATACATGCGTACTTTCTTTTGCTAACAGCAAAAGTACAAACAGCGAGTACACACTTATTTTTTATAACGCGGAGAACATACATGGTGGCAATTGGCTAAAGAAAAAACAACGACAAATCGCTGGACTTTTTTTAATAAATCGGTTGTAGTTAGTGTTACCAAACAAATAACTTTCTTTTAATATTTTTCGTTTGTTCTATTTCGGTCTGTAATCAATATTTGAATTGAACTGGGATATTATCCTGGCTGAATACCTTTCGACTACTCGTTCGTATGAAGAGCTAATTTTTTGCATTAGTTACTCCATTATTTTTTTATTATTATTTTTTCCAGAAGTTGCAATTGGTTTTGTGGTTAATAATTTTTGATTGACTTTTGTTGTGACCAGTTTAATTGAAAACACTGATTGTAATAGTAAATAAATGATTTATTCACATTAAAACTTAAACAGTAAAAATAATGATACACCAGTATCATATTACCGGAAAGTAAGACAAATGTGAAGGCTGAAGTTCGAAGTAACGTTAATGCCAGATTGTTATACTTTTCAAGTGATTTTGCACCGGCGCAGTTACAGTATTTGCATGATCTTGTCGCATGCGAAAGGAGTGCTATAGCTTTGTCACACTGCGTGCAAAATCTAGCTGAAATGACATAAGGTCGATTTTCAAATTTAAATTTGTATAGGATCTAACATTTGAAAATCGACCTTATGTCATTTTAGCTAGATTTCGCATGCAGTGCGACAAGGCAATTAGGCAAAAACGAAGCATAGTCTATGTTTTTTAACCAACGCTTTCATGAACGGCTTTAAAGCTCATCCTCTAAACGTTTGTCAGTCATTTGTAGTTTAAACAAGTAAATGAAACTCATATTATATAAATTTTAATTGCTTTCAGTATTAAAGACAAGTAAAAGTATACTTCAATTGAATAAAGGCAAAACAAATACCAATGTCCTTAAATTTAGTCAGTGCAGTCAGTCAGATGCAAATGATGTCGATCCGTTTAAAAACATATTGAAAGCTTTAATGCGAAGGTTTGGGCTGTGTACAGATCAAATTTATGCGATGCCAAAAATACATACATATATTTGTAGTGACGAGAAAACGACTTCAAAGAGTGAAATTTAAAACGCCAGGATTATTTTCATTACCGGACTTCATAAAGTAACGCCTATAGCAGCCTTAAGGCACTACTTGATTCTTACAAAATATTTTTTAACTAGCTGACCGGACAAAAATTGTCCTGTCCATATTTCAATTAGTTTGTTTGTGATCGTCGTATGACTATTTCAAATGTTTAAGCAAATCTGGATTCGTCGTTCTGCAACTCGAAACTCTTGATAGTACTTAATTTAAATGTCGTGATTTCCACAAAAAGGACGTATTCCAGCATTCATTTAGATTATTGGGTGGAGTAGGCCATGGAATCACTGATAGTGTTTGGTAAAAATCACCAAAAAATCATTAATAGACAGCGGATTTTTATGCACCTCAGATATTTGAAAGGTTGCACGATTGAATTCCGTTAATTTCCTATTGCATTTCTGCAGTCTTCAAAGTACGCAGCTGAAATTCCTGATGAAGCAGGCATCGCTTTAATTTTGCGAGCGAATTTTTGCCAAAATTGGTACTATCAAAAAGGATTTTCCGGTTTCTCCGAGAGCGTCCAATAAGAAAATCACTACAGTTCAATAGTTCATAAGCCGCGTGTTCCGTAAGCATCTTATACTCGCAATGAATCGCATTCACATTGTTTTTGCATTGCATTCTAACACTTGATTAAATGCCTAGTGCATCGGGTAGTATGGCGCTGTCATTCCTACTTGGGCTAATTAATCGCATGTCAATGCCTCATTGGGAATTATCAGAAATGTCCTCTTTGTATTTGGTTCACGAATCGGTGAAAATACATGAAATACGTGTAACTGGATTTCCCTGTTTATTTGATAACTGATTACCAACTGGAATTATGAACCAAACAAAAATGAATCAACTAAATATGACGATAGGAAGTCAGTTCTAGCAAAAGTGCTTAAAATATAAAGATTTTATGCATTTTGTCCGAATTTTCTGGCTTTTCTTTATAATTATCTGAATTTTTGTGGTCCGAACACTTTCGCAGAATCATAACGAAAATAACATAAGAGAATTTCGCATATCCATTGCTTGAATTGAAACTTATAGCCTTGAGTTCATTCAAAAATATTGTAGAAAAAGGCACTTTCAATTTTTAAAAAATAAATATTCCTCTTTTGCGGTCAACTATCCAAACGTTTTTTGATCTTAAAACCCAGTTCGGACTACCACGAACAGTTTGTAACAAAGATAAATCCGTTCAGCCGTTCTCAAGTGATGCGATTACCAACGAATATCATTTCATTTTTATTATATAGACTAGATGACACGACAAAAATTTTCCTGTCCATATTTTAATTATGTTGTATGTGATCGTCGTGTGAATGTTTAAAAAAAATTATTCTCAGTGATTGTCGATTAACGTTAGCTGCCATATATATTCAATTTAATGATACGGTCATGGCTATCTAATTCAGATTACGCCTATGGAAGTGTATGCATGCATGTTCGCTTAAGTGGATTTTGAACAATGTTTACGAACACCTTTCGCATGAGTTTGATAGTTCATACAGTTAACTGGAAAAATCGATGTATTTAAGAAGTTATGACCGATTTTAAATTTCCAACTAATTTTGGCTGATCACAAATTATCCTTCTTTTAGCTTCTGGGACTATATTTAAGAAGTTATGGCATTCTTTTAGATCCAAGGGCTATATTTAAGAAGTTATGACCTTCTTTTAGCTGCGGGGATATATTTAAGAAGTTATGGCCTTCCTTTAGATCCAGGGATATTTTATGGTCGATTTAAGATTTCCAACTAATTCTGGCTGATCACAAATTATCCTTCTTTTAGATCCAAGGGCTATATTTAAGAAGTTATGGTCTTCTTTTAGCTCCGGGGGCTATATTTAAGAAGCTATGTCCTTCTTTTAACTCCAGGGGATTTTAAGATTTCCAACTAGTTCTGGCTGATCACAAATTATCCTTCTTTTAGATCCAAGGGCTATATTTAAGAAGTTATGACGTTCTTTTAGCTCCGGGGATGTATTTTTTATTTTGGCCTTTTTTTAGCTCCAGGGATTTTTTATGGCCGATTTACGATTTCCAACAAATTCTGGCTGATCACAAACTATCATTCTTTTAGCTCCTATATATTTTATAATGCAGAAGGTCGAAATTTCAATGGCGATTTTGCCATTGCAAGTTTGTAAGTTTTTCAAGCAAGTTTTTTTGAATATAATTGTGCAGATTCGTCGTTCTGCAACTCGAAACGCTTGATAGTACTTAATATAAATGTCGTGATGTTTTCACGAACTGAAAAAATCTTAATATCAACAGCAATGTTCATATAGCGAATGTCCAGCAATTGTTTTGACAATACACCAGATTGGCCGCTCCACAACACATGATTCTGTGTGTCAGCTGGAGATTGCCGTGGAATCGCCAGTAATTTAAATCGAAGATCACCTTCCAACAGAATCATTGAACCAACACTGCGTCATAGTAGTACAGAACTTCAAAAGGTTGCACTGGACCATGGAGTTTCGTTAATTTCCATTTTCATCGCAACCAGTGTGCATTAGGATGCGATTACCAACGAACATCATTTAATTTTTATTATATAGATTTACTAAAAATTCCAATTTTACTCTCATTTGGGAAATGCTCTATTAAAGGAAATATCAAATTGATATGTTCAATTGAATATAATTATGATGGCCAAAACAGTCTTCACAAAATTGCGAAAAATTGAAATTGAATCGAAAAAATATTTTTTTCTTGGCACGAAAGATTATAAAAATAGAAAAATATCGGAAAAAAGATGTTTTGTTCTATTTTCAAGAGCTAACATAACGCAGAAAATAAATGTCTGCATGAAAAAGATCTATGGATAAATGGGGAAGTTATGACACTCTTTGTAGACACAAAAATTTGTATACCCTTCACTAGGGTATTATATCTTTGTGCATATGTTTGTAACAACCAAAAGGAAGCGATATAGACCAATTGTTAAGTATACGGATCGACTTAGAATCACTTTCTGAATCGATTTAGCAATGTCCGTCTGTCTGTCTGTCCATCTATTCTTGTAATCAAAGTCCAGGTCGCAATTATATTTCAATCCTTA
This sequence comes from Polietes domitor, assembly GCA_947397865.1. Lineage (NCBI taxonomy): Eukaryota > Metazoa > Arthropoda > Insecta > Diptera > Muscidae > Polietes > Polietes domitor. Next base: position 114,803,163 of record OX377619.1, on the reverse strand, counting down.
CAAAAATCGGCACATTTAGGTTTTGCGGACCAAGGAAGGACGCTATTCAAGCGGTTCATATTTATATATACCCACCATACAAATTTCGCTTCCTATTTGTCGTTTACCGCTCTCGAAACCATATATTTTGACAGATTTTCTTCACATCATCTTATATTTGAACTAGAAACATCTCTGGTGAAAATGAGTCGGCTCAGACTCCCATACAAATGGTTCTCCCGATTTGACTTTTTCCTGTCTAAAAGCGATTTTCTTCAAATTTGGCACAACAACTCATATTTCAACTAGAAACATCTCTGATGAAAGTGGACCAGATCGGTTTAGATTTATATATAGCTGCTATACAAATATCGCTCCTATTTTGACTGTTTCTGCTCTACAGACCACAGATTTTAACCGATTTTGTTCAAATGTGGCACAAATCCTTATATTACAACTAAAATCATCTGTGGTGAAAGTGGGTTAGAACGGTTCAAATTTAAATATAGCTCCCATACAAATTTCGCATCCTGCTCTCGAACCATATATTTTGACAGATTTTCTTCAACTTTGGAACAGCGCCTTATATTTCAACTGGAAACATCTCTGGTGAAAGTGAGTCAAATAGGATAAGATTTATATATACACTGAAAGAAAAATCGTTCGTTGCATCAACGAATCAGATTCGTTTCTGTCATTTTGTTGTAGTAACGAAATATTACGTTCCCACAACAAACCGCGACGTTGTTGCAACGATTTGAACGTTTATGGAATGAAACCCGTTTTTCGTAGTTTCGTTCCTGCAACAATTCAATATTCGTTGATGCAACGAAAATACTCTTTTATTTTTTACATGGGAAAATACTAATCAATACAAAAAAATCTATAAATTTATTATTATAATCATTGTTTTTGTACAAATCCATATTATTTTGTCAAAATTTATTAAAATTAATGGAGTTTACACAGTATTTTAATATCGCGAAATGTACACTTTGCCTCAATAACTCATTCGTTGCAGCAACGAAACTGATATCGTTGCAGCAACAATTTATTCGTTGGTACAACAATCGGAGACACACAAATTATGTGGTTTTCTATAGTGTGTGTTTTTGGGATGTATTCGATGAGTATGTTGTAATTCTCATTCACATTGTTGGAGTTCTGCCTTAAGTAATTGAGGTGCTATTGCGAATAATCACTTCGAAGTCAATGAAAGTTATCATGAAACTAAGAATATCTGAAAGAAAAGCGTTCGAGCCCGGTACGAATTTTGTATTTGAGCATCAACTGAAGTCGGCGTTCGTTGCTGCAACAAATATTTTTGTTTCAGCAAAGAAACCGCGTTGTTGTAGCAGCGAAACAGAGTTGTTGCATCAATGAAACAGAACGAGGCAGCATTGTTGCAGCAACGAAACAATATTGTTGCAAACGTTGAAGATATTAGTTGCGGAACTATAATTTTCATTAAATCAAGATTCGTTGCATCAACGAATCTTTTTTCGTTGCAGCAACGAACGCCGACGTTGGTTGACTTTCGATGACTAAATTCGTTGCTGCAACATACAATTTCGTTCTTTCAGTGTAGCTTCCATGCAATCATTACTCCCCATTTGGCTTTTTCTTTTTCTAAAAACTACATAAATTAATTGATTTTGATCAAATTTGGCAACACCTTATATCTTTATACAATAAAAATGAAATGATGTTCGTTGGTAATCGCATCACTTGAGAACGGCTCAACAGATTTAGCTGATCTTTGTTACAATCTGTTCGTGGTAGTCCCAACTGGGTTTTAAGATCATAAAACTTTTGGATAGTTGACCGCAAATGAGGAATATTTTTTAAAAATTGAAAGTGCCTTTTTCTACAATATTTTTGAATGAACTCAAGGCTATAAGTTTCAATTCAAGCAATGGATATGCGAAATTCTTTTATGTTATTTTCGTTATGATTCTGCGAAAAATTCAGATAATTATAAAGAAAAGCTAGAAAATTCGGACAAAATGCATAAAATCTTTATATTTTAAGCACTTTTGCCAGAACTGACGATAGGAACGGCATATTTAGTTGATTCATTTTTGTTTGGTTCATAAGTCCAGTTCGTAATCAGCCATCAAATAAACAGGGAAATCCAGTTACACGTATTTCATGTATTTTCACCGATTCGTGAACCAAATACAAAGAGGACATTTCTGATAATTCCCAATGAGGCATTGACATGCGATTAATTAGCCCAAGTAGGAATGGCAGCGACATACTACCCGATGCACTAGGCATTTAATCAAGTGTTAGAATGCAATGCAAAAACAATGTGAATGCGATTCATTGCGAGTATAAGATGCTTACGGAACACGCGGCTTATGAACTATTGAACTGTAGTGATTTTCTTATTGGACGCTCTCGGAGAAACCGGAAAATCCTTTTTGATAGTACCAATTTTGGCAAAAATTCGCTCGCAAAATTAAAGCGATCAGGAATTTCAGCTGCGTTCTTTGAAGACTGCAGAAATGCACTCAGGTTGCGATGAATAGGAAATTAACGGAATTCAATCGTGCAACCTTTCAAATATCTGAGGTGGCCAACGCTTTGATCGGTCCTGAGGAGTGTACTATGGCGCACTGTTGGTTCAATGATTCTGTTGGAAGGTGATTTTCGATTTACATTACGGGCGATTCTACAGCAATCTCCAGTTGACGAACAGAATCATGAGTCGTGGAACAGCCAATCTGGAGTATTTTCAAAACAAATGCTGGACATTTGCACTAGAAATATTCTGTTGATATTTCGATTTTTTCCCATACATTGCTCCAAGTCGTGTGTCGTTGAGCGAACATGCTATATTGCTGCGAAAAACATTGAATTGGAGTATTCTGTTTTTAGAGAAAATTGTATTGACAACCGCAGACTATCGCCGCAGAATCTTCAGTTAATATTAGATTATTTTTGGCAATGACACTGCGAAGGTGGGAAATTAACGAATAATAAATAATTAACTTCTTAAACGTAAGCACGAAGATAAAGACATTTTGAGAGCACACTCCGCTGTTAAAGCGGCAATTAACGTGCGACACTCATGAAAGTTTTGAACGATGAACTATCACGTTGGAACCACAAGACAATTTGGATCGTGTAGATTTTGGCTACGATTCTCTCGCAGAATTTAATTTTTTACTTCATCTGAAATGCAGTTAAGTTGTTGAAAAAGTTCAAATAGCTCATTGAGTAATCAAATTGCCGCTGAATACGCATGTTAAAGAACTTGCAACGTGCAAACTGTCGAAGAACTGCGCCGGTGATCATGGTGGTGCAGTAACGTAAATTGATCCCTCGGAATGAATATACGATGCCTCACATAAAGTCTTTTGAGTGATTAGACCGAATATTGGCTAGTATGATTATAATTGAATAACGACTACACAAATGATTTTCATTATCTCAATAAAAAAATCGATATAACTAATATTAAGCTTGTATAAGTTGCATAGATTAAAAATGCAAATTGCATAACAATCCGCTGTCTATTAATGATTTTTTGGTGATTTTATACCAAACACTATCAGTGATTCCATGGCCTACTCCACCCAATAAACTAAATGAATGCTGGAATACGTCCTTTTTGGTGGAAATCACGACATTTAAATTAAGTACTATCAAGAGTTTCGAGTTGCAGAACGACGAATCCAGATTTGCTTAAACATTTGAAATAGTTTTTCAAATATTCATACGACGATCACAAAAAAAACTAATTGAAATATGGTCAGCTAGTTTTAAATAGAAACATCTATAGTGAAACTGGGTCAAATCGGTTCAGATTTATATATAGATTTCATACAAATGTCGCAGATTTTACCTTTTCTGCTATAAATATAAAACACTTATTGTAACAGATTTTGATCAGACAAATTTATATTTCACCTGGAAACATACACAGTGAAAGAGGGTATCATCAGTCCATGATGTAGAACACTTTCCAAAATCGTCACATGATCGAATTGTTTTAAATTATGGTTTTTATATTTTTTAATAGCGCGGAAACCCCCCTAGATAAAATAATTTTATTTTGTAATAAGCACGTCCAAATATTTTTTTTAAATATTCAAATATTTATTCTCGGAGTAAGAACATTAACAGATTGCTACCAGTTTTTGAAGAGGATGATGATGAAGACAATATTGAAATTGAACTGCCGCACAGTGCTCCGTCCCCATACTAGCATTGGACAAAAATAGAAGGATTTGTCAGAATACAATGGAACTTAATTTCTAAATTTAATATGATGCACTGAATTAAAAATCGGTGCAACGCATTGAAGTGACTTCAGACTCTAAGTATGTTTGGACCAAATCTATTTCACGACTTTTTAAGTTGTTTGAGCCATGTCCGTCCGTCCGTCTGTCTTGCTGGCTAGTCGAAAGGAGTTCAGGAATCGATTCAAAGTTTGCACATGGTAATATTTTTCCCAAACTTAGTTTAAGTTCGAAGATGGGCGAAATTGCCACGCCTATCTGGTACCTCTCACAGAAAGTGGCTTAAACTTTGGTTACAATGAAACCGATATAACATTCATGCGAGTAATCAAAATCATGTGTCCCTTCTTGTACCTCTCTCGAAATTGTCTCTATCCTAGGTAAAACTAAATGCTTTATAACTCATTTACCGGTGCCCGAAATCCATTATGACTTTTTATTTGATTTTGTTTTTACAGTTACAGTTGAACTTCGATTAACCGTGATTATCTATTAACCGTGAAGCTGAGTGGTTGATTTTTTACCTCTATTAACCGTGATTTACCTCTATTAGCCGTGATGCACATGTCCATGTGACTCCTTGTTTGTTTTTTTCGTATAATACACACACATCTCTCATATTAAAATTCGGTGATTCCCCTTTTTCATGAAGGTGTAATTTTCATATCAAATTTCATATATTCATTCATCAGTGTGAAATTTGATCTGTCAGACGTGTTTTCCTTACATCATGCCACCGTCAAAAACTAAATCCGAGAAAAGAGCAAGAAAGGTTCTTTCAATTAAAGAAAAAATGGAGCTGATTAATGAATACTCAAAATGTAAAGTACCTTTTAAAATGTTGTCTGAAAAATATGGAGTTGGCGTTCAAACTGTATCTGATTTAATAAAAAACAAAGATCGGATTTTAAAATTTTGCTCCGATACTGATTCAAGGCTTGGCCTTAAACACAGATATACACTAAAAACATCCGAAAATCCAAAAGTTGATTTCGCAACATATGAATGGTTTCGGCAAGAAAGATTTAAGGGAACTCCAATTTCAGGTAAGTTAACTGAAATCGAGATATTGTATGAACTTAAACTGAAATTTGCTTCTGAACTTCAGGCGAAATTATTGTCGGAAAGGCAAAAATGTTCCATTTGAAGTTAAACATGAATTCAGAGTGCACTTATTCATTTGGTTGGTTGGATAAATTCAAAAAACGTCATGGAATCCGTCGACTGAAATCTACGGGAGAAAAGGAGTGTGCTGATTATGAGTCTGCTACGATGTTTGTGGACATGGATGAAATCATTAAAAACGAACAACTTACAACTGAACAGATCTACAATGCAGACGAAACCAGTCTATTTTGGAGGTGTTTGCCTCAGAGTTCTTTGGCTAGTGGTAATGAATATTCTATTGAAGGGTACAAGGAATCAAAGGAGAGAATCACAGTGCTAGTTTGTTCAAATGCTGCAGGAACTCACAAGTGTAAATTGATGATAATAGGAAAAAGTGCCCATCCAAGAGCTTTAAAAAACGTTGAACACCTTCCTGTGATTTATAAATCTAATAAGAAAGCTTGGGTAACACAACAGCTATTTCTGGAGTGGTTTAATCAAAATTTTGTACCAGAAGCAAAGGAACATCAACGGCACATCGGACTCAAAAATAACTCTAAATACTTTTACTATTAGACAACTATCCAGCACACCCAGATGTAAATGCTATGATATCTGAAAACGTTACAGTAAAATATCTCCCACCAAATTGCACGTCCTTGATTCAGCCTATTGATCAAGGAGTAATTCGGAGCTTCAAATGTCACTACCGTAAACTGATCGTTCAAAAACTTGTTGGTGCTAATGACAGACAGACAGACGTGAGTTCGTCAAATCTTTGAATATTAAGACAGCTTTGTGGACAGCCGCAGCTTCGTGGGACTCTGTAACTCCACAAGTTTTAAAAAGAGTTTGGAATAACTTACTATCTCATAATGAAGATGCTCCAAATAGCCTTGTTGAGATACAAACAGATATAACCATACCGTCTGGATGTACGATTGATGCTGTCGAAAAGTGGATGGTGTGCGACTCTGATGTCGCTCCGTTTGCTATTATATCTGAAGACGAAATCGTAGACATGGTTACCCAAAGCCAAGAAGATGAGCTTGATTCAAATTCCGAGGAATCAGATGGAGGAAATGCGGACGAAACGCCTACATTGGCTCAGGCAAGAGAGGTCCAAGTATTTCAGAACCAGATAAAATGCAAATATATCGCATACAAACTCATTTGTTGGAAGAACAATCAAAAGCTAAAAGCATACGACAGACTTCCATAAAAGATTTTCTTAAATAAATGTATGTATTCCTAGAGATATGATAAGTTATTTATAGACGCAGATTTACATGTTTTTGTCAGAAATAAATAAAAATAATAAAATTTATACATGTAAAATTTTACCTCTTTTAACCGTGATTTTCGGTTATCCGTGATTAGCCCGGTCCCGAGCATCACGGTTAATCGAAGTTCAAACTTCTAGTACCTCCCACAAGCATACTCCGCCGCTAAGAAAAATTTAAGTCTTTCTATACACATGTTCTTTGAGAGTTTAGTCGACTGACGTTTTCTTACTTATCTACTGAATCAATGGACATATCAACTGTGGCTACTTTCAGAAAATTTCCCCGAAAAGGCAAAAGTTGGAAATATTTTTAGGCATCAAATTTTTTTATCAAAAAATTAAATTTGAAGCAAGTCATTTTTTTATTTTTGCCCATGAAACGTAAAAGTGTGTGCCGTTGGAAAAGAAACAAAATTTTTTTGAAAGTGGCAATGATTGAGAAACCTCTCTTAGAAAAAAAACAAACAATAAAGATTTCTTTGTAGTAGGTAATAAATGTTTATTATTTGTCAAAGCTTAAACTAATTACTTCACTCGACCCAGACTGAATATTTTCTAGATTTATTTTATTACATGCTTACCATGACGACTGGAAAAACATGATTTTTAGAGGTGTTTTCAGGATAACCCATCGACGAAATATTTTGCAGATCATCATTGAACAATCCAATCTTCATTTCTGGGAGTGGCCGCAGCACATTGATTTTCTTGACCCCAACCTAATGTGTATATAGATAGTCAGCAATACTTTTTAGCTCTGCCGCGCTCATTTGTGTATCTGTTTGTAACACCCAAAAGGAAACGAGATAGACCCATCGTTTATTATACAGGTCGGCATAGAATCACTTTCTGAGTTGATTTAGCAATGTCCGTCTGTCCTTCCTCCTATTCGAGTACATCTCACAATTATTGTCCGATCCTAACACAAATTGTCACAAGTACGTTTTGCAGGCCAAGGACGAACGCTATTCAATCGGTTCAGATTTAGATATAGCTCGAATTAATTTAACCGATCTTCTTCAAATTCTGTTCTGACATTTTTGATAACAAGCTGCGATAAGAAAAACGTCAATAAAATTTAATTTTTTGCGCAAAATAAAAAAACATTTTTTCACATTGTCGCTAACTACAATATAAATATATACATCAAAAGAAATTTTCAAAAAAATATTTTGTGTTGACTTTATTGGACTTAGCCTCGATAACCATAATTTTGCCTTACACTGGATAATTATCCAGGCTAAGTCCAAAATTTTAAACACAAAATTATTTTTTCAAAATTTGTGTTTACACACAAATTGATATTGATTTTGCCGACAATTTTAAAAAAGGATTTTTTATTTTGAGTGAAATTTCAACATTTTGCATAGTTTCTAAGAAATGTTTCATAAATTCCATGACACTTTTCATTGATTTGTGCTTTATGAAACATGTTTCATACATTGTATGAAATGTTTTCTTGTTAATAAAAATTTTCACTGAGGTTAAGGCAAAATCATAAATATTATGAAGATAATTCTTTCAGTGTAGCCTTGTCACACATCATGCGAAATCTAGGTTAAATGACATAAGGTCGATTTTCAAATGTCAATCTTGTATGTCATCTGACATTTGTCATTTAAACTAGATTTCGCATGCAGTGTGACAAGACTATTACTAAATTTAGATTTTTTTATTTTTATAGATTTTTCGCGCCAAAAATGTCGTACAAACACTAAAGATACCTTGGTAGAAAACTGGAATTTCAGGTAAAAATATAAAATATCCATAGAAAGTGTGTTGATTTTATGAATTAGTGGCATGTATTTTTGTTGCATAGTGTTATCATTTGAAAGATATTGCAGTAGTCTTATCAACACACATATTTTCTAGAAATTATCAAAAACGAAATTCATGTTAAACTCGTTTTCGTCGTGAGCCTGAAAAGCTTTAAAATTCAGTAAGCAAGGATGGGGGTATACTAAGTTTGTAATTCCGTTAGTAACATCTTGAAATATCGACCTGAGACCCTATAAAGTATATATAATATTGATCGTCATAAAATTCTAAGACGATCTAGCCGTCCGGCATGTCCGTCCTTCCATCCGTACGTCTGTTGAAAGAACGCTAGAGTCTAAACAAAATGAGCCAGAACGTACCAATTTTCCATGAATACGTCTAGTAACACAGTGCAACACGAAAAAAATAACCATATACGGACACCGCTACATGATAAAAGACCAAAAAAAAAAGACCCGTGTTTTTTTTTTCCCCAAAGTCATGCACTTTTTTTTATGGGCCCCCAGAGATTTGAGGCCTCGGTGTAATTTTTGGAAAAAAGTGATCATATTCTCAAGCTCATATCTTGCAAACCGTATATTGAAATCTTAAGTACATTTTTGTTGTTGATTGTTTCCTTGAATTTTTAACGGTTTGCTACCTAAATCTAATTTTTGGAAAATTTTTCACTTTTGCGGCTACCTAGGCGCTACCTAAACGGTGTTAAGAATAATTCCTAGGAAGTTCATATGTTCTAGAAAGTTGTTTATTGAGATCTTAGGTACATTTTTGTAGTTGATTGTTTCCCTGAATTTTCAACGGTTTGCTACCTATGGACCTGAACAGGGGAAAAAAGGTTAAAAAAAATCGAATTTTTTTAAGTTTTTTGCGATTTTGACCTTGAAGATGAAGTTTTTTTGATTTTATATGTTCACAATTTTTGTTCTTTATGACAAGAGCTAGAACTTTGCCTCAGAGAGTAAATCAAAATTCCGAGCGGTTTGCAAGATATGAGCCTGAGAATATGATCACTTTTTTCCAAAAATTACACCGAGGCCTCAAATCTCTGGGGGCCCATAAAAAAAAAGTGCATAACTTTGGGGAAAAAAAAACACGGGTTTTTTTTTGGTCTTTTATCATGTAGCGGTGTCCGTATATGGTTATTTTGAAATGACTTCAAAAATGTTGCACAGTGTAATTGTAGATCGGTTGGCATTGAATATCAGCTATAATAATGAAATTCGGTGTGTACATCCCTCTAAAAGCATGTACACTTAAAATAAATTCATAGTTTTAAGGGGGAAATGTGAAAAAAGGGATAATATTAGTACCGATCAAATGGCTGAAGCTAGAATAACGAAATTCGATATGTACATTCCTATGACTGTATAGGGGTGCTAAATCAAAGAAAATTTTTACTTTTATGGGGAAACGGTAAGAAAAGGGATAAATTTTGTACCAAATAAAGAGCTGCGGCTAAAATAAAGAAGTAGAGATAAAATGGGGTAAACGAGATAAAACTGGAACCAAGCAACGCCTGTAGCTAAAATTGTAAAATTTGGTGTATACATTCCATTTTGAACCCGAAAAATAATAGAAGTTCAAAATTCAGACTTTGTCTTTCTGAAGAATTACGCCCCTATGTGGGCATGGTCATTAGATTAATTTTATTTCACAAATTATTTAACAAATATCACTATTAGCAAAAAATCATTATTTTCCTAATACTTTATTCCACTTATATGGAACAGCGTCAGTTTTAGAAATATTAATAAGATCTATATTACTTTCAGGACCTGCTAATCCCTTAAAAGGTGACTTCAAACAATTTTGAACAAATGTCGACGGCTTATAAAGGGTGATTTTTTAAGAGCTTGATAACTTTTTTTTTTTAAAAAAAATCTCATCGGTTCTTTATTTGAAACGTTAGATTGGTCCATGACATTTACTTTTTGAAGATAATTTCATTTAAATGTTGACCGCGGCTGCGTCTTAGGTGGTCCATCCGCTTAGTCCAATTTTGGCATTTCCACGTTTTTGAGTAACAGAGACCCAATTGGTGCGAACGGCGACGAATCGAAAATTGGTGGTCATCATTAACACTGGCCGATACAGCTGCGATATTTTCTTCAGTTCGCACTCTACGTAAGCGTGTTGGTGGTTTAATGTCCAACAATGTAAATTTGGTGCGAAATTTAGTCACAATAGCCCGAATAGCCGCTTCAGTGGGTCGATTAAACTGACCATAAAATGGAAGCGCGCAATGAACTTTCTTAACAGAGCACGCATTTTGATAATAAAATTCAATAATTTGCAAGCGTTGTTCGTTTGTAAGACGATTCATGATGAAATGTCAAAGCATACTGAGCATCTTTCTCTTTGACACCATGTCTGAAATCCCACGTGATCTGTCAAATACTAATGCATGAAAATCCTAACCTCAAAAAAATCACTCTTTACAATACAAAATTAAAGTGCGACAATAAAGCACCACACTGAGTGACGAATTTTGAAGGGTGCAAAATTATGACATTACTTTTTATAAACTTTAAGGATGCTAACAAAATTCTCAACACATAATTAAAATCAAAAAGTAGGTTTTGATTTCCTTTGTAATCTAATGATGCTTTTACTGAAACTACTAATTGAAAGTTTCTGTAAAAAGAGCAATAAGTAAATGGTAGAAGTCGTTATCTAATATTTTACAGACTATACCTGCAGTAAACCGTTTATGGCATATGAGGCGAATTCCTTTGAATTATCAAATTTACTATATGACATATTATTAAATACATAAATGCTGGATTGACTTCATGTAATGTGGAATGGATTTTCAGTGCGCATAAAAATATTTTTTAACGAATCGAAATTTAACTATAGAAAATTATAACTGTAATACAATTCTTTTCAATTCAATTAAGTCGCCATGAGTAGCTGGCCAACAGACTCCAACATTGCTTTTCGGCAAATGTGCAAAATTTCAAAATGTATGGGAATCCAATTATTTATGGGATTTATCATATTGAATTAATTAATAGTTCTTGTACGTAAAAGGAAAGGTTCCATCACTCAATCAGTTTCTTTGTGAAGCTACACCACCCTATATGGTGTACCCGTACTAAGTAGTACGTTAGTCACATCTGCATCCAAAAAAGGCAGAAAGAAGTACGATCGGCCAAACGCTGTCAGCTTTGCTTAGATTTCCGGAGAACTCATTAGCAAAACACAGGTAAAATGTCAAAACATCCAGGTACTCGCAACAGGACAATCTACTGCAGGATTACAGATGCAGCTGCTGAACTTTCAGGACTATATCGAGCCCTTAGCGCGGAATGATTGCAAGCGCCAAAACACACATTTTACAGGAGGAGGTTTTTATTGATTATTTTGAAATATTTGCATAAAATGAAAAATTTTTTAATGCAAAATGTTTTAATTCCGCCATACCCAACGAATTATTATTAAAAATTGATCATTTGTTTACATCATACGGTACTTTTGGCGCTTGCGATACAAATATTGTACTTGCGGCTACAAATACTGAAAAAAACTATGGCGCTTACGATATAAGTTTTTTCGAATAAACCTCGAAACACAATTTTTATTATAAAAAATGAACAGTAAAGTAATTCATCGTTAATAAAAAACTATTTTAGACACATTTGAATTCCTATGATTAATAGTTAAATTTCATACAAAAGTTCTTAGGTAATACGAATAATTATAATAATATTCATTTAAATTAAATTAATATTTATTTCATCCATCCTACTATCTGCAAATTATCCATATTTAATTTGTGCGCAAAATCCCAGTTTTTCAATATGTCCCGTCTCAAACAATTTAAATTTTATTTTAATGTTTGACGGTAGAAATGCTGTGGAAAATGAATTCCAGTCCTTAAAATATAAATGATTTAGTAAAATACTTTTACAACACTTCGGTATCGTGCGGGAATTTGTAATTATGGTCGGGCACTCAGAAGGGCCGATCAGAATATCATAATGAAATCTGAAATATTCTTAATAAAAGCAAATAATTTGTTTGATGCTTGTAGAGCGCTAAGATGTAAAATTTGCGATTGGACATTTTTATGGAGCTGTATCTAAATCTGAACCGATGTGTCCTATTTTCATCACAGATGCAACAACAACGGTTTCTGTTACTTCCATAAACATAAACTTATTTCTCTTTGTTCATTTACAACAACTGATGGTGGCATGTTTATCGCAAACAAAATAATTTTTCCCACAAAAGAAACTCAAAAACGATGTTCACGTGTTTAAAATCTCGTTTCTACGAAATGCAATTTTTCTCTGCGTGTAGGTCTCTATTTTAAAATCTACTTTAAAGTTGCGAAACCATAAGAAATGAGTTTTAACTTACTAAAATTTTTGTTATATTTATCACTTATGTCAAATATTTTTCAGAGTTAGTATTTTTTTGTACATATGTAACAAGTATTATTTATTAAAACTCTTTAGACATCCTATTTAGACTCATCCTTTGTCAAAAATGCGGGACTGAAGGGTTTATCGCCGAGGAATTTGATCGTTTTTTGTGTAATATTTCTTCAAAATATATATCGAGGGCTTATATTCAAAAGTGGCTATGAACCATTTTCTCGAAAATGAGTTTTTGATGCCAAACTATTCTCAGATTTGGATGTCATCTGTCATATAAATTGGGAAAAGATTTTTTTCTAAAGCAATTTTCTGATTTGGCTATTCCCTTGCACGTTAGTTTGTGACTGCATAAGTGGCTATGAACATAAAAATAATAGAAATAAAATAGTTCAACAATGGAGCAGCATAAAACCGAATGTTATAATTCGCTACAACGATTATGTTTAAATCATTTTTCTAGATTTGGGGCATATCGTACTATCAAATTCCATCATTTCGCGTTAATAGTATTTTGATTCCCCAGTTAAACTAGGAAAAATGGTGGGTGTAAAGTCAAAAATTGTGAAAAGTATATTTAGAAAAACCGGCGTAACTTTTTATTAAATTGAGAATACCAAAATAATTCTTTGACATGTGATTGCTGACTTCATGGGGAATGTTTGTGTATGAAAAGTTTCAGAATTATGAATGAAGAAAGTTAAAATATAAGGAATTGCAATTGGAATTGGAATTGGATTTTTCATCAATTACCGCAATTTTCGCGACTGGCTTTATGTTACAAGCGACCAATCTGACGGATGAAGCTGGAATCTTTAAATTCGCTGTGTACATCACAGAAACAAACTATACAACATTGCCAAGATTTCTTGAAAAAAGTTATGGAGTTTACAATAAATCTTATTCTTATTTCAACATTCATAGTGCTCAATTTTAAACATACAAAAGTGGCTGTGAACCATGAAACCACGAATAATAGGAAATTTCGAAAACTTTTTAATCGTAGCAATTAGTAATCCTTTTTAGATTAAACTGTAGAATAACGATTAATAATTTCTCTTCAAGTTAAAGAGAAAATCAGCTTTTTTCGGTCTCCTGAAAATTTATGTTTTGGTTCATAGCCACTTATGAATATAAGATATGTATGTATGTAATTTCAAGCAACTATTTAAAAAAAGTTCTAGCCTTAGAGAACGAGTCTGTTAATAAAATCAGCGAATGTCTGCTGCCTATCAGAAGACACTTTTCTGATATTACAGCTGTTTTTGGCATAACAGCAGTTTTCTGTAACCTTCTAAATCTGCTAAAATTGGCTGTGGTTAATTAAAATATAAAAATAGAGAAGCGCATAAGTGAGTTTAGCTCGAATTTTCTTTTATATTAGCTTGGGACAATCACATATTTTGCTAAAAACAGCAAACAGCTGTTTACCATATCAGCAGATACAAATCTGCTGTCTCTTTTTTAACAGCAGAAAATCTGCTCTTTCAGTAGACTTTCTGCTTTCTTTTACTGACATATTCCTTTGAGTGTACTGATAGATGGATTACTGAAATGAAATTTTGCCGACAATGTCTGTCGGACGAATCTATCAAAATATTTCTCGAAGATCCTGGCAATAAAATATGAGTGGTTTCCAAACGCTCCAGTAAAAACTTCCTAAAAAGCTGGAAAATTAACTAAATATGAGTAAAGTTTCCTTCTTCCAAAGCCATAGTAAATAGTTCATTTACTAGAAAAAGGGTAGTAGATTTACTTAAAAACATTTCTTTGGATCTAATAAAAAATCCTTACAATTGAGTAATTTCGTACTTATGTGGAAGAATATTTCCAAGGTTTTAAGTGAGAAAAAAATCTTAAAATTGTTGTATGGAAAAAATTCCATTTAGGAAATTTTAACTTAAAAATGTGTTTTTTCCTAAAATGAAGTTAAAATGTTTACTAAAATGTATGCCGAGTTTTTCATACATTTAAGTATTAATGAACTTATAAAAAACATTTGAAATTGTTAAAAAATTCCTGAATATTAAATTAAGAAGCAATTCTCGTTCGTTTGCAGAGACTGACTTCTTAAATACTTTATGAATTATTCTAACTAACCACTGCGAAGGCGTCTATCTTGCCGTCGCAACATTCATGGAGTAATAGCTCAACTCCTTATGGCAGAGGTATCATGAAACTTTTAAGAAATATTTCATGTTGTCATTTTTTGTATCAGTTTTGAATACTCTGACGCAAAACTATTTGTTTGATTTTTTTAGTTAAATTGAACTTATTTTAATTTCACCCTTTTTTCCCTGTATAAAATAAAATTTTCCTCAGTTTAAGTAAAAATTTACTCGTTTTGAGGAAAAAAATCAGCAAAATTGTACTCAGTTTGAGAAAATATTTACTTGATTTGAGTCAAGATTTACTTAGTTTTAGAAATTTTCAGCAAAATTTTACTAAGATTTAGTAAAAATTTACTTAGATTTAGGAAAATTTCAGCAAAATTCTACTTATATTTAGTAAAAATGTACTTGGTTTCCTAAATTTTAGTTAATTTTATCTCATTATGGGGTTAACTTTTTTATGAGTGTAGATGAAAACCCCCCCAGGGGAAAATCCTGCGCACGGGCCTGTTAACAAGTTCTATATTTAGGTAAATTTCAATCACAAAGAAAGAAATGGCGTTAACATAAATATATTAAGATTTAATTACAGAATAATAATCAAGTTTTGATTAAATTTCGTTGTTCAGTTTTCTTTTGGTATTTTTCAACTGCAGTTAACATAGAGTTTGTTTTAAAAGGACACGAATTATGGCACATATCTTTGTTCAGATAGCGAATTGTGACTGCTTATTCTTTTGGAATACCACTAGGGTTTGGGGTCAGGGAAATCCCGAAAAAAATTAGACAGGAATTTCCGGGGAAAATTTTTGAATTCCCGGGAATACGGGAAATATTAAAAAATATTTTATTAATTATTTTGATTTTTAAGTTAGTTTTTACTATATAAATGGAAAATTTTAGATATATTTCAAATTCATATAATTATATTACTGACAACAATAATGACCATTTGTTTATATTATATTACTACAAACAATACATTTTAAATTTACTAAGTCACCATTTTTTTGAAAAAAAAAAAAAACAGATAGGGAAAACAAACTTTTTGTGAGGATATTTGCAGGATCTTTATTGTGAAACAAATATATATGGATCTCATAGTGCCAATACTCGTGCAACCACTCGTGTTATCTGGTTCAACTTTAAATTTCTTGTTTTCCCAGAAGAATCGACAAAATAAGAGTGGAAAATGTTCTTAAAGAAGTACATATTTACTTCACATATGAAACCATTAAGAAATGGCCTTAAAAACGATATATTTAAAATTGTTACCTGGAAACTTTCAAGAGAAATCTAATATGAATAGAAATATACTCTACGGCATATTTAAATGGCCTTTTGTAGAAACTAATGACTGAATAAATATTTCAATGTTTTTATTTTTTAAAAATTTATTTAATTAATATTAACATTTTTAATGTTTCTATTGCTTTTACAGTTTAGATTATTTCTCCCCTTTTCCGTAAAATATTTTCCTGTCTAGACGATTGAATCTTCTAAATTAAAGGCGTCATAAAATTCTCAGCCTTACGAGTTCTTTGTTTCCTTAAATATTTAATTCATTTATTATATTTATTTTCAATTATTTTCGTAATAACTACTACAATAATAAAAAATATTTATTTTTTGATTATTATTATTTTGTTTTGTTCTACTCGATATCTTGTGCCATATATATAGAAAAGTAGGAAAACCTTGAAATAGTGTACACGGGCTTGTACGGTGGTCGTTAATGGGTAAAAAAAAAGCACACCAGTTACTAAATGTTGATATTTTAAACCATATTGGACATGCCTAAATATTAGAATGTATTCCCACTCCCAAAATATAATTGTATGGGATAATAATATTAAATTATAGGAACATTGGCTAATATTAACGAATATTGAACCACTTGCCAAAAAAATAAAAAAGTATTAAAACCCACTACAAATTCTTGGCAAATAAATTTCGTAATGAGAGAACGAGCCGACAAATGAGCCGAAAGGCGCCGCCACCGACCCATTTTGGGTAGCGTCGCCGATAATTCTGGTCGGCTTGTAAATCTGCTCAGTTTGACTTTTTCCGCTCTATAGACCACATTTTTTCCCCGATTTCAGTTATAATGGGGTAGAAAGTGGAGGATATCATATATATTTCATATCATATATTTTTCGTTTGTTTTGTTTGAAAAAGATCGTCATGGACCGGAAATCATGATAGTGATAATATGCCGCCAAGTAATAAATGCCACCATGCCATTTGTAAATAAATTTGCATTATATAAAATATAGATTACAAAATGGTCTTGAACCGGGACTTGCTACATGTGTTTACTAGAAAGGTTAATGTTACTGCACACTCGTCTATGTCGTATAAAAAATACTTTTTATCAATCTGACCAATTCCGTAAGCATATACCCTGTAGCTGATAACAATATTTATTTCAAAAGGGCGAAAAATAATAACCGACACGATTGATTTTTGTGATAGTCTAATTTCACATTTCGTTTCGTGAACATATAAAATCAAAAACAAATCATCTTCAAGGTCAAAATCACAACAAAACTCTGCTATCTATTACAAAAAATACGTACTCTTAATTTTATTATGTCATAATAACGTAAACGTAGTATAACAGAGTATCTAAATGTTGAAGTGAAGAAAAAACAATTTTCGGGAAATTTTTCACTTTTGTGGCTACCTAAACGGTATTAAGAATCATTCCTAGGAAGTTCATATGTTCTAGAATGTTGTTTATTGAGATCTTATGTAGTTGATTCTTTCTTTATAACTTTTTTGCAAAAATGACACCGAGGCCCCAAATCTTTGGTCCCATACAAAAGTGCATGACTTTAGACAAAACTGGTAGAGACAGGTCTTTTTTTATTGGTTCTTTATCACATAGTGGTGTCCATGACTTAAAAATTACACACAGTGATATTTAACGATGGACATGAACAAATAATGGAGATGGTTCGAGAAAATCATCTACTTGAACGATGATAACTACCAAATCAAACCAAAATTCTTGATTTACGGTATGAATTAGATTATTCACAGAGTCCAACCGTCCACTCAAGCACCTTCGCAGCCTCAAGCCGTAACGAATCTTTATGTGCTGGAGCCAGACATCCCAAAATAGATTTGCCAACCTTTTCAGGGGATTATCTCGACTGGATTTCATATGTGATATGTTCAAGTCGCTTGTCCATCAAAATCTTTTCCTTACAAAGGTAGAGAAATATTTTTATCTGAAAAGTTCGTTTACTGGCACTCCTCTCAGCATGGTCAATGAATATAGAATCGAGCTACGATTTGACATGGGCTGCTCTAGAGAAGAGAAAGCTATTTGGACAAATATTGAAACGATTATTTTCAATACCTTCCTCCGACGGAACCTTTAAAAATGTAAAAGTGCTACTAGATACCACCATATCTTGTCTGTTCCAATTAAAATCTCAGAAAATCGATATACCTACGTGAGACTCAATTTTGATTTACATATTCTCACAATCACTTAAAGCTAGTATGCCTATTCCACCTATGTCTGATATGTTCTGTGGTACGAGCCCACACTGCTTCAACTGTAAATGGTGACAACTGGCCTTGTTGCCACAAACGACATTCACTCTGGCTTCAATGGAGAAGGAAAATTTCGTGAATCAGCATCGTCTCTGCCGAATCTGTCTCAATATGGCCAGAATTGAGACAGTTTCGGCAATCATCTTGCCAAATGAGTACAAAATGTCACATTTGCGATCAACCTCATCACACAATTTTACATAATGAGTTCTTCAAGATTAATTCTCCTTCTACAGTTTTTAACAATGCTAGAGAAGATCAAAATTCTCAGTGACCTGCTACTACATCCACATTCTAAACTTAGTGCAAAAAAATCTAAACCCTATTTGGTTGCCCACGGTGAAAGTCGTCATCAAAACACCAAATCGAATATTTATCGTAAAAGCTTTCTGAAGATATTGCACAACAGCTGCCTATTTCTAAATACAAAACACGAATTGATGTTTCTGGTATTTGTGTATCCCAGGGCAACACTCAAATATTCTTGATCTTTTCTTAACTTCACACCCTGAAAAGTATGAAGATAACGTTCTAGCACCTCTTGGAAATTAGGATCATTGTATTGTTTCAGCATCCTTTTCGTATTCCGCTCTTCGTGTCGCTTCGTGTATATGTGGGTAGCGGAATCAATCTGGATAAGAAATGAAACGTCTCTTGAGCCAAAATGTAACAATGTCACAAGTACAATTAATTGTGGACTTTGTTACTCCAAACAATTTTTAGAAGAACGAAATCCAAGCAATGTAACGAATTGGAATAGGAAGAACAAAAAAACAATTGTAGATATACAATTTTTTACGAAAGTTGTATCTTCTGTTTGGTATCGATAACTTAAAGTTGAATTTTATGTTAACGATCTTATGAATGCATTTGACTTAAGTAAGTAATCAGGAGATTTTTAGTTACATATTAGGAATTCAAAGGATTATAATAGAAAAATATAAATTTAGGCAGGACAAGAACAAAGTTAATAATATGTTTATTTTTGGTATAAACATTACCGCCCGCCTTGCAGTACGACTGTAATCAAGCCAATGTTTGCACCATAATATAATACCTTTCCGTTCACAGAAGTATATTTATTCTATCTTAATATTAATTTTAGATTTTAATTAGGAACAATAGAAATTATGCATGGAGAAAATTCATATTCAATTTCATTATATATAGGAAAATAAATATAAAAGGTTCTAAATAAAGGTTTATTTACATTTTGTTATGATGTTCCCATGACAGTGCAAGAGTATTTGATAATGGAATTCAGTGAATTTTCGTAACGTAGAAAAAAAGGATACATATATCTTAAAAGTATTTTCATATCAAACAGGGTCCAAACAGCCCATAAAGTGTCCAACCAAAAGTCGTATTTTGAGCGGTGGGCAGTCCATCTCGATTCAGTACACCTTCGCTAATAACCCGAGAGTCGATGTCCACACCCAATATAATATCTATAGGTGCAGTTCGGTAGAATTTAGTATCTGCCAACATTAAGTTATGGAATTTTCCCTTTAATGAATGTGGTAATGATTTACTTGGTGTATGGATAGCAATTCGATTAGTCATTTTTAGGATGACTTCGTTTTGAATATCAGAGTCATGGATAGAGCTCAAAGTTAGTGGACAAATAGTTTCATCTTCGAGAGCCAACGTAGTTAGACCCATCTTTTCAACGGTTTTCGATGAAATACAACTGCTCCGAGAGCCTGAATCCAACAGACATCTCATAACACTTTTTCCATTCTTTGTGTATATTTTCGCTAAAATTGTAGGAAGTAAGGTAACCGAATTTTGTTTTAAAACAGAAGAAAGTGTTTTGGGATTTGGATGTTGTTTTTCGTTGAATTTTTGGATTATTTTTTAGTTGGTTGGAACGTGATGAAGCAGTTTGTGTCGTTGTTGTAAAATTCGACCGTTTTTAGACGGTTTCTCGAGCATGGGGTGGGTATGGAGAAGCGTGTGATGATTTTTCTGGCATTTTCGGCAACCGGTCTTCGTAAAACACTCTCCTTCGGAATGAACACGCGCCAAACAATTTTGACAATACCCGTAAGTCCGCACCACTTTATACACGTTCATTCCCAAAAAGCGATAACATTCTCAAAGTTAGTGGACAAATAGTTTCATCTTCGAGAGCCAACGTAGTTAGACCCATCTTTTCAACGGTTTTCGATGAAATACAACTGCTCCGAGAGCCTGAATCCAACAGACATCTCATAACACTTTTTCCATTCTTTGTGTATATTTTCGCTAAAATTGTAGGAAGTAAGGTAACCGAATTTTGTTTTAAAACAGAAGAAAGTGAAGTGTTTTGGAATTTGGATGTTGTTTTTCGTTGAATTTTTGGATTATTTTTTAGTTGGTTGGAACGTGATGAAGCAGTTTGTGTCGTTGTTGTAAAATTCGACCGTTTTTAGACGGTTTCTCGAGCATGGGGTGGGTATGGAGAAGCGTGTGATAATTTGTCTGGCATTTTCGGCGACCGGTCTTCGTAAAACACTCTCCTTCGGAATGAACATGCGCCAAACAATCTTGACAATACCCGTAAGTCCGCACCACTTCTTGACGTTTATACACATTCATTCCCAAATGAATGTGTTTCCGGCAGATTCGGCATGGAAATGGATGGTCTTTGTGGTTGTTACGGTGTTGCGAATTTTATCTTTTGTTAATGTTGTTATTCTTGAGAAATGTTACAATTTCTTGAGAAACCTATTAAAAAATGACCTGGAGTGAGTGCCGATAAGTCGGATGGTTCTTGCGACATAGGGGACAATGGTCTAGAATTTAAGCATGCTTCTATTTTGGATAATAGAGTTTGGAATTCTTCGAAAGTATATTTATTATTCCCAGCAATTTTCCGAAAGAGGAGTTTAAAGCTTTTTACCCCTGCTTCCCAGAGACCACCCATATGTGGCGCTCCAGGTGGAATGAAGTGCCAAATTATATTTTGATGAGCATAACTTGACGTAACGACCTGTTGGGATGTTTGGATAAATTCTTTTGCTATGATCTTGGAAGCGCCCACAAAGGTCGTACCGTTGTCAGAGTGAAGATGTAACGGACATCCGCGACGTGAAACGAATCGACTAAAGGCCGCTAAAAAAGGAGAAGTTGAAAGGTTGGATGTATCTTCGAGGTGTATTGCCTTGGTGGAAAAGCAGACAAAAACACACACGTATCCTTTCGTTATAAGGCATGCTCTTCCAGTGTAATTCCTTATATCGAACGGACCTGCAAAATCCAAGCTTGTATGTGTAAATGAACGTGAAATGTCAGATCTTTCAGGCGGTAATGACGACATTAGTTGAATTTGACATCTACGTTTATACAAAATACATGGCTTACAGTGATTTATTATGGATTTAATTAAGTTCTTGACCTTCGGAATCCAGAATTGTGTTCGCACTAGTCTAAGAACCAATTGGTTACCTCCATGAAGCGAAATTTCATGTATGAATCTTACCAACATGCGAGAATATTGGCAATTGTAGGGCACTATTACAGGATGTCTCTCATTGTATGTCAGTAGAGGAGACGCTTCGAGTCTTCCACATATTCGTAATATGCGTTCTGAATCAATAAATGGATTAAGACTCAGCAATGAACTGGACGATGCAATGGGCTTTTTGGCAGACAATGCCATGTACTCATTGGGATAGAAAGCCTTTTGGCTCATGGATAATAATCGATTTTTGACCATTAGGATTTCCGAAGTCGAGATTACCCACGTTTCTCTGACATAATTTTGACGATACTTAGGACGAGTACGGTAAAGGAATCGGTAGATAAGTGCCACTACACGAAGAGCTCTCGGAAATGATGAAAATCGGTCTAAAATGTCTTCGAAATTGCTAAAATAGGAGAAGTGAACGTTCACTAACTTTCTTTCGAGATCAATGTCATTCTGTGAGAGCGTGAAAGGTTTAGGCCAAGTGTCCGAATGATCACTAAGCCATTCAGGCCCATGCCACCATAATTCATTGTCAACGAGATCTTGAGGATATACACCCCTGCTGGTCAAATCTGCAGGATTAGATTCGGAACTCACATGGTGCCAATGGATTGGATTAACTACTTGTGTTATGTTGGACACTCTATTTGTCACAAAGATAGTCCAAAAACATGGAAGTTTAGCCAGCCATGAGAGTACAATAGTTGAATCTGTCCAACATGATATGGAGTAGTTGTCTACGCCCAATTGAGGAATTATATTATCAACCATTTCTGATAATAATGCGGCGCCACACAATTCCAATCTTGGAATGGATAATGTCTTAATTGGAGCAGCTTTAGTTTTGGATGATATTAAAGAAACGGATATGGAATTATTTTTTCTAATGCGAACATAAAGGGCAGCAGCGTACGCTTTTTCGGAAGCATCGCTGAAACCATGGAATTCTATTTCACTTCCAGGGCTATATTTAACCCATCGAGGAATTTCAATTGCATTTACTAAGGGATAATTGGATTGAAAATGCTTCCAGTGAGATAAAGATACAGAAGGAATCACTTCATCCCAATCAGTGCGTTCCATCCATATTCTTTGCATTATATTCTTAGCGATTATAATACAGGGCGATAGCCATCCAGCTAGATCAAATAGTTTGGATATTTGTGACAGTACCTCCCGTTTTGTATATTTGCATGATTGTGGAAAAATATAATGAATCAGACATCGCGTTCCAGCGAATGCCTAATGTCTTCGCAGTACTGGAATTATCGAAAACAAGAAAGCCTTCACATAATAAATGATCAGCTGGGAGGTCAGCTATAATGCTTTTCGAATTCGCTGTCTATTTTCTCATAGAGAAGCCGGCTGTTTCCAAAGCTAGAATTAGTTTGTTTCTGGCCTCAATTGCATCCGAAATCGAATGTGCGCCTACTAGGGCATCATCAACATACATGGAATGTCGAAGTATTTCGCTAGCCAAAGGATAATATGGCTGGACATCGTCAGCTAGCTGTTTAAGTGTGCGGATTGCCAGATAAGGTGCACAATTAACACCAAACGTGACCGTTTTAAGTTCATAGTCTTGACAACATCATCAGGATTTTTTCGAAAGGTGATACACTGGAAAGGGGTGTGGTCTGGATGTACCAAAATCTGACGATACATCTTAGTTATATCGCCATTGAAGACATATTGGAAAAATCTCCACTTAAGTATAAGTGTAGTGAGATCATTTTGCAAAACTGGACCAATGTGCAAAATATCAGTTAGGCTCAAACCGTTCGAAGTAGCGGATGAAGCATTAAAGACTACGCGGACTTTAGTAGTCCTGCTTTCGGGCTTAATAACCGCATGATGCGGCAGATAGTAATAGCCTGAACAAGCAGGAAGTGGTACCTTCGACATATGATCCAAAGTTAAATATTCTTCTAGAACATTGTCGTACTCCTCTTTAAACAATGGTGACTTCACAAGACGAGCTTCGTTTCTAAAAAATTGGGCCATTGCATTGTTTCTGTATTAACCAATGCTAATCTTCTCAGGATAATCCTCTTTAAATGGAAGCGAAACTACGTACCTTCCTTCTGCATTGCGTTTTGTCGTACGAACGTACAAACTTTCACAAAAGTTACCAGAAGGTGACGCAAATTTCTTCCGAGGAATATCCTCCACCGCCCAAAAGCGTGAAATCTCTTTATCGAGAGAGATTTTGCAAAAATACGAAACAATTGCATGAAAGGACGAATTAGATTGATGAGGTACTGGTCCGGTAAGGATCCGGCCGAAAACAGTCTCTTGAGCAACTAGGGACCCGCAAACGTGTCGTTGGATACCGGACATCATTATAGTAGGGAGCAAGTCCCCACCCAGCAAAACATCAATTTTCGAACTTTCGTAAAAGCGCGAATATCAGGTAAGTCGGAAAGCGATGTAGGATCAATAGTTCTAGAAGGAAGACTGCCAGACAAATGAGGGACTACTAAAGCAGAGGCAGAAATTTCTATACAGTCATCAATAATAGAACACAAAGTAAAGGAACATTCCTTCTGGACTACTGCAGAAATGGTGTTATTTAAACCAGAAATGTTGGCACTTGTTCGCCTGAACGGAGGTTTCAAAGTATGAAACAACTTTTCTGAGATGAAAGTTCCTTCAGATCCCGAATCTACAAGAGCTCTTGCCCTATATTTCAATCCATTATGACATATTTTGACAATCGCAGTACCCAATAAAACACCCTTAGTGTTTGTGGAAAAACATGCCTGTACTACGCCATTTCCAGTCGAATCAGCGGACTGTATCGTTGTGGAAGTAGAAGGAAATGGCGCAGTGTTCGGGCTGAGGTTAGTTTTAAGACTGTTCTGAACCACAAGAGAATGGGGTATTTCTGTATCTCTAAGGAGCAATGTCTTATGCTCCTTTCCACATTTGCGACATTTTCCATTCTGACAATTCTTCACAGAATGGTTTTTCGAGAAACAGTTTATACATAAATTGTTCTTTTTATCTCAGCAAATCTTTGAGCCTGATTCATTTTCATAAACCTAGGGCAGTCTCGAAATTTATGTGATTCTTCGGGACAAATGTGGCACTTCGGGTTAGTTACCTTGTTTTGAAAGGTACGAACATTATTAGAATTTCCCCTGTTATTCGATTTCTGGCCACTGTGCTTGTGTTTCAAATTAGACAAGGGATAATCGGAAGTTTTCCTGATCTCTGAAACGGATTCCAGTGTTCTATGTCTATTCGTAAGGAATAAATCTAACTTTGTCCACGGAGGAATGAGGGATTTTTTCGATAAAGTCTGTTCCCATAAGGTCAGTGTAATATTTGGAAGGCAGTTCGAAGAAATAAATACAAATATTGGTTCCCAACTATCCACATATATCTCTTATAGTTTAAGTAAGGATATACATGTATTTATGTCTCTTTGGAGAGCTTTAAGGGCGGTTGCAGACTCATTGGAAATGGGCGAAAGATTAAACAAAGTTTTCAATTGAATATTAATCAGTACTCCCTTGTTCTCATACCGAGAGCAAAGGTTTTCCCATGCCAACGTGAAGTTTTTATTCGTCAGTGGAACTTTTTTGACGATGTCGTTTGCTTCACCTTGAGTTTGTTGATTCAAATGAAAAAGTCTCTCAACCGAACTAAGCCTGGTATTACGAATACACACTGCCGTAAACATATCCCGGAAGGTAGGCCACTACAAGTTTAAACCCGTACTGCGTACTACCGGAATTAGAAGCCGCACTTGTAGAAGGGGAAAGCTCCTGAACCAGCTCACCTAACCGCGTATTGCAACGGCAATATGATATATAAGCGCTTCTGTATTTGTGTTTTACCGTCTCTATATAGGAGCTATCTTCGGCCTCTACCCCGCCGCCAACTTTCCTCTTTGGATCTGACTCTTCTCCGTTATTCCCGTCATCAATGACTTCGCTTTCGATATCATAAAGACATTTTTCATATGACAGCTTGAGTTTTGCCCAAGTAGACTTCAGCTCGACCTTATGGGTTTCAATTGAATGAATTGAAGACATTGGAACCTGTTTATCGTTCAGACTGGCTTCAAATTCAACTAGGCTGTCTGCTAAGCGAATAAACTTGTCAAGGGACAAAATGAATCGTAATTCAAAAATATGGAAAAAAGCTTAACAGACTACTCAAAAGCTTAGTTAAAAACAATATAATGTATCTACTAAGCAGCAGGACAATCCAGTAATAATAAACTATAGAAATGGAAACAGAATTAATGTTATGAAGCGTAGAAAATGGAAGGCGTTTATATGTATAAAGATGACTGGGAAAAACAATATTTGATATGACAATGTATCAATATATGGATATATTTGTTCCCAGCCTGTTAATTTCATGCGATTTCGGACAAATAGCTCAATGTATTAGCCGAAAATAGCGTAATTTCAATTATCAACCATAAATACACTAGAGAAAAAGTGCAAATTTCAAAGAAGAAACGTCAGAAAATCTCCGCTTCAACGTCATTTTCTTCCACTGCAAAGTCAATGTTAATTGACAGCAAAATCGTTGTCTGGGTTGTTACACGGCTTTAAAAATATCTAAGATACAAATAAAAAGAAATTCTCAAGTCAATCAGCTGTTCGCCCAAAAGATACAAAACAAAACTAGGTCAGCCAATCTCCTACTTTCTTAAGGGAATATGTGGAAACGGGCTGATATATTCTCAGAGATTTACGAATCAAGTAGAGTTGGTACATGTGGATACAAACATACGCACGTACAAATAAAAATGTTGTGACTGAGCGATATAATTGTGTGTGGAACGTATTTCACACATTCACAATTACACTGTGTGCTTTTAATGAAAGAGAAGAAGAGAGTGTGTCATACTCGAGTAATGAGTGATCACAAGAGTGAACAAAGAACAAGAAGGTAGATAAACAATTTTTTACGGAAGTTGTATCTTCTGCTTGGTATTGATAACTTAAAGTTGAATTTTATGTTAACGAGCTTATGAATGCATTTGACTTATGTAAGTAATCAGGAGATTTTTAGTTACATTTTAGGAATTCAAAGGATTATAATAGAAAAATATAAATTTAGGCAGGACAAGAAAAAAGTTAATAATATGTTTATTTTTGGTATAAACAATATATATATATATATATATATATATACGAAAAGGCACGTTGGGCCGAGCTCAACAACTTTTTCCAGCATTTCAATTGGAAACTATGCTTTCTAAATGGCGATGTAGATGCTGCGGCTGAAAATATTATCTTGATTGGAATGAAGTCATTTATTTCAATTAAAGTTATTTCGGATAAACCATCTAAAAAATGTTGCTTTAACCAGACATGCAGAACTGCTGTCAGTTCCAAAGAGGAAGCGTTCAGGAAATGGCGTTTAAATAACAATGCCACCACTGATCTGCTACGCAAGCAGACAAGAACCACGTGTGCCAGGGTACTTAGACGTGAAAAGTTTCTGCACGAACAACGTCTTCGTGCCAAAGTTAAGAGCTTTTGGTCATTTGTAAGAAGAGTAAAGGTCAGCTTCACATCAATCCCAACTCTTGTTAAAGATGGGCAGATATTCACTAACCCGGTCGTCAAAGCTAACCTATTGGCTGAAATGTTTGCAAGGAATTCATCCTTGCCGGAAAGCAATCAACCACTCCCCGTGATCGAAAATGTATCTAGTTCCATGCCTCAGATATCTTTTCGAACACGTGGAGTTAAAAGGGTTCTCGCAAATCTCGACGTAAATAAATCTCCAGGCCCGGATGGCATTTCAGCACTTGTCATATGTCAGAGCTCTTCGACGCTTGCCCGTCCTCTTCGTAATCTTTTCAACCTTGCATACCGTGGAGGGGTTTTCCCAGCGCGTTGGAAGATTGCGATAAACCCTGCTAACTATCGACCGCGATTTGCTCAGCGCTCTCGAAGGTTATCGAGAGTATGGTCTTGTGAGGTACTAAGAAACCAATGACTTACTTAATGATTGATAGTATGGCTTCCGTAGGAATCGATCTACGGGAGACCTGATGACACTGCTATCCGAAAAGTGGAATCGATCTATTCACCAGCTTGGTGAGAGTAAAGTCGTTGATCTAGATATCTCCAAGCCATTGATAGAGTTTGGCACGGCGCACTCATCAAAGCTTATCGCTTTTGGTTTTGGTAGTGACTTCTCTCGATTTATATCGAGCTTACTCAGAGATCGCACTATACGTGTTGTTGTAGATGGGTTCTCATCTGACGAGCATAGGTTAACCGCAGGAGTACCACAGGGCTCTGTCCTTTCCCCCTCCCTTTTTCTTATTTATATCGACGACCTCTTGGATCGGACTTCGAATCCATTCGAGGATGAAAGCAACCTCTGTCATTCATACTCATTCGATCATAGACCAAGTCGTCAAGAAATTGAAGACAAAAGGCGATTTATGGATGAGTCACTAAGCCAGGATTTGCTGGCCATTTCTGAATGGGGTCGAGTGAATAGAGTAGATTTTAATGCACGTAAGACCCGGTGCTCCTTGTTGTCTTACAAGCGATTCACTGATCCAACGGTGTCGTCGATTTTAATGAACGGTGTAGATATTGTGCAATCAGATACTCTCGATGTTCTAGACATGAAAATACAACGTGATGTTCGTTGGACAAAACATGTATATGATGTGTCGAAAGAAGCATTCAAATGTTTAGGCTTTTTAAAACGATGTAAGAAATATTTCACACCATCTGATCTTCTCAATATCTACACTACCTACATCAGACCAAAAATGGAATACAACTCCCACATATGGTCGGGTGCTCCAGCTTCTTGAGGAGCTACTTGACTGTGTCAAGAGGAGGGCGGTGGTGTTGATGGGTGACGGTAGGATATCCAATTCTATTGTCTCCCTTGGACACCGTCGTAATGTTGGTGGTGTGAAATTGTTCTATCGATACTTTCATGGTGTTTGTTCTTCTGAAATTCCTGATCTTATACCACCCGTGAGAACGTTCGGTAGAGATACGCGACTCTCCAGGAACGCTCACCCATTTGTTGTCGATTGGACAACCGGCCGCACTACACATTACAGAATAAATTCGTTCTTCTCCGGCAAATATCTTTCCCTCCAATTACGACATTCAGAGATTCAAAACAGATGTCAAAAGACACTACTCCCTCTTTCCTCCTTCCAATACCTGATATTCCTTCCGCCATCGCAATGCACTGCATTTATGGGGGCATCCCCTGAGTGTTGGTTCAGTGAAAAAAAATTACGGTCAAGAAATCTACTCGATTCACCATTTGTTCTTGTCTTGCGTTACATCATACCTCCCTGTTTCTAACAATATATCAGATCTCTCAGATTTCTTTCTTGCAGATCCAGACTTTCTTTCTCAAGAAAACATTGATCTTCTTCATGGGAATGGTGTCTACGGCGACCTACTCCTACCTGGAATGAAAGGGTCTGAAAACATTTTTTATTATATGAAACTAATTTGAGGATGATATCAGGGTCTTCAAGGTCACAAATGAAAACAACAAGCATCAAACGAAGAGGAACTCTGAGAACAATTGTTTGAGGACATACATTCTCGGGATGAAAGCGGACGCACCGCACATTTGCCTTTCAAGAGAATTCTTCAAGGTAAAGAGCTTCCGATATTTTCCTACACGGACAATTAGAATCGTTGTTCACGGAGAAACTAAAGAGTGATTTTTTTGAGGTTAGGATTTTCATGCATTAGTATTTGACAGATCACGTGGGATTTCAGACATGGTGTCAAAGAGAAAGATGCTCAGTATGCTTTGACATTTCATCATGAATCGTCTTACAAACGAACAACGCTTGCAAATTATTGAATTTTATTATCAAAATGCGTGCTCTGTTAAGAAAGTTCATTGCGCGCTTCCATTTTATGGTCAGTTTAATCGACCCACTGAAGCGGCTATTCGGGCTATTGTGACTAAATTTCGCACCAAATTTACATTGTTGGACATTAAACCACCAACACGCTTACGTAGAGTGCGAACTGAAGAAAATATCGCAGCTGTATCGGCCAGTGTTAATGATGACCACCAATTTTCGATTCGTCGCCGTTCGCACCAATTGGGTCTCTGTTACTCAAAAACGTGGAAATGCCAAAATTGGACTAAGCGGATGGACCACCTAAGACGCAGCCGCGGTCAACATTTAAATGAAATTATCTTCAAAAAGTAAATGTCATGGACCAATCTAAAGTTTCAAATAAAGAACCGATGAGATTTTGCAAATTTGATGCGTTTTTTAAAAAAAAAAAGTTATCAAGCTCTTAAAAAATCACCCTTTACAATTTGCCAAAGAATACAAAAAGTTTATGGTGGAATACGAATATGGTTAAACTTGGTGATTATTCTCATGCAATACCTCGAAATGCTTATTTCTTTCCTCGTCATGGCGTTGTTTTTGATCGAGGAAATCATAAACCTCACAAACATCTATCAATGAAGAATTGCCAGCAGGTCCGGCATTACTAAATGATTTGCCGTAATTATAAATTACTGCAGACCTGGAGAAAATGTTGAGACAAATAAACATATTTCCAGAACATCAGTGTTTTCAATGTATTCTTTGGAGATATGCCACAAGCATAATATTTAGCGATCAGAGTGCTACAGCAACTCGCATCAGACGAAGGGGACAGCTTTCCAGAAACTAATCAAATACTTCGTGGATGACGTCATATCTGGGATGGATACCCTACAAGAAACTCTAGAGTTACAGATACAACTTTCTAATCTTTTAAAATCAGGTGGATTTCACTTAGGAAAATGGAATTCTAATTCATCTAAACTCATGGAGAGTATTCCTGAAGAAGATCGTGAAATTCACAATTTATTCCCTATTTAGAAGCCGAATATGTCAAAAGCACTTGGTATAAATTGGGATACTAATAATGATAATTTCTGCTTCTGTATTAATTTTAAATTTTCCGAGTACAAAAGCAATTTGTTTTCAGATGCTTCAAAATTATTTGATCCCTTAAGATGGACAAGCGCTACAACAATAATTGCTAAAAATCATCTTCCAGCAGCTTTGGAAATTGAAACTTGACTGGAAAGAGACGTTACCATCTGAAATTCGACGTGAATGGATTCAATTCAAATTTATTGAGGAAATTCGAGTTCAAAGTCCAAACAAGTCCGCAATTGACCTTCGCGCATTCAGAGATGCCTCAATTGGCATATACAGACGTCGTTTATGGTCGCATCGAAATAGTATCTAGTGAGTTATTAATAAATTTATTACAAGCTATGACCTAAGTCGTGCCCCTAAAAAACGAAACAATTCCCCGGCTGGAATTACTCTATTGTCAAATTTAGTTTATAAAATCAAATTAGCGTATAATTTAACATTAGCTGCATCGTATTGGACGGACATTACCATCATTCTTGCGTGACTGAAAAGTAAATCTACACGATTGGAAGTCTACGAGGTTTAATGCCCGAACAACTAAGTCATCACAACATTTGTTGGAAAAGCCCACCTTGACTTCAAACTGCATCTGGCACTTGGCCTTCTTCCCCAATTCAAAATCTACACGAAGAAAGGATCAACAACAATGATGCTGTCCAACAACAAAAAACAATGTTCCTATTGAATAAGAATAGATCTTCTAGAATGTCCGGGATTTTTCCCCAAACTGCGTCCTTATTTAAGCAAGCACAGCAAGACCTACCTAATATTAAGTCTCGAAAAGAGTTGAACGAACTCTTTTCTTCTTCCCTTTTATTTTTTAAGTGTTTACGCAAAACCACCAAGCCTAACTGCCTTTCCTTGTGTACTCATGTACAAGCATAATGGGCATAAGCACATCCATACATACATCCATACATACATACACGTATGCAAGCACACCCAGCTAGCATTTGAACGTTTGTTTCACGATCACGATTGTTTCGCGACTGGATTTCCAATCGTCACCACGATTGTCGGAGCAGAATTATATTTTGCTCTGCTTTTCACGATTTGTTTTTGTGTTTACTTTGTGTCACAGTCGTACATGTAGTTTTGTTATTGTTTTCTTACTTCTTCCCGCACACCAGGGATGATAAATTTGATACTTTAGTACTTTTTTTGATACTTTTCGACTTTCCAAAATACCGCAGTACCCCCGCGATATATTTGGTACCTTTTTCAGATTCAGCATATGTATATGTCTGAATATTTATAATGAAAAATAAAGAAGTTTCTGACAATTTTGTTAAACTTCCCAATTGAAAATCCATGACGACAGCGACGATATAATAAACAGTTGCATTTTTTACAAAAGACAAGCAAAGAAAAAAATACGTAAACTTCATTATTACATAGATAAAAAATTAGGAATTGATACTTTTTTGATCTCAAAAGTACCTTTTCGTCGATTTCATTTATCATCCCTGCCGCACACTCCACCGAACTCGTGTTTTGCAAAGAGAATTTTATTATGTCTCTCTGAAATTCTAACGGTTTTTCCAATATCTGCTCAGCAGAAAAAGAAAAGAAAAAACGTTTTTGCTTGTTTTCATTTGAATATTTAACAAGCAAACAAGCGTCAGAGGTCAAGTGCAGCAAAGTGCAGTGTTTTTTGTAAGAAAAAAAAATTGATAATAAACAGTTGGTTTTTAGGTGGTGAAATAAAATAAATAAAAAAATAAAAATGCTATCGACAAAAGCTTTAAGGTTGAAAAGCAAACGCGAAGCAAAAAAGTTGATGGATTCTGCTTATAATGAAATGGGATGCAGCTCTTCCAAAAAAAAAGGGAAAGTGGGGACAACATTTGAGACTGATGTTGTTCCAGTTGCATGTGAGAAAGACAGGTGTACAACTAATGAAACAGAACAAGTCATAGATCCCCCTGAGACATCATTTGATCGTCATAATTTTCAAGTGGAAGTAGTGAATTGGTCAAATAATGAAAGTATAAAAGAAAAAATTAGACTTTGGGCAATAAAACATGGGTTAACTACAACTGTGGTTAACGAGTTATTGGAAATCCTCAGGGAATCTGAAATTAAAGTTCCAAAAGACGTAAGGACGCTAAAAGGTACACCAAAAGAGGTAGAATCCAAGCCAATGGGAGATGGTACATATGTTCACTACGGCCTTAAAGATGCATTAACGGACTTTTTTCGTAAAATTGATTATAAGGAAGACATTATATATCTTGATTTTAACATTGATGGCTTACCATTGAGTAAAAGTTCTAATCTGCAAGTGTGGCCAATCCTGGGTTCTGTATCAAATTATTGCGAAGTCTTTTTAACTGGAGTTTATGAGGGGCGTTCTAAGCCGAAAAGTGCAAATGAATTTTTGGATGAATTTGTGTTGGAACTAAATGAGCTAGTTGAAAATGAGTTTCAATTCAAAGCAAAATCATATCCAGTTAGAGTTAGATGCTTCATAATGGATACACCTGCGAGGGCATATATACTAGGTACAAAAGGCCATAGTGGGTATTTCTCCTGTACTCGATGTGAGCAAAAGGGAGAGAATATAAAAAATCGTTTAGTTTTTCCTTTTGATCTTAGCTGCACCTCACGAACAAACGAAAGATTTAGAAATCGTGCTCAGCCAAAGCATCATAATGTCATGACTCCAGTTGCTTTAGAAAATATCCAAATAGACATGGTGCACCAATTTACTTTAGATTACATGCATGTTGTATGCTTGGGAGTAATGAAAACTTTATTAAAAGCTTGGGTTAAGGTAAAAGGTGAAAACTATTCTATGACTTCCTGGCATATAAACAAGATTTCCGAACATTTAAATATCTTGCGCAGCTCCATTCCATACGAATTTTGCAGAAAACCACGGCCTTTGAGTGAGCTTGACAGATGGAAGGCTACAGAACTTCGACAATTTTTGCTGTACACTGGCCCTTTTGTATTGAAAGATATTTTATCTGTTGAAAGATACCATCATTTTTTGAAACTATCAGTAGCCATACGAATTTTGTTAGATGATAAAGATTGTAAAGAAAACAATATATTTGCGAGAAATCTGTTAGCAAATTTCGTAAAAGATGTGCCTGTTTTGTATGACATAAGCTTTTTAACGTGCAATTTCCACAATTTATTGCATTTACATGAAGACGCCAAAGAGTTTGGATCTTTAGAATCCATAAGTGCATTCAAATTTGAAAACCACTTACAAAAATTAAAAAAAATCGTTAAAAAATTTAATAATGTAGCTGCACAACTATACAAAAGACAAGTGGAGATAAGCAATGCGATAAAGTCTACCTCATTAAAAGCAGATTCCTGTTTCGTTTTGGAGAAATATGAAAAAGGAAGTTACACAAATATTAAAACAAAAACTTTTTTACTTTCCTTGCTCGCGCCCAACAATGTTTGCCTAGTAAACAAAAGCATTATTAAAATAACGAAAATATATTTAATAAATAATTCACCTCAATTTGAAGGAAACACTATAATTAATTTAAAACCACTGTTTGAAAACCCAGTCTCATCTGAAAACTTACTTATTTTTTCGACCAA
The DNA here is from genome assembly GCA_947397865.1 of Polietes domitor. NCBI lineage: Eukaryota > Metazoa > Arthropoda > Insecta > Diptera > Muscidae > Polietes > Polietes domitor. Next base: position 114,768,753 of record OX377619.1, on the reverse strand, counting down.
TGAAATTAAAGAAGAAACAAAATTTCCTTTAATTTAAATAACATAGAAAAAAAATTTGTTTCCTTAGACGATAAAATCAATAAAAAAACTGTTTTACTTCCCGAAATTCACCATGGAGAACGAGACGATTTTGCGTAAGGTTACAATATAATTTTAATTTATAGTTTAATAATTTTTTTATTAACACTTATTTTCAGATAACCAAGACGTGCAGTATACTCCCCCAATTATCTTAGACGGTAATGGTCTATCATAGCCATTTTTTTTAACTCATCTGACGTCGTTTTTCAGATCAACAACAACAAGCAACAAATTCACAACAAATACAAGAGAAGCAGAAAGATAGTTCAAAAAAATGATAGCAGAAGTTTTAGCCAACTCGCAAACACTGCTTTTAGAAATGCGAGCTCACAAACAGCAAATGACCAGGCTAACAGAGGAAGTGGTAACACTAAGAAATGAGGTGCGCCAATTAAAAATTAGTTCCTCCACCGATATGAACACCAACCTAGTGCCGCCTTTGCCGTTAAAAACTCTACAACAGCTTAGAGATTTCCACAACGAAACAAAAGAAAACGAGGATGTTATTGCCCAATTGGTATGTTTATTTATCTTCATTTATCTACATCTACCTATATCTATCTTTTTATATCTTTTTACAGAAATATGTTATTAGTAAAGTGGGGGGAGACTGCTGCAACTCGTTCATTAGAAACGCATTTAAAAAGCTGCTAAGCGATGAAGTGGCTACAAAATTAAGCTGGCGTGGAACTAACGAAAAGCCCAGCATTCAAGAGTTCTGCATTAAGGAAATTATAACCAGTAAGTATTACTAATCACGTGTTCTTACATCATTTTAATTTTCTTTTTCTTTTCAAAGATATGTGTCATGCAAAGTTCCCAAAATCGGATGACTCTTCAATTAATAGAGCAATCCAGCAACACTTTGTTCATGCTGCAGATCGGCTTAGGAAAGTAGATAGAACAAAATTAAATAAGTAAATTTTAATTTAAAAGTATTATGTTTTTATTTATGAAATTAAATTTTTAATAAAAAGTGGTTCTATGAAAGAAACAAAAATTTATAAGCATTTTTGTATAAATATACAATCGTCTTGGCAATCGCCTGCGATTGGATTTTGCTCATCGTCGACGATTGGATATTGCTCATCGTCGACGATTGGATTTTGCTCATCGTTGACGGTTGGATTTTGCTCATCGTTGACGATTGGATTTTGCTCATCGTTGACGATTGGATTTTGCTCATCGTTGACGATTGGATTTTGCTCATCGTCGACGATTGGATTTTCCTCATCGTCGACGATTGGATTTTGCTCATCGTCGACGATTGGAAAGTAAGAGTCGCCGTCTTGACACAGTTACTTCAGTTGCTCTGAACGTGCGCGATTGGAATACGACATCGCTCACGATTACTTTAATCGTCGGCTCCAATCGTGAAAGAGTCGTGCACGATTGAAAATGCTAGCTGGGCAGACAACAGTCCATCGCTCCTTTGATGATCTATGCACAGAGTTGCGTGATTGAGTGACTGATCAGACCAAACGGCTAGAGCTAGAATCATGAAATTTGGTGTGTACATTTCTCTTACAGTGTAGAGGTGTGATAAGACGGGATTTTTCGAAATTCGTACTTCTAAGGGGTAAAACGAGATAAAAATTGTACCGCCGCAATGATCAAACGGCTGGGCCCAGAATCTTGAAATTTGGTATAGACATTTCTCTTGAAGACATCCCAAAAAGTGACATTTGCAAAATTCGTACTTTTTTTTGTGGGGGAGGAGTGATTAAATGGGGCAAAAAGGGACAAAAATGGTACCAACAAGGCGGCTAAAGCTAGATTTTCATAATTCGTACTTTTCGTACGTAAAATGGAGTTGAAAGGGATAAAAGTAATACGACAGCAATGACCAAACGGTCAGGCCTAGAATCTTGCAATTTGGTACAAAAATTCCTCTTATAGCTTCAAAGCGCCCAAGAAAATATTTTTCAAATTTCGTACATTTTGGGACTGAAATCGGGTAAAAAGGGATAGTACCAATAAAATGGATGGGGCTGGAATCATAAAATTCGGTGTGTACATCGCTCAAAATGCTTAGAAATGCAAAATGAACGAATTTTTCGAAATTTGTACTTTTAGAGGGTAAACGGTGAAAAGGGGATAAAAAAGGTACCACCAACACGAATGACGCTACAATAATGAAATTCGGTGTGTATATTCGTCCAACAGTGTAGATGAGTGATAACAACGAATTTTCCGAATTTTCGAATTGCAACTAATTTCGATCATAAAATCTTTAAGTCCCTTCCAGAGTTATCGTGTACACCAGCGAGCCAGACAGACGTGAAAGAGACTTGGGGCATACTTATGGTTTTAAATCTCTCCTTCAGTGCGTTACACTTTTATATATTTATATATTTTATGATATATACGCTCCTACTCTGTAGCAAGGATATAATTATCACAGCACTACACATTATATAATGAATTCGTTTTTCGCATTAGCATTAGGTGTTCGGATCTGCCTACATGTCACTGCGTGTTTGACATAACCATCCCGGGGTTGTAGTATACCTGTTACTGTGTTCCAATGTTTTGTACAGTTTATACGAATGTAGTTTAAGTAAAATCATGCAATCGATAGTTGCCGATATTTCAACTGTGATAAATTATACTCACTAAAGACATTCCAAGACATTGTTTCATCGGGAATGATACCGGCGCCACATAAAAATACTCCAAATACGATGAAAACAATGCCAATGTGAAGCATTCCAATGCTGGTTACAACCTACGGAGTGAAATAGGAAAGAAAATTGATGTTTTATATGTAGATGGGTGTTAAAGGGAAGTACTACTTACTATAGGGTGTTTTCTAACTTAGATATAACTTTCGAAAGATGTCAAACCGACTGTCATACAGGGCTCATCTCATATGAACAGATGCACGCGTGGACAACTCCAGCAAATAATTCACATTTACTTTGAAAAATCAGTCATCGATTCGCCAAACTTCGCGATCATATACGTTAAAACGTGAGCCCCGTTTGACAACTAGCCCATTCGAAAGTTCTACCCGAGTTAAACAAAACTTTAATACCTGGGTATCGATCATTCCTGGGCCTGCCTTAGTGGTTTTGTGAGCATGATGATACTTGCGACGCACTGATCCACTTGGCGAGTGAAATGTTTCACCACTTTCTGAACTTTGTGTACTGTAACGCCTTTCCCGAGCTCGTTTTTGTTCATCGCGCCTCTTCCGCTGCCGTTTTATTGCCATAGCAGAATGAATGCCAACCGCGTGCATTGTTGAAACTACAATAAATTAGTTCATATTAATTAGCAAAATTAAAATGGTTGTACGATACGCTGAAGAAAAAAGCATACTGAAACAAATATACGTTCACTAGCTGACCCGACAACAATTTTCCTGTCCATATTTCAATTAGTTTGTTTGTGATCGTCGTATGAATATTTGAAGAACTATTTCAAATGTTTAAGCAAATCTTGATTCGTTGTTCTGCAACTCGAAACTCTTGATAGTATTTAATTTAAATGTCGTGATTTCCACAAAAAGGACGTATTCCAGCATTCATTTAGTTTATTGGGTGGAGTAGGCCATGGAATCATTGATAGTGTTTGGTAAAAAATCACCAAAGATCATTAGTAGACAGCGGATTTTTATGCAATTTGCATTTTTAATCTATGCAACTTATACAAGGTTAATATTAGTCATATCGATTTTTTTAATATTGAGATAATGAAAATCATTTGTGTAGTCGTTATTCAATTATAATCATCCTCTCAAACTAGACTTTTGCATAAAAATTGCCTGCCTAGCCATTGTTCGGTCTAATTACTCAAAAGACTTTATGTGAGGCGTCGTATATTCATTCCGAGGGATCAATTTCCGTTACTGCACCACCATGATCACCGGCGCAGTTCTTCGACAGTTTGCACGTTGCAAGTTCTTTAACATGCGTATTCAGCGGCAATTTGATTGCTCAATGAGCTATTCGAACTTTTTCAACAACTTAACTGCAATTTCAGATGAAGGCGCTAAAATTAAATTCTAGTTCATCGTTCAAAACTTTCATGTTTAATTAATTAATTGCCGCTTTAACAGCGGAGTGTGCTCTCAAAATGTCTTTATCTTCGTGCTTACGTTTAAGAAGCTCTTCTTCAATATGCTATTCGTTAATTTCCCCCTTCACAGTGTCATTGCCAAAAATAATCTAATATTAACTGAAGATTCTGCGGCGATAGTCTGCGGTTGGCAATACAATTTTCTCTAAAAACAGAATACTCCGACACACGACTTGGAGCAATGTATGGGAAAAAATCGAAATATCAACATTCGCAATATCAACAGAATATTTCTAGTGCAAATGTCCAGCATTTGTTTTGAAAATACTCCAGATTGGCTGTTCCACGACACATGATGCTGTTCGTCAACTGGAGATTGCTGTAGAATCGCCCGTAATGTAAATCGAAAATCACCTTCCAACAGAATCATTGAACCAACAGTGCGCCATAGTACACTCCTCAGGACCGATCAAAGCGTTGGCCACCTCAGATATTTGAAAGGTTGCACGATTGAATTCCGTTAATTTCCTATTCTTCGCAACCTGAGTGCATTTCTGCAGTCTTCAAAGTACGCAGCTGAAATTCCTGATGAAGCAGGCATCGCTTTAATTTTGCGAGCGAATTTTTGCCAAAATTGGTACTATCAAAAAGGATTTTCCGGTTTCTCCGAGAGCGTCCAATAAGAAAATCACTACAGTTCAATAGTTCATAAGCCGCGTGTTCCGTAAGCATCTTATACTCGCAATGAATCGCATTCACATTGTTTTTGCATTGCATTCTAACACTTGATTAAATGCCTAGTGCATCGGGTAGTATGGCGCTGTCATTCCTACTTGGGCTAATTAATCGCATGTCAATGCCTCATTGGGAATTATCAGAAATGTCCTCTTTGTATTTGGTTCACGAATCGGTGAAAATACATGAAATACGTGTAACTGGATTTCCCTGTTTATTTGATGGCTGATTACGAACTGGACTTATGAACCAAACAAAAATGAATCAACTAAATATGACGATAGGAAGTCAGTTCTGGCAAAAGTGCTTAAAATATAAAGTTTTTTTGCATTTTGTCCGAATTTTCTGGCTTTTCTTTATAATTATCTGAATTTTTGTGGTCCGAACACTTTCGCAGAATCATAACGAAAATAACATAAGAGAATTTCGCATATCCATTGCTTGAATTGAAACTTATAGCCTTGAGTTCATTCAAAAATATTGTAGAAAAAGGCGCTTTCAATTTTTAAAAAATAAATATTCCTCTTTTGCGGTCAACTATCCAAACGTTTTTTGATCTTAAAACCCAGTTCGGACTACCACGAACAGTTTGTAACAAAGATCAGCTAAATCCGTTCAGCCGTTCTCAAGTGATGCGATTACCAACGAACATCATTTCATTTTTATTATATAGTTACCTTATATTTTCAATTAATTTGTAACTTGCAAAATAAGGACACCCACACTCTGCGGAGTAGTTGGAGGGTATACATCATTTGGGACAGAAAAAAGGTGTAACGCATTGAAGGAGTGTCTTAAGACCCTCTTTTGGACCGTTCCATGACTTTTTTAGTTGTTTGAGCCATGTCCGTCCGTCTGCCTGTCTGGCTGGTGTACACGATGACTCTCGAAAGGAGCTAAGGTATCAATTTAAACTTTGCACATAGTAATATTTTTCCCAAAATTAGTTTAAATTCAAAATGGATGAATTTGTCACACCCCTTCTGGCACCTCCCACACTCCAATGGGAGTGTGCCCATCCCATATTCCAATGTTAAATTAAAGCCAATGTAACTTACGCACGGATATTCCGAATCAGTTATATTTTGGTACTTGTTAAAGATTTTATAATCACTTTCAGTGTACAAAGTACACACAAATCACCCTAACCCACGTAAAATTAAAGATCTTATAACTTCTATAATGTGAAATGCTTTTATATTCGTTATACCCGCCCGGAATATGGACGGTATTTTCACACCCCTTCTGGGAGGTACCCCACACAAATTGACATAAGTTATGGTTAAAATAAAACTGACATATCCTTAATACGGATAGTCGAAATCAGTTGCAATTTTATATTTGAAAATGTTTTTATAATCACTTTGAATATATAGTACCTCTAGGGTTGGCAGTTTTGAAATCCACAAAAAGTACACAGAGGAAATGTACTTCCTTTCCATTTGAGGAAAAAGAAGTACATTTATTTATTTAATTGAAAATAAAATAAAATACTGAACATAAAAGTATAATTTTTATATTTTTGTAATGCAAGTAGTATTTTATTTTTATATATATAATGAATTTGATTCAGTCTACATTCACGTTTTAATATTGAGTATCACTTTTTTCTATAAATATTAATATTATATGGTGTGTTTTATTTGACCTAACAGTATTTGTTCGATAAATTGTCAGCATTTTAGAATTTTTGTTCTAAACATGTTAAGATATCAAAAATAATTGTTTCTGGTGTAATTAGTTAGATCTTTTTTGCAACTAAAACAATTTTTTGAAAAATCTAAAAATGTTGACAATTTATCGAACAAATACTGTCCATTGCTACAGTATTCCCTTCGTCTAGAAATTTCCACGTTTGTCCTACTGTGTCATACCAGCAAAAAGATGTTCATCTTGTGATGCGGAAGTTGTGAAAATTGGGATCTTCAGCAATGAATTTAACATGAAGTTGTCATGGGAGGGAAGTCCTTTATTTTAAAAGGCTTAAAAGTTATTTTAAAGTGTTGCAAAGCATCCACTTTTTCACTAGTTTCCATTTCTGCCCCGCCGCTACCGGGGTTAGAACAACGGACCTTCTGGTTGCTACTACGGCGAACTACGAATACTACGAATAACTAAAGCAAACCATCTTGTTCGTTAGAACTGATAATAGGAAACTTAAAAAATATTTATTAAGTATGAATTGAAATATAACGCAACTTAATATTAAATTAAATTATCATTACATAAATTAACACTACTTAATTTTACTGATATTATATAGTATAATAATTAATAAAATATTAAATATTTGAAGTACATTAATAAAGCAATAAATTATTATTTTTACGAAAAAACGTTTAAATTATTAAAATTATACCAAATTAAACATTGTTAATTTATAAAAGTAATAAAAAAAACAAGTAAGGAAAGGCTAAAGTCGGGCGGGGCCGACTATATAATACCCTACACCACTCCCTGCGTATGTACCTCGCTTTGATTACTAAACCCAGGTATTTCATGGGAGCAATTTTATGTAGTTCATACAAATTATATAAATTATATTCATATAATTTATATGCTATAAATTCATCTTTAGTCAAACTTAACGAATATGGTAAATAATATGGTAATTGATCCAATTGTCCGACAGACAAATACAAATTATACAGTAGTTAAACAAAGTCATACCAAAGTATGGACATATTGGCATCACCCAAACAATTCTCATTGCAATTCAATTCGGTAAAAAATTGAAATCGGGAAGGATTTTTGCATCCTGTAAATGTATGTGTTTGACAAAAAATGTTAAATCGGAAAGGACATTTGTATGGGGGTATATTGAAACCTGGAACGATGTGACCCGCTTTCACCATGTCTGTTTATTGGTGAAATATAATATGTAAAGTTTGGCCAAAATCGGTTAAACATTCGGGAGCACCATTTGTATGAGGTCTATATCTAAATCTGAACCTATCTTATCCACTTTCACCATAGATGTTTCTAGTTCGATTATAAGATGTTGTGCCAATTTTAAAGAAAAACGGGTACAATGTGTGAATTTTAGAGCGGAAAATGTCAAATCGGGAGCGACATTTGTATGGGGGCTATATCTAAATCTGAACCGATCTTACCCAATTTTTGCATACGTGTTTCTAGTTGGATTATAAGATGTTCTGCCAAACTTAAAGAAAATCGGGTACAATATGTCGTTTATAGAGCGGAAAATGTCAAATCGGGAGCGACATTTGTATGGGGGCTATATCTAAATCTGGACCGATTTTACCCAATTTTTGCATACGTGTTTCTAGTTTGATTATAAGATGTTCTGCTAAATTTAAAGAAAATCGGGTACAATATGTCGTTTCTAGACCGGAAAATGTCAAATCGGGAGCGACATTTGTATGGGGGCTATATCTAAATCTGAACCGATCTTACCCAATTTTTGCATATGTGTTTCTAGTTAGATTATAAGATGTTCTGCCAAATTTAAAGAAAATCGGGTACAATATGTCGTTTCTAGAGCGGAAAATGTCAAATCGGGAGCGACATTTGTATGGGGGCTATATCTAAATCTGAACCGACTTCCTCCAAATTAAATACCGATGGTCCTTGGCCAGAAAAAATAAATTCTGCCAAGTTTCATGACAATCGGACAACAATTGCGACCTGTAGAGTGCGAACAAGCTTAGATGGACAGCAGACGGACGGACAGACGGACAGACGGACATCGTTAAATCGACTCAGGTGGTGATTCTAAGCCGATCGGTATACTTAAAGGTGGGTCTAGCTCGATTATTTCTTGGTGTTACAAACATTTGGCGCGAAACTAACTTATAATACCCTAGACCACGAAGTGGTGTAGGGTATAACAAAAAAAATCCCGAGCCACGATTCGAACCCGAGAGCTTCTGAGTGCGAAGCGACACCTTATCTCTGTGACTCCATACTAAAAATCTGTTCACATTCACTTGTGAAAATGCTATCCGTAAAATTGTACATAAAGGGTGATTTTTTAAGAGCTTGATAACTTTTTTTTAAAAAAAAACGCATAAAATTTGCAAAATCTCATCGGTTCTTTATTTGAAACGTTAGATTGGTCCATGACATTTACTTTTTGAAGATAATTTCATTTAAATGTTGACCGCGGCTGCGTCTTAGGTGGTCCATCCGCTTAGTCCAATTTTGGCATTTCCACGTTTTTGAGTAACAGAGACCCAATTGGTGCGAACGGCGACGAATCGAAAATTGGTGGTCATCATTAACACTGGCCGATACAGCTGCGATATTTTCTTCAGTTCGCACTCTACGTAAGCGTGTTGGTGGTTTAATGTCCAACAATGTAAATTTGGTGCGAAATTTAGTCACAATAGCCCGAATAGCCGCTTCAGTGGGTCGATTAAAGTGACCATAAAATGGAAGCGCGCAATGAACTTTCTTAACAGAGCACGCATTTTGATAATAAAATTCAATAATTTGCAAGCGTTGTTCGTTTGTAAGACGATTCATGATGAAATGTCAAAGCATACTGAGCATCTTTCTCTTCGACACCATGTCTGAAATCCCACGTGATCTGTCAAATACTAATGCATGAAAATCCTAACCTCAAAAAAATCACTCTTTATTATCGACTTTTTTGGAAATTGTTTAAAAGAACTTCCTCAAAAGCGGGAAAAATGCACATTTGGATTTTGAGATTCGATTAAAATGTGCTTCCAATTTTTTGCTGGGATAATTTAAAAATGTTGGGATGGTTCCTTAGATCTTTATATAAGTGGTGGAATTTTCCATTTTGCCGGTGATTCTAAAATATTTCATGAATTTCTTACCTTTTAACGAAAACACAAATAAAATAAATAAATAGTGATTGGAATGAATAATTATTCGTTGAATCCACTAGCACAAATGAGCACCGTGAAAAGACACACAACGACTCGCTTTGTTTCTACTATCCACTACGCTTCTAGCGGCAACTCTGTCTTCAGCCTAAGGTAATTCGTCTGGAAGCAACAAAATATTTGTCCACATAATAAAGGGTGATTTTTTAAGAGCTTGCTAACTTTTTTTTAAAAAAAAACGCATAAAATTTGCAAAATCTCATCGGTTCTTTATTTGAAACGTTAGATTGGTCCATGACATTTACTTTTTGAAGATAATTTCATTTAAATGTTGACCGCGGCTGCGTCTTAGGTGGTCCATCCGCTTAGTCCAATTTTGGCATTTCCACGTTTTTGAGTAACAGAGACCCAATTGGTGCGAACGGCGACGAATCGAAAATTGGTGGTCATCATTAACACTGGCCGATACAGCTGCGATATTTTCTTCAGTTCGCACTCTACGTAAGCGTGTTGGTGGTTTAATGTCCAACAATGTAAATTTGGTGCGAAATTTAGTCACAATAGCCCGAATAGCCGCTTCAGTGGGTCGATTAAACTGACCATAAAATGGAAGCGCGCAATGAACTTTCTTAACAGAGCACGCATTTTGATAATAAAATTCAATAATTTGCAAGCGTTGTTCGTTTGTAAGACGATTCATGATGAAATGTCAAAGCATACTGAGCATCTTTCTCTTTGACACCATGTCTGAAATCCCACGTGATCTGTCAAATACTAATGCATGAAAATCCTAACCTCAAAAAAATCACTCTTTGTTATCGACTTTTTTGGAAATTGTTTAAAAGAACTTCCTCAAAAGCGGGAAAAATGCACATTTGGATTTTGAGATTCGATTAAAATGTGCTTCCAATTTTTTGCTGGGATAATTTAAAAATGTTGGGATGGTTCCTTAGATCTTTATATAAGTGGTGGAATTTTCCATTTTGCCGGTGATTCTAAAATATTTCATGAATTTCTTACCTTTTAACGAAAACACAAATAAAATAAATAAATAGTGATTGGAATGAATAATTATTCGTTGAATCCACTAGCACAAATGAGCACCGTGAAAAGACACACAACGACTCGCTTTGTTTCTACTATCCACTACGCTTCTAGCGGCAACTCTGTCTTCAGCCTAAGGTAATTCGTCTGGAAGCAACAAAATATTTGTCCACATAATAAAGGGTGATTTTTTAAGAGCTTGCTAACTTTTTTTTAAAAAAAAACGCATAAAATTTGCAAAATCTCATCGGTTCTTTATTTGAAACGTTAGATTGGTCCATGACATTTACTTTTTGAAGATAATTTCATTTAAATGTTGACCGCGGCTGCGTCTTAGGTGGTCCATCCGCTTAGTCCAATTTTGGCATTTCCACGTTTTTGAGTAACAGAGACCCAATTGGTGCGAACGGCGACGAATCGAGAATTGGTGGTCATCATTAACACTGGCCGATACAGCTGCGATATTTTCTTCAGTTCGCACTCTACGTAAGCGTGTTGGTGGTTTAATGTCCAACAATGTAAATTTGGTGCGAAATTTAGTCACAATAGCCCGAATAGCCGCTTCAGTGGGTCGATTAAACTGACCATAAAATGGAAGCGCGCAATGAACTTTCTTAACAGAGCACGCATTTTGATAATAAAATTCAATAATTTGCAAGCGTTGTTCGTTTGTAAGACGATTCATGATGAAATGTCAAAGCATACTGAGCATCTTTCTCTTTGACACCATGTCTGAAATCCCACGTGATCTGTCAAATACTAATGCATGAAAATCCTAACCTCAAAAAAATCACTCTTTATTATCGACTTTTTTGGAAATTGTTTAAAAGAACTTCCTCAAAAGCGGGAAAAATGCACATTTGGATTTTGAGATTCGATTAAAATGTGCTTCCAATTTTTTGCTGGGATAATTTAAAAATGTTGGGATGGTTCCTTAGATCTTTATATAAGTGGTGGAATTTTCCATTTTGCCGGTGATTCTAAAATATTTCATGAATTTCTTACCTTTTAACGAAAACACAAATAAAATAAATAAATAGTGATTGGAATGAATAATTATTCGTTGAATCCACTAGCACAAATGAGCACCGTGAAAAGACACACAACGACTCGCTTTGTTTCTACTATCCACTACGCTTCTAGCGGCAACTCTGTCTTCAGCCTAAGGTAATTCGTCTGGAAGCAACAAAATATTTGTCCACATAATACTTCAGGAGGTGTTTACAAATTTTATACGTTTCGCTGTTAATATTATTATTAAATACACATTTCGTGCTTTTACTGCCAGAGTGATATGTTTTAATTTAGCGCTCAATTGATGCCCGATATTATTAGACGTGAATGTAACAGAATTTAGAACGAATAAGTCATGATTCCTTTAGATATAAACCAATAAAAAATTATGGGCAAGATCGAAGATATTTGATATCCTGCTTGGTTCAACGTCACAAATCAATATTTTGGGAAAATCCTAAATCCGGTGGACGGTGTAGGAGTTAGAGTGATCAAAAACACGGTTTTTCTATCATGTCGGGTTTTTCGACAACCATGATTTTGAAAAAACCGGTTGCCCGGTTTTCTTTTTTCGAAGAACCCGGTCTTACCGGTTTTATTCGGGGTTTTCTTAAAACAGTAAAAATATGACATTTTGATTTTTATGTCCAAAATCATAAGTAACACTTCCTTCAATTTATTATTTAACCTTAGCAAAGCATACGAAATCAATTACATATATTTCATTTAAAAAAATTTATTGGGCGTTTTTAACTACGTTTTGACATTTATGATAAGTATACTGCCGCAAATCATTTTGAATAGATTTACGCGTAAACAACGCTACCAAACAATACAAATTTACTTGGATCAAGTAAGAAAAGGCTAAAGTCGGTCGGGGCCGACTATACGATACCATACACTTTCTACTCCACTACAGTTCAATTCGGTGAAAATCGTGAACGCCATTTGTATGGGAGCAATATATAAATCTGAACCGATCTCATCCTCTTTTACTGTAGATGTTTCTAGTGTAAATATAAGTTGTCCTGCCGAATTTGAAGAAATTCGGTCAGCGGATAACCTCAAATCGGGGGCGAAATTTGTATGGGAGCTATATATAAATCTGAGCCGATTTCACCCATTTTCACCAGAAATCTATCTAGTTATAAGGTGTTAGGTCTAGTATTAAGGTGTTACGCTAAATTTGAAGAAAATCTGCTAAAATTTACGGTTTCTAGGCCGGAAAATGTCAAACATGGAGCGAAATTTGTATGGTGGCTTTATCTAAATCTGAACCATTTTCACCACAGATGTTTCTAACTTAGTTATAAGGTGTTGTGAAAATTTTGATCAAAATCGCTTGAATTATGTGGCTTCTAGAGCAGAAAAAGTGAAATCGGGAGCAACATTAGTATGGGGGTTATATCTAAATCTGAATCGATTTGCTTCTAATTAAATAGCGTCCGTCCTCGACGAGCAAGAATCGTTTGTGTCAAGTTTCGTTAGAATCGGACAATAATTGCGACCTGTCTCGTGATTACAAGAATAGATGGACGGACGGACAGACAGACGGGCATGGCTAAATCGATTCAAAAAGTGATTCTATGTCAATCGGTATAATAAACGAGGTCTATCTCGCTTCCTTTTGGGTGTTACAAACAAATGCACAAAGACATTATACCCTGTGGTGTAGGGTAAAAAAATCAATCAAGTCAATTCGTGAAATTTACAGATGCCTGCGAGATTTTTATGCAACACGTAATCCAATCCAGTACGTGGAATTTTTGCGCAAAGATCATCCAGATCACCCATATAACATCCAATTGGTGCAGAGATTAAAAGCACGAGACCATCATATGCGGTATTCTTTCGCCTATTGGGCTCTAAAAATCACGAAGGTGTCTATAAGTTTTGCGAATAGGGCGGCAATCGGTCAATGTTTATACATGTTATAGGCTTGTCACACTGCATACAAAATCTAGTTTAAATGACATAAGGTCGATTTTCAAATGTCATATTTGTATGGATCTGACATTTGAAAAACGGCCTTATGTAATTTAAATGTCGCTCCAGGATGGGGATATACTAAGTTTGTCATTCCGTTTGTAACACCTTGAAATATCGACCTGAGACTCTATAAAGTATATATATTCTTCATCGTCATAAAATTCTAAGACGATCTAGATAGCTAGCATCTAAATATAACCCGTAATAATAGAGTAATAACACCTAATATTTAGAGTATTTAGGCATATTTATACACTCCACGAGAGTATTATGTCTTTGTGTATTGTCCCATTGGCCCATTGTTAATTATACCGATCGACTTAGAATCACTTTTTGATCGATTTGTCCGTCTGTCTGTCTGTCCGTCCGTCCATCTATTCTTGTAATCATGATACAGGTCGCAATTGTAGTCAGAACCAAATGACACTTTGCACAAAGAAGTTTTTCGGGATAAGGACGAACGCTATTTAATTTGAAGAAAGTCGGTTCAGATTTAGATATAGCTCCCATTAAAATTTCGCTCCCGATTTGACTTTTTCTGCTCTAGAAACCACATATTTTAACAGATCCTCTTCAAGTTAGGCGAAATACTTTATATTTGTTCTATAAACAACCATGTTGCAAATGGGTCAGATCGGTTCAGATTTATATATAGCTCCCACACAAATTTCACTCCCGATTTCACTTTTTCCACTCTATAAACCACATATTTTAACAGATCTTCTTCAAATCTTTCAAAATATCTTATATTTCAACTAGAAACATCCATAGTGAAAATGGGTCTGATCGGTTCAGATTTACATATAGCTCCAACACAAATTTCGCTCCCAGATAGACTTTTTCCGCCCCAGAAACCACGAATTTTCACCGAATTTCTTCGAACTGAGCATAACACATTATATTTGATCTGGAAGAACTTATTTTGAAAGTTAGTCTCTTTATTCCATGTTTGGATATACCCCCGATACAAATAAATTGGACCAGGTCATATTAGCCTATGATTAGGAAACGTACAAAAATTCTTCCCGTTTTCACTTTTTTTACTGAGTTGAATTGTATTCGGATAGAAAGTGGAGTGTATCATATAGTCGGCCCGCTCGACTTTAGCCTTTCCTTACTTGTTTTTTTAAATATGTCTGCTCATATTTATATGATGTTGGGGTCCCTTATAACAAAAACGTGCACTGTAAAGTGAGTCTCATTCGTAGGGGGTGAGAAGATGGTACTTAACAAACGATAACAGCGAGAAACAAGAAATTCGGTGTGTACATTCTTTTAATTGAGTAGAAATGTAAAATATATGTTTTTTTAAATTTGTACTTTTAAATAGGAATAGAGGGATAAAAATGGTGCCAAGAAAACGACTGTAGCTAGCATATACACGTAAAAAGTGCCTACTCGTACATTCCTCTGATTGTGTAAACGCGCAACATAAAGGATAGTCTGGAAAATTTTTCTTTTGGGGAAAACGAAGCAAAAGGGGATAAAAATGGTACCAAATGGCTGCAGCTGTAATCATGAAATTCTATTTATAAATTTCTCTGACTTCGTAGACGCGCAAAACAAATGTATTTCTCCGAATTCGGAATAAAATGGGATAAAAAAGATGGAACTGGTACCAAGCAAACGGCTGTGAGTTCAGAAGCACCGTTGGACTCGTCCTCCTATATTCAAGAAAACTGACAAACAATATATATCGTTGGATAGAGTCATCACACCGCTATTGCGATGCACGATTGTACAGTGGTATGCGTCATCGGAAGCATCCGGAGTAGAAACTTGTTTTTTTTTACGTTTTTTTTGTTATTTATTGTATCTTTCATAACTTGTGAAAATAACAATAAGTATTCAAATCTTAACCTAGGATTCTTATTCTAAAGGTTATTTACAGTATATAACCAGCAAGAGTTTGCAAAAGTATGTAATAAAAGTTTTATCAAAATATTACATTAGCATTGTGACAATTCAAAATTCTAAACTAGATCTACGGTATTTCTTCTCCTCAGACGGCTGTGTCCTTCATAATTTAGCAGCTCTCGAGCGAGTATATTTGGCTGGATGTGTAGCTTAGAAACGTAGCTCCGGCAGTATCTCTTGACTTCTTCTTTGATCATTGGGATGTTAAGGTCCTTATGAATGTTTCCATTTCTGATGTACCAAGGGGCGTTCGTAATCAATCGTAGAATTTTTGACTGGCTTCTCTGTAGCTTATTGACATTAGATGCACACGCTGAACCCCAAAGCTGGATACCATATGTCCATATGGGTTTTATAATGCATTTGTAAATAAGGACTTTATATTCAAGGTCTAGAGCAGACCGTGGTCCAATAAGCCATTGTAGCTGTAGCAATTTCAGCTTTATCTGGGTTACTTTGGAATCAATATGGTATGCCCATGTAAGACGGCGGTCCAAATGAATTCCAAGGTACTTTACGTTTGCCTTTTGAGGTATACTGTTATTAAATATATCAATTAGTGGACAAGTGTCTCCTCTCAGGGTAAACGTGACATGTGTGCACTTGGTTGCATTTACCATTACCCTCCATTTCACTAACCACGTTTGACGTGTGACTGCAATTGATAAGACGCAATTGTTGAGTCTTTGTGAACACTAACGAAAGCAGTGTCATCTGCAAACGTGGAAGTATGTGTAAGAGAACTCGTCGGCATATCTGCCGTATATAAGATATACAAGATGAGTCCCAGAATACTACCTTGAGGGACGCCTGCAGTTATTTTCTTAGGGCTAGAAAATTTGCCTTTTAATCTTACTTCAAACGATCTATCTGTTAAATAGTTTTTGAGCAATTTGTGTGTGTTATTTGGCAGCAAACGAGTTATTTTATGCACAAGTCCATCATGCCAAACTTTGTCAAACGCCTGGGAAATGTCTATGAAGAGGGCGGAACAATACTGCTTGTTCTCAAGCGCCCTTCTAATAACAGTAACAATACGGTGTACTTGCTCTATGGTACTGTGGCTTTTACGAAACCTGAATTGGTGATCGGGTATAATTCCGCTATTTTCTATGTATGGTGTAATCTTCATCAATAGAATTTTCTCAAACATTTTTGACAATATCGACAGTAGACTTATCGGACGGTATGACTTAACCTGAGTTAAGTCCTTTCCGGGTTTTGGAATCATTACTATCTCAGACCTCTTCCAAGATGTTGGAAAGTAGCCCGTACGCAAAATACTATTAAAGATAAATAGAATAGTTTTCATTGCTGAATGAGGAAGCTCTTTAATCATTCTCGCTGTAATTTCATCCTTACCAGGGGATTTTTTAGTTTCGAGGTATTTAATAGATTCTTCTATGATTTTAAACCTGAGACGCAGTGGGTGAGGGACCATTTCGTCTATCTCGGGCGGATTGACAGAAGATGGTCCACCAACTGCCATTCTGAAGGCGTAGCGGGGATTCATGCGCAATAGGGCTTCGCATATCTTTTGTGGCCTTCCAGAGGCTAAAATCACTTCTCTCTGTTGGATCTAAATTCTGCAGGTAGATTTTGAGGGCAGATTCCTCCTTTGCCTTAAGGGCAGACGTTAATCTTTTCTGGCAATGCTTGAGTCGACACTTCAGAGTTGGGGAGCGATATCTCTGTCATTCCCTTCTAAGCTTTCTTTTCTCTCTAATAAGGGCTTCAATATCCCTGGGGCAGTTTGCAGGGTTGCCACATCAATTAATGTCTTTCGGTGTCGCCACCTTAGCTGCATTGTTCACAATATCAGTAAAGAGGTTAACGGCATGTTCTATTTCATCCTCAGATTTTAAACAAATGTCCTGAGGAATATGTGTACTAACATACTTTTTGTATTTCATCCAGTTCGTGCGTCTGTTAGGAAAGTTATGGACTTCGTTCTCATTTTCTGACTTGATATTGAACAATGTCATAATTGAAGGGGAGTGATCAGAAGAAAGATCGAATGAAGTATATATGGAACTTTGATCACGTCTTATATTCTTGACTATAGCGAAGTCGATTAAATCAGGTATTTTGCTTAAGTCTGAGGGCCAGTGTGTCGGCTGGCCGATAGAAATAACGTCTAGTTTAGCGCGTGACATCGCACTTAATAATTGCCTACCTCTTGGAAGGGTAATTCGTGAACCCCAATAGGTATGTTTGGCGTTATAGTCACCAGCTGCTATAAATTTCGACCCTAGTGTAGGGAAGAAGTCTACAAATTGAGCACTGTTTATATATTATCTCGGAGGGCAATAAATTGCTGATATCACAATGTTCATATTTGTGAGGTTGATTGACGTAGCCTGTATGTGCTCTGTTCTATATTCCTGTATTGGACAATGCCTTACCCTATTGTGCACAATAACAGCTGTGCCACCACAGGCTCTACCGCTCGGGTGTTTTGTGTCGTAAGTACAATATCCGTTTATTCTAAAACAGTTCCTTATAGTAAAATGTGTCTCTGAGATAAGAAGTATGTCGATTTTTTGGTGTCGAAGAAAATTATCTACTTCATGTTTGTGCTGGCTTAGGCCGTTTGTGTTCCAAAAACAAATTCGCAATGGATTTATTTTTGATTCAGTACAATTTGCATTAGCATGCTCTGATTTCTCATCATTTCTTGCATCATATTTTGCATACTCAACATAAAGTTATTCATGGTTTCTATCATTTTCTCAATTGAGTTTTCCAGGGAGGAATTTGAAGTTAAGGGAGCATCTTCTTGCGGCGTACAAGCGTCCGAGAGATTGTTGCTAGAGCTAGCATTTACCATAGGGGATCTGGTCTTCAGGTTTAGATTGGGTACTGGCTGGTACTGTGAGTAGACAGACTTTGAATTTTCCGAGGGAAAATTTTGACTTACGGAAGTACCTTCTTTTAGCGTACGGGCGTATGATAAATTAGTAGGATTTGTGTTAGATTGGACTCGGGACAGAGTCTTGTTGCTAGAGCTAGCATTTACCATAGGGGCTATGGTCTTCAGGTTCGGGTAGGGTGCAGGCTGGTACTGTAAGTACACAGGCTTTGGTCTAGTTGCGTTGGTGGCTTTTCTCATGTGGATGTACACAGGGCAGCCTCTATAATTTGCAGTGTGATTTTCACCACAGTTACTACATTTTTTTGCACTAGAGTCTTCTTTGGAATGTGGACATTCCAAAGATTTATGCACATCGCTACACCTGACGCACACTGAAGGCAACTTACAGTAGGTCTTGGTGTGTCCGAATTCCTGGCAATTGGTACATTGAGGAGGATCCCTGCGCTTTAGCGGTTCCTCTACTCTTATTCTACGACTGCACAGATACCGCAGATCATATATTGGGTGAGTCGCACCCTTCTTTTTTATTCTTGACGACTCAAATGTTAATTCCACTTTAAACATGGGCTGTGGCATTTTATTTTTGTTAAGGATATTTATAACCGACTTTACTTCATATCCTTCCTCTTCGAGTTCTTTTTTTATTTCTTCTGGTAATACAGAACTATCAATTCCCTTTATTATTACAACTAACCCCTTAGAGCTTTTAAGTTGATAAGTGTAATAATTTTTCTTTTCTTTGTCGAATAGTTCGACCATTTTCCTGTAGACGGACTCAGAGTACGTTTGTACTTTCGTCTCTTGGACATTTCCCCTTCGTATAGTAGTTACATGAAAATTATTTTTTCCTACTAGCTGGGAAAGCTTATTAACGAGCACATTCGATGTCTGCTCTCGTAAGTATATTGGAGGAGGTTTGAATTCCTTAACAATTTCATTTCCTTGGTCAGAGTCGTCCTCAGTGCTGAGAAGTGAGAAACGGTTTTGACTTACCGGAATGTATCCTTTATGCATTTTTGAGGATGGTTCTTGTCGTGAGGACCTAGGGCTGGACTTACGTTTATTGACGAGTACGTATCTATCTATACCCGTTTGGATTTTATTATCGACATTTCCGGCTGTCAGATTTATTTTGGGGATCGCGCCCTTTGACACATTTATATCAGCACTCTTTTCTTTCTGTGTATCCACATTACTACACTTATTTAAAAGCATACTTTTAGACATTTCGATATTTAAGCCTGTATTTCTTTTCGTAATTTCGTTTCTTTTCTCTGACATTTGGTCAGACAATTGTGGAGAATAAGAGCGCGCTCGGTCAAGGGGTTTCGCGGTTAAATACAAACTGTCATCACGTTCTTTTTTGTTATTTTTCACACTCTCATCTGTTGTCAGATGAATGTATGCATTCCTCCCGTTTAGGCTTAGCCGCCGTTCCTCACTTGAGTTTGTTGAACCCATACACACACTGAGGTTTTGTTGTTGGCTGTTTTTCGATTTGCACAACAACAACACGCACAACACTGCCTTGATTGTTTATTTTTTTTGAATTTTATTCTTTTGATTTTTTGTTTGTACACAACAATCAAATTAGATCGGGTACACAACACTTTTATTTTATGTTAGCGTTCAGTCGCTCAATTCTTTATTATAATTGATAATAATATTCGATTATTTTGATTTTTTTTTACGAGAGCCAAAGAGAACACGTCAGCTCACGGCAAGAGACAAAGAATGTGTGGAGTAGAAACGATGCAGCTTTTTTATGACCTGTTAGACAACGGGTTAGCAAAAAATACGGAATAAGGAATGCGAATAACTTGAACAGAGAAAGCACAATGGCAAACGTTGAAAGGAGAATGACGATATATTGCTGGATACCTGCAGAGCTAATAACCTTGTCATTTCCTCACCAAAGGGTAGACAAGGTCACTGCAGTCGCGGGATAGATTGCAGAACCCAAAATCAAATAGACAACATTATTATTAACAAAAAGTGACGGCGTTCATTATTGGGTTTGCCCTACAGACGACGAGCCGACATCGTCAGCCATCACAATCTATTTGTTGGCACTCTTTGAATAAAAATTGCTGCCATCTAGATGAACAGCCTGGCCAGGCCACGCAAAGAAAATGTAATGTGGGAAAAATTAAAAGTCCTGAATACGCTAACTCCTACACAAATGAATTGAAAATATTTATTCAGGCTAACAACACAAACATATTTCGGCAGTAGATACATTGATGTTGGCATTCACAGACTCCTTAGAACGTCCGGAAAGAATGGACAAGCAAAGAAATGAGGCAAAAAATGTTCTATATTTTGGAAGCAATACGTTTTTTGTTCTAAATATGCGATTGCTTTCGTCTTAGGTTGTGATGAAAGTCAGAGAGTAAACATTTGACTTACATAGATCAAAAGAAGTCCACGGGCTTTTACACTCATAATCGGAACCAACCTGTGTCACTCACGCAACATCTCATCTGGCCAAGTCGACCAAGCCCTCAAAGAAAAAAGAACCTAGTGTCACTAAACGAGCCATAGCTGGACAGAGACAGAGAAGGTGTTCAATGCTCTCAATCTCCTTCTCGTCCTAACATTTGGTCCATGTGGGTATGTGTACTCCCATTATAGCAGAAACGTGCACCATAAATTGGTTCTTATTCGTAGGGGGTGAAATGGGATAAAAAGCGATAAAAATGGTACCTATCAAACGACAAATACTACAAACACATTCATACTAGTAATACATTCTTCTAATTGAGTAGATACATAATATAAAAGTATTTTTTCCAGATTTTCGAAAGTCGTAATTTTAGAGGGATAAAATGGGAAAAAGGGGACAAAAATGGTAACAACCAAATAGCCGCAGCTAGAATCATGGAATTAGAATTATAGACTCGCAAAATACAAGATTTGCCCAAATTCGCACTGTTTTATTTTTATGGCGCAAATAAAGTTTGGTTTTCTTGCACTGTGTACGTGAGAGATAATGTATTTTTTGAAGATCGCTGCCTTATACAGGGTTTTCCAACAAGAGGTGTTATTTTGGTATACAAAGAAGAATTCCATTTTTTGAGATAAATGATCGGATGTTTATTTCATAATAAAGAGTATGCCGTTAATAATGAAAAACAACATCAGCCAAATGGCCACCACGACCACGCTTACATGACCATATCCTTTTCATGAAATTTTCCATATCCAAATCGCAAAGTGGCTGCCTTATGTCCTCGAGAGCCTCAGGAATTCTATCTTTGAGGTCGACGCTGGGCTGTTGGCATAGACCTTATCTTTCACGTGGCCCCAAGGGAAGAAGTCGCAAGGTGTTAAATCACAAGATCTCGGTGGCCAATGGTGATCACCTCTTCGAGAGATAACACGGTCTGGAAGCTTTTCCCGAAGCTTTCATTAATCATCTCTCGATAGCGCAATCCATTCACCGTAACTGTTGATGCAACCTCATTTTCGAAAAAGTATGGTCCAATGACCCCGCCGGACCATAAACCGTACCAAACAGTCACACGAAGAGGATGGAGAGGCTTCTTAACGATAACTCTTTGGTTTTCCGAGCCCCAGATGATACAATTTTGCTTGTTGACGTAGCCACCGAGGTGGAAATGGGCCTCATCGGATCATTTTCATTAATTCATGACAATGCGTTGTTGAAGCGTGTATCGTTCCATTTTTAGTAATGGCGTAGTTTCTACTTGTCAAATGTCAAAGAATACAAGCTTCAAAAGTGACAGCTACCGAAATACCGGGTGATTCAAAGTAACACCTCTTGTTGGAAAACCCTGTATTTGAATTGGCTTGAAGTATTAATTTGATATATATATAGTATAATCATATTGGCACCTTGACTCATAAGTGGGGTTTGCATTTTCCCGTACTTTTTATTTCCCGGGAAACGGGAATTATTTTTTCAATTTCCCGGGATCCCGGGACAGCACGGGAAATCGTCAACATACTGTTTACCATGAGTTAAGCTTATTTTTCCAATGAAACATGCACATTTTATTAAAGTTAAATATGAATATATGTTACAACGAACCTGTTCCAGAATTCATATAATAAAGCGCAATGTGAGATCAATTCAAACATCTTTTCAAGTTTTAGTTTTTTCGTTTGCATTTTTTGGTCTGTAATCAATATATTACTTGGCTGCAGACAACCACGATCATGATTTCGACCATGTCAAAAGTCTTTTCAAGTGGTTTCGCAGCGAATTTTCAACTTCAAACACGGCCTCTATACGGAGATGATTCTCACAAACGAACGAGAAGCACAACTCACCTGCCGAATTTGTGTTTCAAAAATCGCACCAAGTAATGACAAGTAATAAATGTCACCATGCCATTTGTAAATAAATTTGCATTCTATTCAATATAGATGCAAAATGGTATTGAGCCAGGACAATATCCCAGTTCAAATCAAATATTTTCATGTTTCAAAATTAATTAAAGATCATTTGTTTCTTATTTTATTGGAAAATGTGGACGCGACGGAGATCGATCGTTCACATTAACAGTGAGTAGAGCATTAAATGAAATGTTTGTTCTTTGTCCTGTCGCATCGAAAACTTTAAATTCTTTATTTTTGGCGTTCGGGTACACGCCCAAAATCTATTTTTCTCGGATTTTTTTTGAGCTTGACAGGAAAAATCCGAAAAAGTGGATTTTGAATCCGAATGCAGCTTAAACATATTTTGTCATCCAACTGCAATATTTGACATACCTGATTAAAAGCTATGTGATCTAAATTTTTATAAAATATTTTTAATTAATGATGGAAAAAATATGCGAAGAAATATGTAAAATTTTCTACTGAATTGCCGCGGGATTCCCGTACGAAATTCCCAGGATACGGGAAATGAAAAATGTGCGAATTTTCCCGCGGGAAATCCCGGGATGCAAACCCTACTCATAAGCATGGTTTAAAATAATTAAAATTTTATATTGAGATATATAAAAACTGTATTGTTGCAATGACATTTCTTATTTTATGCACACCAAAATTGTCTTTACTACTAGATTGAAAGTGGTAATGTTTATACTAAATTACTATTAATAATCTAAAATTTTCTCTTGAAACTAGAGAAAAAATTATAATAAGGCAATTAGTTAAAAATGTAAGAATTGTGGCAACAATTTGTTAAGTGACATTTTTTAATCGATAACGTACCAGAAATAATTTGAAACGGAAAAGCGGGACTTTTTGTAAAAAAACGGGATTATGCGGAATGGAAAATTTAAGCGGGACTGAAAATCCCGCGAAAGCGGAATGGATGGTCACCTTATTTTTTACAGAACTCAAAATGTTTGAATTTGACTTGAAGGAGACTTGGGAAATTAATTATGAATCATTACACGATCGTACAACGTAGAAAAATATTAGAATTTTATTTTTCAAACCAACACTCACAATTCACAATTTGGTAATGATCGATGAAGCCCATTTCCTATTAAATGGGTATGTCAACAAGCAAAACTGCAGTGTTTGGGCTACGGAAAATCCAAGAGCAGTTCATCAGCAACAATCACACTCACTTAAGTATACTGTTTGGTGCGGTGTATCCTCCGAAAGGATAATTGGCCCATATTTTTTTTTAAAATGAAAGTGTGTCTCAATCTCTGCTATGGAAAATATGCTAAAAAGAGCACGTTTGTGCAAAGCAGAAAATGGAAATCACTTACAACACACTTATAAACCATTTAAACCATATATCTTATTCTGAACCACTGTGCAACGTAGATAACTTAAATGCTTCTGTGTCCCTATGATATCTGCTATTCAAGACGAAATAGCCAACGTTCGATGGCTGAGAGCGTATTTTGTGCGTGTACGCCCACGCACAGTGGTTCAAAATCAAAACTCATCGGCCAAAATGCAATATCTTTTCCTCTAGTAAACATTTTTGAGTTCTGTAAGGATTCCAAGGATTATTATTGAGATATTAACATTGAAAATATGGCAATCGGATATATCTTAGAAATCAGCCCAAAGTTGATGATTTTGTTAGTTCCAAAACGCGAATTACTCATTGGTTTTGTCTTTATCTTTTGAAAAGTAATTACACAGCTAAAAAGCAAATTTCCTTTATCCTCAAGAAAAATTGTATGGCAATCGAAGGTCATTTGCTGGAGCTATGCCCAAAAAAAACAAATTCGCCTAGAGTTTTTTTTTACAGAACTCAAAAATGTTTACTAGAACAAAAGTTATTGAATGTTGGCCGATAGATTTTGCTGTTTTTGCTCTTTCTGAAACTCTGAAATCCTGTCGTTTTTTATTCTACGTTCGAAACGACATAGTATTCCAGAGCCAACAACACTTGAGTTCATAAAATCCAGAATTTAACTCCCTTTGGGTTAATTTCAGGACTGGATTTCGGATCTGTGTATAGTTGTCCAAACACGGAAAGAAATGCATTACTAATGGTTTCGTCAATTCATTCTGGTTGCCTGTGATTTCAATGTCCATAATTCCTCTTGGCTGCCCATATATATATATAAACTCAGTGTCTAAATTGGCTCACACCTTATTTTATTGATTTAATATTTAATTTGTCATAACTACGCAACTAACGACAACGGAGGGACCGAGTTTTTTCCGGTTTTTATATATTCACTTTGTCATTCCGTTTGTAACACCTTGAAATATTCATCGGAGACCCCATAAAGTAAAGGGTGATTTTTTAAGAGCTTGATAACTTTTTTTTTTAAAAAAACGCATAAAATTTGCAAAATCTCATCGGTTCTTTATTTGAAACGTTAGATTGGTCCATGACATTTACTTTTTGAAGATAATTTCATTTAAATGTTGACCGCGGCTGCGTCTTAGGTGGTCCATTCGGAAAGTCCAATTTTGGGCAACTTTTTCGAGCATTTCGGCCGGAATAGCCCGAATTTCTTCGGAAATGTTGTCTTCCAAAGCTGCAATAGTTGCTGGCTTATTTCTGTAGACTTTAGACTTGACGTAGCCCCACAAAAAATAGTCTAAAGGCGTCAAATCGCATGATCTTGGTGGCCAACTTACCGGTCCATTTCTTGAGATGAATTGTTCTCCGAAGTTTTCCCTCAAAATGGCCATAGAATCGCGAGCTGTGTGGCATGTAGCGCCATCTTGTTGAAACCACATGTCAACCAAGTTCAGTTCTTCCATTTTGGGCAACAAAAAGTTTGTTAGCATCGAACGATAGCGATCGCCATTCACCGTAACGTTGCGTCCAACAGCATCTTTGAAAAAATACGGTCCAATGATTCCACCAGCGTACAAACCACACCAAACAGTGCATTTTTCGGGATGCATGGGCAGTTCTTGAACGGCTTCTGGTTGCTCTTCACTCCAAATGCGGCAATTTTGTTTATTTACGTAGCCATTCAACCAGAAATGAGCCTCATCGCTGAACAAAATTTGTCGATAAAAAAGCGGATTTTCTGCCAACTTTTCTAGGGCCCATTCACTGAAAATTCGACGTTGTGGCAGATCGTTTGGCTTCAGTTCTTGTCGGCCCAGAGGGAAAAAATTTTCCCTCACAAGGACTGAAAATACCCCTAATATTTAGAGTATTTCAGCATGTTTTTTGAACATATTAGCTTGTATTTACTTGATATTTGCAATGCGCATTCCCTTTATAGCATAAAAGGGCACCATAGAGTGATTTTTATTTGAAGGGGGCGAAATGGGACAAAAAGGGATAAAAATGGTACCTATCAAACGACAACAGATAGAAACACGAAATGTGGCGTGTACATTCCTCTAATATAGTAGATACATTTTTTCTAAATTCGTACTTTTAAGGGGTTAAATGGGGATAGAGGGATAAAAATAGTATCAACCTAACGGCTGCACCTAGAATAATGAAATTCGATATATACATTCCTCTGATTGCGTAGACACGTAAAATAAAAGAACTTTCCAAAATTCGTACTTTTTGGGGTTCAAATGAAAAAAGGGGATAAAAATAGCAAAATTGGAAAAAGGGGATAAAAATGGTACCAACAAAATGGCCGCTGATAGAATCATCTAATTCGGTGTATACATTCCTCTGTCTACATAGCCACGTAAAATATTTTTTTCCAAATTCGTACTTTATTTTGTTGCTTTTACGATAAAAAAATGGTAGAATCATGAAGTTGTCTTATACTGCGTACGTGAGAGATAAGGTATTTTCAAAATTTATACTTTTGAAATTAAAATTGGATGGAAATACAACCAACCAAACGACTGTAGCTGAAAATAAATTCTCTATCCCCCAATATTTAGTGTATTTATGATTGCTCCCTTATATTTACTTTATGAATTGAGGTATTATATCCATTATATATATATAGTATACAAATATTGGTAGCCTTGGCTTATTAATTAAATTTCTTATTTTCATACAGTTAAAATTTGTTGCGGACATTCCTCTTGTAGCTTGGAAGCACCACAAAGAAAATAAAAGTTGTAGCGGGCGAAATGGGACAAAACGGTATAAAATATGGTACCAATGATACGACAACAGCTAGAATCATGAAATTCGGTGTGTGCATCCCTCTAATTGCATAGACACGTAAAATAGAGGGATTTTTCGAAATTCGTACTTTTAAGGGACATAATTAAAAAGAGGGATAAAAATGGGACCTACCAAACCGCTGAAGTTGAAATCTTGAAATTCGGTGTATACATTCTGACTATGAAGACTCGAAAAAGGATTTTTTCGAAATTTGTACATTTGGGCGGAGAATGGGGCGAATGGGGATATCTTTAAAATTTATACTTTTCTTATCACTTTGTCTGTATCTGAAAATGCTTATTCCTAATGGCGACTGACAATCGCCTAATATTTAGGCACACTTTCACTTTCACAATTACAGCATTTTATTTATATATAGTAGTCGATTTTAAACAGTGCGTATACAGTAAGTATACATTATAGTTTGAAATAGTAAACAATTATAGTAAATGTGCATAAAAATATCACAATTTTCGTAATATGGTACTGTACTTCTATGTAAAGTCGACATCCTTTAATCTGCTGGTAATACTGTGGAATGCACTCCGTGGTGGAGGGTATATAAGATTCGGCCCGGCCGAACTTAACGCCTTCTTACTTATTTTCTCTTAAAACAGTAAAAAGTGGGAACATTTTTCATTATAAGCAATTTCGAAAGACCCAGTTTTGATTGTGTTCGACCTTCTTTGGTATTCATTGAATATGGTACATACATCCTACTCGCTCTTGGATATAGGACAATTCTAATATCATAATTAGATTCAGCGCATCGAAATCTTGATCGATATTGATTCCAAAGACTCCTGTCAGAAGATTTTGGTCCGTGGTCTATGGCGAGTTTTTTAAACATAATGTTCAGAGTTTGAGTTTAAATGTACTTTCAAAGTGTTATCAAACCCCATCACTACTTTTCTTCCTACATCTAATTTTCCAATTAGAAACTATAACCACAATTCAGAAACTATAACCACGTACAACTTTGGCCTAAGGTAAACGCTTTCCAAGTAATATAAGAAGAATATATGTGCGAATATATGCGAAACGGATGAATGTTCAAAACTATTTTTTATTTTGAATTTGTTTTCCATATCGATTCTATTATTCAGCGCCCCTAATATTGCAATGAGACTGTTCAAAAAGTGTCAAGAGTAAATAGCTCTCTGAAAAAACTTCACAATCGAAAGGTATTAACATATTTATGTTGAAGAATGTCACTAATATATTTACGACGTACGCACCTAGTTATGATCCGGGAGCGAGCAAAGCTTTTATTACTTTAATTTAAAAACCATATTTTTTCGCCTTCAAAAATTACAGGGCGCCAAAGTCACCCCTGAAAGTTTCCCAGACTTTTTCTCTGTTAAAAACCCGGTTGAACCTGTTTTCGGTCTCGGTTTGATCACTCTAGTATCGTGGTTGCACTTCGGTGTGGAGGGTGTATAAGATTTGCCCGGGCGAACTTAACGCCTTTTTAGTTGTTATTTGCTCAATCTGCCATTTTTGCTCGCCATGAGTTGAGAATTTGGAATAATGGTTGTAAACTATTCAGATTTCTATATTTTTCCATTACAGGAATTTATAAAAGTTCAGGGGGGAAAAAATCTATCTGTGTGTAATATCAAAATATCGCGTCCTTAGAACAACTGACATTTTTTCCATGCTATATAAAGGGTGATTTTTTAAGAGCTTGATAACTTTTTTTTTCAAAAAAAACGCATAAAATTTGCAAAATCTCATCGGTTCTTTATTTGAAACGTTAGATTGGTCCATGACATTTACTTTTTGAAGATAATTTCATTTAAATGTTGACCGCGGCTGCGTCTTAGGTGGTCCATCCGCTTAGTCCAATTTTGGCATTTCCACGTTTTTGAGTAACAGAGACCCAATTGGTGCGAACGGCGACGAATCGAAAATTGGTGGTCATCATTAACACTGGCCGATACAGCTGCGATATTTTCTTCAGTTCGCACTCTACGTAAGCGTGTTGGTGGTTTAATGTCCAACAATGTAAATTTGGTGCGAAATTTAGTCACAATAGCCCGAATAGCCGCTTCAGTGGGTCGATTAAACTGACCATAAAATGGAAGCGCGCAATGAACTTTCTTAACAGAGCACGCATTTTGATAATAAAATTCAATAATTTGCAAGCGTTGTTCGTTTGTAAGACGATTCATGGTGAAATGTCAAAGCATACTGAGCATCTTTCTCTTTGACACCATGTCTGAAATCCCACGTGATCTGTCAAATACTAATGCATGAAAATCCTAACCTCAAAAAAATCACTCTTTATAAGGTTACTTTCTATATATGTTTGTGTGCCACAAAATTTGAAATCAATTTTTGAAAGCTTTTTTCTCAACCAATTTTGATCAAATTTTGCACACTTAATCATTTTCGATGACAATACAAGGAAATGGAAAAATTTGACCAATTGGACAAAGGGGCGTGGCACCTCCCATACGAAGTTAAAACCTATTATTGAATATTGTCAGTTCTATGACACCTAGAATGCTGAAATTTTGTGTAAGTGCATCTAGCATCAATTCGCATAGTTGTGCCAAAAATGGGCGGTATTGGAAAAGTGGGCGTGGCATCTCCCATACGAAGTTAAAACCTATTATTGAATATTGTCAGTTCTATGACACCTAGAGTGCTGAAATTTTGTGTAAGTGCATATACCATCAATGTGCATAGTTGTGCCAAAAAGGGGCGGTATTGGAAAAGTGGGCGTGGCACCTCCCATACGAAGTTAAAACCTATTATCGAATATTGTCAGTTCTATGACACCTAGAGTGCTGTAATTTTGTGTAAGTGCATCTAGCATCAATGTGCATAGTTGTGCCAAAAATGGGCGGTATTGGAAAAGTGGGCGTGGAACCTCCCATACGAAGTTAAAACCTATTATTGAATATTGTCAGTTCTATGACACCTAGAGTGCTGAAATTTTGTGTAAGTGCATCTAGCATCAATTCGCATAGTTGTGCCAAAAAGGGGCGGTATTGGAAAAGTGGGCGTGGCACCTCCCATACGAAGTTAAAATCTATTATTGAATATTGTCAGTTCTATGACACCTAGAGTGCTGAAATTTTGTGTAAGTGCATATACCATCAATGTGCATAGTTGTGCCAAAAAGGGGCGGTATTGGAAAAGTGGGCGTGGCACCTCCCATACGAAGTTAAAACCTATTATCGAATATTGTCAGTTCTATGACACCTAGAGTGCTGTAATTTTGTGTAAGTGCATCTAGCATCAATGTGCATAGTTGTGCCAAAAATGGGCGGTATTGGAAAAGTGGGCGTGGAACCTCCCATACGAAGTTAAAACCTATAATTGAATATTGTCAGTTCTATGACACCTAGAGTGCTGAAATTTTGTGTAAGTGCATCTAGCATCAATTCGCATAGTTGTGCCAAAAATGGGCGGTATTGGAAAAGTGGGCGTGGCACCTCCCATACGAAGTTAAAACCTATTATTGAATATTGTCAGTTCTATGACACCTAGAGTGCTGAAATTTTGTGTAAGTGCATCTAGCATCAATTCGCATAGTTGTGCCAGAAATGGGCGGTATTGGAAAAGTGGGCGTGGCACCTCCCATACGAAGTTAAAACCTATTATTGAATATAGTCAGTTCTATGACACCTAGAGTGCTGTAATTTTGTGTAAGTGCATCTAGCATCAATGTGCATAGTTGTGCCAAAAATGGGCGGTATTGGAAAAGTGGGCGTGGCACCTCCCATACGAAGTTAAAACCTATTATTGAATATTGTCAGTTCTATGACACCTAGAGTGCTGAAATTTTGTGTAAGTGCATCTACCATCAATGTGCGTAGTTCTGCCAAAAATGGGCGGTATTGGAATAGTGGGCGTACCACCTCCCATACGAAGTTAAAACATATTATCGAATAATGTCAGTTCTATGACACGTATAGTGCTCAAATTTTGTGTAAGTGCATCTAGCATCAATGTGCGTAGTTGCGCCTAAAATGGGCGGTAATGCAAAAGTGGGCGTGGTACCTCCCATACAAACCACAAATTAAAAATCTATTATTTCTGCTCCTGATAACGCAGTAATTTTTCCTTCTACAAAAGATAACTAAAAAAGAATTTCTAGGCCCAATAGAATTCTGCTTGCATAAAGCATGGATTTGAAAAAAATTTTTTTTTGATTTACTAGTTGTAAATTGATCTATACATCGTACTAAACATTGTAAGCTCTTTCGATTTCAGCTATCGCCATAAAGATATCTCTTGCCGTTAACGAGATATCCAAAGCAACAAAGTTCTAACTACAATTTATCTGTAATAATTTAGTAAACAAAGTCATGACAACCAGATAGAAACTTGCGCGCCTAAACATGGTGAAAGATGTTGATGATTTGTTGAACTTTGTTTACCAAAGCATTGTTGATATAACTTTGCTGCACACAGAAAAAAATTTTGCATCTAAAATTTCAATCACTAATTTTATTGCAGAAATCTAAAAAGCTGATTACAAATGTAATCGAAACAGTTAAAACTTTCGTTGAATTTATTCCGTATATTTCAATCACAACTTCCACAGAGAATATAAAAAAACTGATTAAATTGTTTTGGTTTTATTTTTATCATTTCTTAGAAACAAGTCGTGGTTAACGCGAGTTGTCAACAACTCAAATCGAAGACGCGTTTTAGAGTGTCGACTTAGTTCGGTGGAAAATTTTGTTTATCAACGCTTCTCATTTGTCATATGTGAACGCTGGTACTAATATGAACCCTGATTTAAGTCAAAGACAAACATACGTTGCGAAAGTTCTGACGAGATGGGGTAGCGCCCATCGAAATTGTGCAGTCAACTTTTAGCTGTAACAATAAAGGCCTCACTTGCCGTTTTGCTAATTTTGGGTTCTGCTGAAGACTTCAGACCATGCCGACGAATGGTTTATTTCACTAAATCCAATAACTTTTTTAATGAATATAATAATACAATTCATTAAAAATTTCAGAAAAACCAACGAGTCAGCAAATTTTTTAATTGAATAATATCGAAAAAATCAATGACTGCTGTAATCGAATCAGCAACTTTTTTTGATCGAATACTATCAAAAATTCATCGACTGCTGTAATCGAATCAGCAACTTTTATGATTGAACTAGCTGAACCCCGCCCGCTTCGCCAGGCAAAAAACAAATGGTACGATTAAAATAAGGTTTCTTAATAATTTTTATCGTGGTAAGTAATATATACGATCCAATTTTCAGCTTTCTAGCTGAAAAAAACACTTTTGCCACGCCTCCACCGCCCGCGAAGTGAAAACTCAATATACGGCATCATATTTATCTTTTTCATGAGCAGAAATATATACGCTCCAAAAAACACTTTTGCCACTTCCCCACCGCCCACGAAATGAAAATCCAAATTTCGGCATCATTTTTATCTTTCTCGTGCTCAGTAATATATATGTACCAATTTTCAGCCTTCTAGCACTCAAAAACACTTTTGCCACGCCCACTCAATGAAAATCCAAATTTCATCATCAAATTGAATTATCTCGTTGTCAGTAATATATACGTTCCAATTTTCAACCTTCTAGCTCAAAAACCACTATTGCCATGCCCACAAACCGAAAATCCAAATTTCTGCATCAAATTGATCTTTCTCGTTCAAATTTTCAGCGTTCTAGCTCAAAAAAACACTATTGCCACGCCCACTAAACGAAAGTCCAAATTTCGGTATCATATTTATCATTCTCGTGGTCAGTAATATACATGTACCAATTTTCAGTCTTCTAGATCTCAAAAACGTGGCAAAAGCGCCCACTCCGCCCAGAAAACGAAAATCTAAATTTCGGCATCAAATTGATCTTTCTCGTGGCCAGTAATATAGACATTCCATTTTTCAGCCTTCTAGCTCAACTGAAACTTTTGCCACGCCCACTCCGCCCACAAAGCGAAAATCCAAATGTCGGCATCATATTTATCATTCTCGTGGTCAGTAATATATACGTTCAAATTTTTAGCCTTGTAGCTCAAAAACACTATTTCCACGCCCACTCCGCCCACAAAATGAAAATCCTAATGTCGGCATCATATTTATCATTCTCGTGGCCAGTAATATATATGTACCAATTTTCAGCCATCTAGCTCTCAAAAACACTATTGTCACGCCCACTCCGCCCACAAAACGAAAATCCAAATTTTGGCATCATATTTATCATTCTCGTGGTCAGTAATATATAAGTTCAAATTTTTAGCCTTGTAGCTCAAAAACACTATTTCCACGCCCACTCCGCCCACAAAATGAAAATCCATATTTCGGCATCATATTTATCATTCTCGTGGTCAGTAATATATATGTACCAATTTTCTGCCTTCCAGCTCTCAAAAACACTATTGCCACGCCCACAGAGCAAATTTTTAAAAATTCTGTATCCTGTATCTGTACTGAAAATTTCAACAACATCGGTTCAGCCGTTTACACGTGATTGCGGAACAAACAAGCAGACAGACAGACAGACTTACACTAAGGTCTTATAATATTATTAGGGATATTTTCGAAAAAAATCAATCACTGCTTTAATTCAATATATCATTTTTTAACTATTTTTTTCAATAACTCCAGCTACAATTTTAGTAATTGGTTTTACAATTTTCGTCATAACAGGAAAACTAAAGAAAAAAGTTATCAAATATACAATTTTCGTGATTGAAACTGATTTCTATTTTTTTTTTCTGTGCATACCATTGTTCAGATTTAATTAGACAAAAAGAATCATCGTACTAAATCTTATCGGTATGATAAGTGAGAAACTTGTTACTTGGTGCGGGTTTTTGACTGATATTCGGAAAGTGAGTTGTTTTCTCATTCGTTTGTAACTAAATTTCATTCTGCAAAATATAGAAGCAAAATGGTCTTCTTTATTACAGGCCAAAATAAAATAAACGAACAAATTATGTTAAAATAATTGAGAAACTTCTACTGTGGAAGAAAAAACAAGTAAGGAAAAGCTACAGTCGGGCGGGGCCGACTATATGATACCCACACCACTCCCTGGTTTTGATTACTAAACCCAGGTGTTTTATGGGGGCGATAAGTTATACTGTTACATACTATAAATTAATCTTTAGTCAATTTTAACGAATACGGCAAAATTGATTGGCTGTAATAAGTTGAATCTGAAGTGTTATGTAAACAAATCATAAACTAATAATGAGCGGTGGCAATCTCTTTGCGTAATTGTTGCTGTATTTGTTCCTAACTGATATATAGCGTGATGTAGAAAATAAGTATTCCTATGTGAAATAATCTATGATCTGGAAAATTTAATGCAGATCCTTTGTAATATGAAGGATTTAAAACGATAATATTGAAAATGGGTGGGACAGTTGTATTTGGAGACCCATAACCCATATGGTCCAATTTTAGGGTAGGTATTCCGAAAGTAAATATAATATGATCTGGAAAATTTGACCAAGATCCGAAGACAAATTCAGATTTTACAGTGGTAATAGGATAAATTGAACCGACATTTCTAGGGGGCCTACAACAACACTTGGGGTTGTACCATAACATGGACAGTTATAGTTCCCTTTAGGCATTCCTACTGGAAATGAGTCATGATCTGCAAAATTTTATAAAGATCCGATGTAAGATATAGATTCTGAAGCGGTAATAGTGTAAAATGAGGGGAGCATTTGTACGGAGATTGTGCCAAAATATGGACTATGGACTCTATAGTAGGTATTCCTAGTTGAAATAGAACATGATCTGCACAATTTGAAAAACTTCCGATGTAAAATGTTGGTAGTAGAGGGATAGTACTAAAAATGGGGGCCATTTGTAAGGGCGCTACATTAAAAAGTGGGCACATATAGATCACTTTCAAAGTAGGTATTCTTAGTTGAAATATAACATGATCTGAAAAATTATATCGAGATCCAACGCACGATGTGGGTTCTACGGCTGTAATAGAGTAGAATGGGGACCCAATTTGTATGGGGGTTATACCAAAATATGGACCTATATATTTGACTTTCATAGTATGTATTCTTAGTTGAAATGTAATGTAATCTGCAAAATTTGAAAAACTTCGATGTAAAGTGTCGGTCCTAGAGGGGTAATAATAAAATGGGGTCCCATTTGTAAGGGCGCTACATTAAAAAGTGGACCCTTATAGATTATTTTCAAAGTAGGTATTCCGACATATAACATAATCTGCAAAATGTTAACAATATCCAAAGTAAGATGTGGGTTCTAGAGCGATAATATTGTGACCTGGGGCCCATTTTAGATATTTGTATGGAGGCTATATCTAAATCTGAACCGATTTTCTCCAAATTGAATATCGATGGTCCTTGGACCAAAAAATAACTTCTGACAAATTTCACGACAATCGCACAACAATTGCGACCTGTAGAGTGCGAATAAGCTTAGATGGACAGCAGACGGACAGACAGACATCGTTAATTCGATTCAGCTGGCGATTCCAAGCCGATCCGTATACTTAAAGGTGGGTGTAGCTCGATTATTTCTTGGTGTTACAAACATTTGGCGGAAAACTATCTTATAATACCCTAGTCCACGAAGTGGTGTAGGATATAATGAAAGAAGAACGAAATGATCACTACGCGATGAGAGAACAGGAGTTTGGTATGAATGAAGAATGTGTAATTTCTTAATCAACTTTTGATATTCAAAATGTGTTATCTTGTCCTCGTGATTTCTGCACGATTTTATTCCAAACTGCGCAAACTTGTCCATTAAACAAATTGAAAAAAACTTGTCAGTCAACGATTATTTTTCACAAATAGGATTTAGAAGTTATCAAAAATATTAGCTGCAGAAAACTATTTATGATAATTCTGTTTATGATAATATGATGTTGGTAAAAGCATGAAAACTAGCTTTAACTTCTAAAACGTTCCATTTAGTTCAATTGGAATTCTTAATACTAGCAGATAGAGTATGAACTTTAATATTAATTGTGCCAGTTAGTATGATAGTGGTCTAAATCACACTCTATCCGATGGATATATGCAATGGTTTATGTTTGAATCAATTGAAAAATATTTTCCCACCGAAACACAAAATTTGTTCTTTTAATATCCTTTGTTCTTTAATTAAATATATATAAAAAACTAAATATATAAAAATATAAGGTTAAGGATATATATCTAAATCCTTCCTTGGCCCGCAAAACTTAATTTTGCCAATTTTCGTAAGGATCGAACAATAATTGCGACCTGTACTTTGATTACAAGAATAGATGGACGGAGAGACGGACATTGCTAAATCGGCTCAGATTTAGATCAGTTATTCTAAGCCGATCTGTATAATAAACGA
The DNA here is from genome assembly GCA_947397865.1 of Polietes domitor. Taxonomy (NCBI): domain Eukaryota; kingdom Metazoa; phylum Arthropoda; class Insecta; order Diptera; family Muscidae; genus Polietes; species Polietes domitor. Next base: position 114,732,443 of record OX377619.1, on the reverse strand, counting down.
TGGGTCTATCTCGTTTCCTTTTGGGTGTTACAAACAAATGCACAAATACATATTACCCTAGTGTAAGGGTATAACAATGTTTGTTTACATCACCACATAGATGTGCATAAAATGAGAAATGTCATAGTAACGGTACATTTTTATAAATGTCAAAAAGTATGATTAAATTTTAAATTTTAATAATTTAAATAAATGAAATAGTATCTTTATTGAAAATTTATTAATGAAACATAATTCTAAGTGATGATTTTAAGTTCTTGCAGATCTGCAAGTTTCTGCAATTGACGCAGGTTTTCGCTGCCGTTCAGGCGTCCGTAGCAAACGATCCAAATCAATCGATTCCGCTGCGTTCTGAAGAACTGTTCATCGCCAAGACGACTTTATGTTGAATTTTGCGTAAGGATCTTGGTTTATACCCATACAAGATCAAGCTGACTCAAGAATTGAAGTCGATGGACCATTTGACGTGACGTACATTGATGACGAATTTCATCGCAAAATCATCTTCAGTGACAACATATGCGTTATTGGTTTGGTGAAAATCCACATGTGCGATTCATCCACAAAAAATAACTTTTAGGTACGCTTCATTGACCTATATCTCGTTATTGTGAATGGCGATCGTTATCGCGCCATGATTTTTTTTTGGCCCGAATTGGAAAACATGCATGCACATGAAAAAACAAGTTACACAGCACACGTTACAATCGATTTATTGAAGAGTAAGTTTGGTGAGCGTGTTATCTCAAGAAATGGACCAGTCAATTGGCCGCCTCGTCCGTGCGATTTAACGCCTGTAGACTTTTTTCTTTGGGGCTACGTTCATTGGTCTATGGTAACAAGACGTTGTAAGAACTCAGCGCCAACATTGAACGCGAAATAGCGGCAGAATTGTGTGACCGAGTCATCCAAAATTGGGTCCAACGAATCGACCGCTGCCGACGTGCCCGCTGTGGCCATAAACGAAGTCGAGTTCCACTCAAAAATGTTTTGATTGTATTTAAAGTCGATCATAAAGTTTTGGAAATATCTCAAATGGCTTGGTTTATTTAAAAAATGTTGTCGAGTCCGTATTGGAAAACCCTATACATATTACTTAGTCCAGCGTAGGTTCACTGCCATCGTCGAATGTAAATATTACACTGTTGGTTGTTTACTTATTGCACTTGTGATCGATTTTTATGTTCCTCGCTTTCTCAATCAGCTGCCTGTAACATTTTGTATTTCCTTCTGTATCTGTTATGAAGTTTATCCGTTGTTTTGTTGGTAAGTTTATGATGTACAGCATCTCTTGAGTGAACCTTTTGTTGTAGTTAGGTTCGTTTGCAAATACACGTACACTATCAAAATTGGGAATTGTTGGTGCTCCATACAGTGTTGTATCAATGCGTATGTTTATTGTGCTATGTTCCTACCTCTTAACTTGAATTTATGTCCAGATACTCTGGTTTTTAATTTGTTTTAGGTTGTACCAACTTTGTACTGGTTGTACTTTTTGGCATTTTCCTCCAGATTTCCTTCACATGAAATTTCATACATAACATTATGTTTATCCATTGTCGGGATTTTACTTTTGGTATTGCTGAATAATTGTATTAGTGCAATTGTATACTTGTCTCTGTCATATATTTTCGATTTCCAATTCTTTCGGAAATATTCGGAACATATGTCAAAGAATTATAATTTCTGGGTTCCTTATTGAGCGCTCTCTGGATGTTCTATTTTATTATTATTTGGGAAGTTGTTGTGCTCCAATACATGTTTAATCCTAATTTTGTTATCTTTATGAAACTCTAAGTCACTGATGGATAGTACTTTGCTGTATTAATGATGATTCTTTTTGGATGTTTCGAGTAATAATTAATTAGCCTTCTAGACGCTGTAGGTTTTTGATACCAATATTGCGATTTTATTGTTTTTTCCATGCTTTATATAAGGTTACTTTCTATATATGTTTGTGTGCCACAAAATTTGAAATCAATTTTTGAAAGCTTTTTTCTCAACCAATTTTGCTCAAATTTTGCACACTTAATCATTTTCGATGACAATACAAGGAAATGGAAAAATTTGACCAATTGGACAAAGGGGCGTGGCACCTCCCATACGAAGTTAAAACCTATTATTGAATATTGTCAGTTCTATGACACCTAGAATGCTGAAATTTTGTGTAAGTGCATCTAGCATCAATTCGCATAGTTGTGCCAAAAATGGGCGGTATTGGAAAAGTGGGCGTGGCATCTCCCATACGAAGTTAAAACCTATTATTGAATATTGTCAGTTCTATGACACCTAGAGTGCTGAAATTTTGTGTAAGTGCATCTACCATCAATGTGCGTAGTTCTGCCAAAAATGGGCGGTATTGGAATAGTGGGCGTACCACCTCCCATACGAAGTTAAAACATATTATCGAATAGTGTCAGTTCTATGACACGTATAGTGCTCAAATTTTGTGTAAGTGCATCTAGCATCAATGTGCGTAGTTGCGCCTAAAATGGGCGGTAATGCAAAAGTGGGCGTGGCACCTCCCATATGAAGTTAAAACCAAAATTACACCTACTGTAATTTTGTGTAAGTGCATCTAGCATTAATGTGCGTAGTTGTGACAAAAATGGGCGGTAATGGAAATGTGGGCGTGGCACCTCCCATACGAAGTTAAAACCCATTTTCGAATATATGCCGTTCTATGGCAGATAAAAAACTGAAATTTTGCAGTAATTTTTCCTTCTACAAAAGATAACTAAAAAAGAATTTCTAGGCCCAATAGAATTCTGCTTACATAAAGCATGGATTTGAAAAAAGATTTTTTTTTTGATTTACTAGTTCTTACCACAACTGTATCCAAGTGTGGTAGTTGTCCATTTTGATCTTCTTCCATAGTAAATAGTAAAAATTTGTAAATTCTTTAATCTCATCCCATTTGTTTTCTATAACTATCACTGCTAAGTCCACCACGTCAAAAGAAATAATCTTCTCGTCATCTTTTATTGTCATGTCTTTTATCTTATTCCTAAATGGGTAATGTTTTTCACAATATTAACGATGTACTTGTACAGTTGACTAGATGGGGAATTGATTGATGAGCAAATCGGTCTCAATAGATATCCTTCCTTATGTATTTTGGGCAGTCCATGTATTCTAGGTGCTACCGCCACGTCAGTTTTTAATTTCTTGCGGTCCCATGTCGATATGATGTTCCGTTCCGAACTCTTCCACTAGTTCGTTATTTTTATTCTGCAAATTATTCGTGGCATCTTTTGTTAATCTTTGATATGTCATCAGGCCTCCTACTATACGTATCACCTGTTCTCTATATTCTTATTTATTCATTGCTCTGTGACATTACCCTTATCCGAATTTAAAGTTAAAATGCCTTTATTTTTGTTCAAAAACTTTTTCATTTCTACCACTCTGCGTTGTATGTATTTGTCTCTCCAATTTGTAAATGTGGTTGTCTATTGTTGTTGTTAAAGTTGTTCGTGTTATTTCTTGTTCTTTCTTGTCATTGTTTGCTTGTACAAGATTCTCACCATCCGCGATGTTCTTGAATATGTGGAATTGTTGTGTTGTGGGTAGTTCAATTTTCTGTCCTAGTGAGAAAAGCCACTCTACGTCATTATGGGATTTTTTGTTTTTGTTTAGTTAACCACTTTTCGTTATGTTTAATATTGAGTTCTTGAAGTTGTTGTTGTTTATACCAAAATTATTAAGACGCCGAGCTTGGGAAATATTATTTATTTTGGATTACTAGAAAAAGTTTAAACAGACTTTTAATAGTCGCTGGCAAAATAAAATTAGCAGAATTTATGTCTGAATATTTAGATTGTCAATCGTTATCAATTTATGAATGTGAATCAGATAATTTGAAACCTCTAGCACGACTAATACGGTATCCATAATCTACAGTTCCAGCTGTGGGTCTTGTAAGTAAAATTAGTACAAGAAAGGCAGCAAAAATTTGTGAGTAATTGGCTCAAACTGGAGTTAAAATTTCCACACCTTCACAACCAGCAATATATAAAGCAGTTACGAAATCAGCTCATCAAAAAGAAGATTTATTAAAAAAGCAGTTAAAAGAAGAAAAGTAGTTTTTTCACTTTGTTGGCAAAAATGTAATGGTAAAGAAGTCGAGGTGCTATTTTAAAACATGAATGAAAAGAAATCTACCTAGGGGTACTAGTTTTAGATGATGGTAAAGCCAATTATATATTTCAATGAATCAAAGATATTCTTAACAAGTTCGAACAGTGATACAACATAATTAAATACAGGAAAACCCCCCGACATATGTTACAATTGTGTACCATAATTAATCAACAATTACAACGGTCTCAAGCAAAGCTATACCAAAAAAATTGAAGCCAAGAACATAAAGTGGTGTGATAATATGCAGTATTAGTTTGAATTGTGAAATGCTTTCCGATATTTAAAAAAAAAGATTCAATTTATAAAATTTAAAGCTTTTCCGCCGATCAGCAATAAACGATGAAATTCGAGGACCATCCTTGCATTTTTAGCATTTATACTATTACCAAAATCGCAGTCAGAGTTATACCCAATTTGTGAGTTTAATTGCGGTCAATGTTTCTCAGATCACCAATTTCACGATGATAACTTTCAACTTTTAAACCTGTCATTAGCAAGATTCGAAAACGCCAATAAATGCTTTCTTAAACATTGGATACATTATGATTCATTAATCAAAAATCAGCAAAGGAGTAACATTTGAGTATAAGATAGAAAATGTCTGCGTACACTAATATTTTTTTGTAAAATTTCAACTTTATAAGCTTGGAAAACATTTTATTTATATTCAAGTTTTTTTATAATCTTTTTAATAGATACCTTTCTGCATTTCCCACCAATAAACATGATACTGGAAGTTATATTCGGCTTTTTAATTCAAAAATTATCGATAACTTTGTATCATTACCGAAAAATGAGGTGCAAGAAAAATTCGACGTATACATACTTTAAAACGAGGAATCACACAAATCTTCTTGGGTTTGTTCACTCCAATCACATGTTTCACATCAAGTATACTGAACTTAATCATATTTGAGTGTTTTGTTTAACGTTTACAACATGCCTTCTAAAAGAAAAGAAATAAATGCAAGTGAAAGGAAAATTATTGTACACTTATGGAGAACAGGCAAATACTTGCGTGAAATAGGAGTTATGGTGGAGCGAAGCCATTCATCTATTCAGCGAGTTATCAACAATTTTCGAGAAACTGGAACATTTGTATCAAAACCCCGTTCTGGCCGCCCTAGAAGTCTTAATGAAAGAGAGAAAAGAACCGTAGTTCGAACTGTAACGGAAAGAAGCAGCACAAAACTGTCTGATGGTGGGTGCCTTCGAATGAATGAAACACTTGACACGTCTAGTTTTAAATGTTTATTACATTAAATAACTTATTTATTAAATTAGGAGTAGTAAGAGTGAGATTAATTAATGATTCAATACAGAACGGCTTGAGTTCGTCAACACGTCTATTCTTGTTAAAATCTATACGACAACTGAACTGTTGACATCGTCCGTCCGTCCGAGTGTGTAAGTCAGCGATAGCGGCCTGAGCCTATACGCCCAGCTCCCACATAAATTACCATCCAGAATTTTGAAAACATATCCTCTTCTCAGATGTGAGTAAGAACTGTATATTTGGGATCAAGGGACGTAAAATTGTGTGGAGAAAAAGGTGTACTGCAATAAATAAAGAGAACTTAGCACCTACCGTAAAACACGGTGGTGGTGGAGTAATGGTGTGGGGTGTATGTCAGCTAGTGGCGTGGGTCAAATGGAATTTGTTGAATCTACAATGAATGCTGTCGATTATTTGAACATTCTCAAAAGAAATGTGAAACAGAGCGCTGCGAAATTGGGTCTTGAAGTGGATTTTTATTTCAATTCAAGGCTACATACACCCCCTCAATCACCGGATTTGAACCATAAAGCACGTCTGGTACTCCTTGGAAAGGCGTCTCCGCCAGCATGAAGGCATTACATCAAAAGCAATGCTGAAGGACATACTAAAGGAAGAATGGAATAATATAACTGCTGATGAGACCACTAAGTTAGTGGATTCCATTCCCAAAAGAAATTACTGAAAGGTATCAATTAAAAAGATTAAAAAAACTTGAATATTGAAAGATTTCCAAGCTTATAAAGTTGAAATTTTACAAAAAATATTAGTGAACGCAGATTTTTTCTATGTACAGTAGTTTTGACTTAGCTGGCACTTACTTAAGTGCCACTTTAAGATAACTACCAAAAAGTATTTTTCCGAATTCTGCTAGTGATTTCATATAAATAAATTGTTTTGCTGCCAATTGTTTACGTGCAAATTTTGAATAGCTGCCATTAATTTCTCTAATGTTTGCAAAATTTACTTTGTAAATTACTCATTTAGCAGCCACACAAAAATCGAAAGAAAATTTGAGATCAGAGTAAGCAATAACAGTTTTTCTCCTCTCTCACTCTCTTTCTCTCTTGTACATCACATTAAATATACACAAATAGTGCAAGAAAGACGCATACATACAACATAAACAAGCTCACTTTAGATGCGTTTACACACGAAGATTTATTGTACAACTTGAAAATTGTGACGAAAACTTAAAAATGTTAGCAATTTCTGATGAAAAATAAGTTTTTTCATTTACATACTGAACACATGTCCATTAAATAGAGAACTATTCTTCTCTCAAAAGTCGCCATAGAAGTAGAATCAGATTGAAGGCTGTTCAATAAATATTCATGTGTAAACACCAATTTTGAAGTATGATAGTATAAATCTATGAAGTATGATATCTACGTAAAACACGTCTTGTAACATTCATTGCAAATCTGAATCCCCGAATACAATTTAAGAGCATTGACTTGTCAACATATTCATTCGAAGCGTGGAGGTAGACGAAACAACTGATTTTGTTTAGTTTATTAATACAATGTCAAAAAAGAAAGTACCAGATATTGCTAAATCGACTCAGAAAGTGATTCTTCTAATAAATGATGGGTCTAACTAGTTTCTCTTTTCCTACAAAAAAATGCACAAAGACATAATACTCTAGTGGAGGGTATAAATATTGAAATACAATATTTACATCCAAATAAAACGGCCGTAATACAACCTTTGGATCAAGGCTTATACATTCGTTCAGGCATATTATAGACAACTTATTGTGAAAAATCAATAATCCGCCTTGGAAAGGAATGTTAATTTTAGACTTTTATAAGTCAATTTCACTTTTCGACGCCCTTATATACATAATTGAATTTATTTGAATTTTACTATGAAGTAATAAATGTCGTCACACTTTTTTAGGCCGGATTCTCTAAAGCTCCGGAATGTTATTTGCAAATTATGCAAGATATATATTTTCTTGAATTGGTCCCAGACCACATGGAATACGTAAATTGTGAGTCCATAAAATACAACTCACCAAGTGAAAAAATATTAAAATTGAAGGCGAAGATGAGGAATATGATTCCGATTCAAGAAATATCCCATAGACTAAGGAAGTATTAGAAGCCATAAGTGTATTCCAGCGATATTGTCACCATTGGTTATGTTTACTTTACTGATATTAGTAAAAATCACTTAGTGTGTTTTAAGTTAGTTAGAAGGGATGCCAATTTAGATGATTTAAGAAGCGTTAATTTTATACTTGGAATTACTGCTGATTTCTACAAGGAATTGTTTAAGCCCTCGTTATGGCATGCTAATGTTCAAGTTCGCCCATTTCTAAATTTTCACGCAGAACAAAAAGCTGCAACTCTCACTTAACGTCGCACAGTTTTTCCTTGCCTATTACCAGAATATGGGTGGTATGCGAACTAAAAGTAGTCAAGTCTTTATGGCATCGTCGCAGAGTGATTATGATGTTGTTATTCTTGTTGAAACATGGCTTAATGGAGATTTCAATGATGGTGAATTCTTTGATCTTAATACGTACAATGTTTTCCGCAAGGATCGCGATTTCGACAAAACACGTGGTCGTGTGGTGGTCGTGTGTTAATCGCAGCTAAAAAGAAATGTAAAACAACTATGATGGACCTGCCAAACAATGACTCAATTTTGAATCAACTGTGTATTCTAATGAAGTTCTGTTCGTTATTGTCTCGTATATTCCGCATGGAAGTCAATATTATTTTTTTGATGCCCATGCCCAAAATATCTCCAAACTCGCCGCAGATAATAAAGCTGATGGATGTTTGATACTAGGAGATTTTAATTTAAGTAACGTCAGTTCTTCCTAATTCAATTGGTATGTATCCGGCTAATGTAAATTCGGTTCAGGAGATTAATTTTATTGATACAATGCTTAGTTTATCTCTTGTGCAAATTTACAATTTCTATAACTCGCTTGGCAGATTGCTTGATCTGGTATTTGTCTCAAAGAATATTAAATTCGCCATTTTTATGCATCATGTGCCGATTATTGTAAATATTGAATTACATATATTCATTTCCTAGTTTGGCCAGCGCTGATGTTGAGCGATTTGATTATAATGCTTGCGACTTTGTTTTAATTAATCAACTTATACATAATATTGATTGGATGAATATGTTTAAAGATAAATCAATTCATGATTGTTATTCTACTTTTATTAACATAATAATAGATATTATGTTCGCTAATATAACTCCTTTAAAGCCAAAAAGTATAAACTTCCCTGGCCTAAAAACTGAAGAATTTGAGAAATAAATTCTATGAAGTCGTAATATCTACAAATTCGGTGTACAGTAAAAGAATGCATGAAAATTATTCGAGAGAATTTTCATTTTTGAACAAATTTCTTTATAAGCAGTATGCTTTGAAAATAAGATTAGTTGCAATCCTAAGGCATTTTGGAGTTTCATAAAATCTAAAAAGAAAAGTAGTGATTTCCCTTCTTCCATGTTATTTGGTGATGTGCGGGCTAGCTTAGCTCAAGACCAAGCTAATTTATTTGCTAATTTCTTTAGTTCTAATTTTGAATCGGGTTCACAATTGATGGATTTCGCTCTTTTGGACTATATTACTGCAGTCTCAGATTTAGCTTTTTTTAATATTTCTGAGAATGCTATTAGATCTAGTTTATATGATATTAATGAATCTGCAAGGTTAGATACTGATGGTATTTCAGCTTTATTTCTAAAAAAATGTTCATCTTCCGTCAGCTTCCCATTGCAGTATAACTTAAATTATTCTTTAAATATTGGCTTCTTTTTAGATTGCTGGAAAATTTCCGCTATTACTCCAATTCATTAATCTAGTCCTAAGGGGGACATTTTCAATTATAGGCCAATTTCTAAATTAGCCAATGTTGCCAAGTTGTTTGAACACTTAGTCTATGATAAGTTATTCTCTTTTGCTTGCCGATTTTTATCTGAACCTCAACATGGATTTATGAAAAATCGTTCAACGACATCTAATCTATTAATAGCATTGAAATGGGTCACCAAATTGATACAATTTACTTCGATTTTTGCAAAGCGTTTGACAAGGTTCAAGTATACTTCTCTTGAAGTTAGCTAAAATTGGGGTTCCACCTGCCCTAGTCAAGTGGTTTAGGTCATATTGTGAAAGTGAAAGACGTTGTTTTGTGGCTATTGATAATGCGATATCGGATATATATGTAGTCACGTCGGGTATTCCTCAAGGGAGTATTTTGGGTCACCTTTCTCTTTAACATTTTTATTAATGATATAAGTTCTTGCTTCAAGTGTTCTAATTATCTAATTTATGCGGATGATATTAAGTTGTTTTCTAAAATTACTCTTCCTCTTAATTCTATCCAAATTCAGGAAGATATTAATCGCTTGGTCTGAATTGAATCATTTACCATTAAACTTTGCGAAATGTTTTCATTTCCCGTTTGGTAGACGTACGAATTTGCTAAATACAAGTTATTGCATTATAAATCATGTTGTGCAGAAGCTTAGTAGACTTAGACTTAGGAGTTGTTGTTGATTCTAAATTGAATTTCAATTTGCATATTGATTTCATAATGCCTAAAGCTTATACTGTGCTTGTGTTTATAAGAAGAAATAGTAAAGAATTCTCTAATCCCTATACTCGTAAACTGTTGTATACAACATTTGTCAGGTCTAAATTAGAATATGGCTCTATGGTATGGAACCCGTGCTATGATATTTACTGTAATCGCGTTGAGTGGTTACAGAAAAAATTTATTAAATTTGCTTTAGTTTCTGTGCCATTTGTCAATCCCGTGCCGACTAATTCATTTGGAGTCTTTATCAAGTCGTAGATCAAAGAGCTCAATTTTATTTTTGTATAAACTAATTTGTGGTCGTATCGATTGTCCTTTTTTGCTTAGTCTTATTTGTTTAAATGTTCCATATAGATGTCTAAGGCATAATGATTTTTTTAATATTCCTTTTCATAGAACTAAGTATGCATCTTTTGAGCCTATTCTGAGGTCCATGAAGGAATATAATAAATAACCTAATAATTTAGCATGATATAGATTTGTCATATACTTTAAACAGATTTTTAGGAAACTCTAGATTTAATATACTTTTAAGTTTGTCTTGTCTGTAAGGATTGTACTCCATAGACATATGAATGAATAAATAAATAACGATATTTATATATTGCCGGATGTCAGAGAAGACCAAATTTTAAAATTGTCGCTAAAGACTTTAACAAAAGCCGATAACAGAATATTTTCGTATCACAATTTACTTCGTCAATTTCTTGAGGAATAAATTGTTCAAGGGGTATTTCAGACATCGTGAGCAGAGGAAAGTTCCGAAATTGAGCAGTAGAAATATTCACATGGATATTATTTTACGTGTTTTATTTAATAATCTATATAAAATCAAAAAAATTCCTATCATGTATATAAAAATTACATCTCGCATATCCAAACTACATCTTCGCTTTAATGAATTTATCCTAAGTGCATATTTTATTGCAGGTAAGCTAATTGGAAAGCTGCAAAATTTTGGCAGTTAAATAAATTAACTTATGTGCCATGTTCACTAAAGCCATGCAAAAGTAGATGTGGCAGCTAAGTCAAAACTACTGTATATCCATTTTGCTAATATACTAATATACACGTACTTTAAACTTAAAATTTTTATCCTACAATAATACTAAGGGTATAATAATTGTACTAGTTTTACGAAAAAAAATAAAATTTTCGAAAATAGCTTGAAATAGCAAAATTATGTACTCCACTAGCACAATCCAGCACAACTTTTGTTTTTGCAAAAAGAGGCAATCCCAGCGATTTTTTAAGTTTTTTTCACATATCTGGGCCAATTTTTATTTTTTTGAAAAACTTTTTACGGTACAATTGGGCACAATTCACACATAATGTTTTTCGCTAATAAAACAACATTCCCCACCTCGTGGTACTATGCCAAAAAATTGTGCATAAATCATAATTTCTGCTTCCAGGCCCGTACGCAGGATTTTCCCCTTGGGGGGGGGGGTTTCATCTACACTCATAAAAAAGTGAACCCTATAATGAGTTAAAATTATCTAAAATTTAGGAAACCAAGTACATTTTTACTAAATATAAGTAGAATTTTGCTGAATTTTTCCTAAATTGAAGTAGTTTCTCCTAAAACCTAGTAATTTTTTACTAAAATTAAGCAAAATTTTCCTAAAACAAAGTACGTTTTTACTAAATCTTAGTAAAATTTTGCTGAAAATTTCCTAAAACTAAGTAAATGTTTACTCAAATCAAGTAAATATTTTCTTAAACTGAGGACAATTTTGCTGATTTTTTCCCTTAAAACAAGTATTCTTTTAAACTGGAAAATTGTACTTAATACAAGGAAAAAAGTGAACTTAAAATAAGTACAATTTAACTAAAAAATTAGACAAATGGTTTTGCTTCAGAGTATGCAAAACTGATACAAAAAATGACAACATGAAATATTTCTCAAAAGATTCATGATACCTCTGCCATAAAGAGTTGAGCTATTACTCCATGATTGCTGAGATGGTAAGATAGGCGCCTTCGCAGTGGTTGTTTAGAATAATTCATAAAGTATTTAAGAAATAAGTCTCTACGAACGAACGAGAATTGCTTCTTAGATTAATATTCCAGATTTGTTTAACAATTTCAAATGTTTTTTATAAGTTCATTAATAATTAAATGTATGAAGATCTCGGCATAAATTTCAGCAAACATTTTAATTTCGTTTTAGGAAAAACATATTTTTAAGTTAACTTTAAGGAAACTTTACTCATACTTAGTTAATTTTCCAACTTTTTAGGATTAATTTTTTTCTGGAGCGTTTGGAAACGATTCATATTTTATTGCCAGGATCTTCGAGAAATATTTTGATACATTCGTCCGACAGACATTGTCGGCAAAATTGCATTTCAGTAATCCATCTATCAGTACACTCAAAGGAATATGTCAGTGCAGATTTACTGCTGTTAAAAAAGAGACAGCAGATTTGTATCCGCTGAGATGGTATTAAATTGTTGTTATTAAATTTCCAAACTTTTATTGCAGTACACAATTAAAAGTTCAAAGGATATAGCTCTAGTCGAATGTCAAGAAGTGGTATCGGTTAATAAAAATGAAAATTTTCCGAACAATTTGGTGTCCATTAGCGAAATTAGCACTACACAATCTTGAAATTGGCACAATTCGTTTAGTTTGTTTGTAAAGAGTGATTTTTTTGAGGTTAGGATTTTCATGCATTAGTATTTGACAGATCACGTGGGATTTCAGACATGGTGTCAAAGAGAAAGATGCTCAGTATGCTTTGACATTTCATCATGAGTAGACTTACTAACGAGCAACGCTTGCAAATCATTGAATTTTATTATCAAAATGCGTGCTCTGTTAAGAAAGTTCATCGCACGCTTCCATTTTATGGTCAGTTTAATCGACCCACTGAAGCGGCTATTCGGGCTATTGTGACTAAATTTCGCACCAAATTTACATTGTTGGACATTAAACCACCAAGACGCTTACGTAGAGTACGAACTGAAGAAAATATCGCAGCTGTATCGGCCAATGTTAATGATGACCATCAATTATCGATTCGTCGCCGTTCGCAGCAATTGGGCCTCTGTTACTCAAAAACGTGGAAATGCCAAAATTGGACTAAGCGGATGGACCACTTGAGGCGCAGCCGCGGTCAACATTTAAATGAAATTATCTTCAAAAAGTAAATGTCATGGACCAATCTAACGTTTCAAATAAAGAACCGATGAGATTTTGCAAATTTTATGCGTTTTTTTTTTAAAAAAAGTTATCAAGTCTTAAAAAATCACCCTTTATTTGTCATAACCTTTGTCCGAAATTCAAGAAAGTGTCCACGATTTTTTATGTAATTTTCGTGTTTTCACGATTTTTAAAAAGACCTTAAAAATTCTATATTTTATTGCTTCAGAAAGTCTAGAAGGTTTTAAAAAGTATATGTTCGAAACCTCTCTGGGGGTTTGAACCCCAAAACCCCCCGCGCACGGCCCTGTCTGCTTCGGAATATGAAACCAGAAAATTACCCAAAATGGCTAAATCCCATGAACAAAGCAACAACAAAAATCTAAAAAATTCAAACGCATGATTGGCTGGCCTTCATCCACAAAAAAAAAACGATTTCGATTTTTCGTAGTGCACCGTTAGTGTGTTTAACACACTCACGTTCCGTCAAATTCACCACTATATACATATGTACGTATCCTCACCTGAAATGCAAAAGGGCCTATCATCACTTTTCATAACTTTACAGGACGAGTAAAAAAACTTAGTAATGTGAAACCATTGTAGTTACAATACTTTCAAAACATAAAAATGCATTTACATACATACATTATAAATTAGGTCGCGTTCCATCATTGGGCCGAAAAAAATGCGACCACACAGTAAAAAAAAATTAGTTTCGTCAATAAAGTCGCTATTTTAGATAATTGATATGTATTTTGGTGTAATGCTCAATATTTAATCAAATTTTGGTTGTTCCGCCCTTTTGCATTTCTGGTGACGATATGTATGTGTGCTGCTGCAGTGCGAGTGTATGGACCGCTTTGGTGTGAACACAGTGACATGACCTGACCTAAATTTCGAATGTTACAAAAACGAATAAATATGATCACCACACGACACCACACCCTAATGCATAAATAAGGGTTAAATGCTAAGAGCTGAATGCTGGTCGCAATACCTAATGCACGAGAATATACAAAGTGAGTTCCCTTCGTGACCACACTCAAAATTCTTCAACAGGTCCAGAGCACATTGTGGTATCCTATTTATACGTGGCGTGCTGTTTCATAAAAATGGTGAATGTTGAGCATTTGTAATATGGGTCGCGCACACATACTCATGCATGCACACATTTGTATATACGAATGTACGCGCATATGTATGTGTATATACGCATGTACGTACGTACGTACGTACGTATGTGTGTGTGTATTTATACTTGTACATACATTTGGTGTGATTGGATTCACTTCTCTTACCTTAAAGATTCCTCTGGTTGTTTATAAACTACAATAGATTTGTTCACATTAAAACACTCCACTGGCGGCGCACACACACACGCTCTCTTGCTCGTTCTCCCTCTCCAGCAACACACACACTCTCACTGTATGTGTGTTCCAAAATATTTCATTTTAGAGGAGTCTAAATTTAGTTAATTTGAGTTTGGAAAATTATGTTGTGGTTCATGATTTCATTCTGAAGTCTCATTTAATTTAATAGTTTATTTTTATTAACTTTTTGTTTTAAACGCCCAGCCAATAGAACGAGTTTTTCTTTTTGAGCAACTGGGAATAACTCTATCGATTTTGTTCTGCGTCGAGTTGCGAAAAAAGTTCTCGTGTAATGATTGTAAATGATTGATTATAGATATATGTTCGTGTGTATTGTCTTCGGAGTAGTTTCAATACTTCACAGAAATTTCATTCTTTTATTATTTAACTATTTAGCACAGTACTAAATGCAAAGGAAATATTTTTTATTTATTTATTCCGTCCGAAAGAGAATTTTCCGTGTTGTTTTTATGTAAATGACGTCTTGTTTTGCTGCACTGACTATTATCCTTTTACGTTTTGCCAAGCTTAGTCGACAAAAAGCTCCTTCGTCGAAAGCTTTCCGCTAGTTGGGACAAAATCCTGTTTTGCGTTGGAAGGAACATTAGGTGTAGTCAAAAATGTTTACACAAATCCTTCCAGCACAGTGGATAGGTACGTACAATCTGTACATGTGCGTGTATGAATACACACGAACGCTCATATCGTCACACTAGTTTTAAAAGAGCGCCAGTTTTTTGGGTAGCTACTTCCACTAAATAACCCGTCACGTTGTTGGTAACACAGGAGGGACTTTCTATTTAAACCCATTACTACTTTACTAACTCCATAGTAGAGCAGAGGAGGAAAAAACGACACATTATTGTACACCAGTAGTGCAGAAGGTAGCCTGTTCAAATACATTCTTAAACTCTAGCATATACTTTAATACGTGGCAAGTACTTCTAGCACGTGTATGTATATACATATGTCGGTGATGATAAAGGCATACAACGTGCTGAAAATGTTTTATTTCGTGTGTGATAGGCCGGGAACGTCATTAAAACGGAAATGAAATAGAAGAATTCTCGGTTTGCATTTTTAATTAAAAAAGCGTTTGATATACAAGCGACTTAAACATAAACAAAACTAAACTGAGTTTTCTTGGAGAAAATATTAATTAATATTAAAATTAAATAACATTCCACATTCAATGTCATTAGGGCTGCTTTTCTTTAAGACTGGATAAATAAGCTGCGATAACAAAAACATAAAACTGAAAATAAAAAATTATTTTTTAAAATTGTCACCAAGAGCAATATCAATGTGTGCATAAAAACAAATTTTGATAAAAATAATTTTATTTTAAAAAATTTTTACTTAATAATTATTAATTATCCAGTGTCAAATTTATGGTTATCGAGGCTAAGTCAAAAAAGTCAACACAAAATATTTTTTTGAAAATTTGTTTTGTTACACATATTTATATTGTAGTTGGCGACAATGTGAAAAACTATTTTTGTATTTTGAGTAAAAATGAACTTTTTATTAACGTTTTTGTTATCACAGCTTTTTATCCCAGCCCTACTGATCAGATCTATACACATGGACATGTCCCAATGTCGACGTGAAATTGAAAAATATCTAATGAAAATATAAATCAAACGTATGTACGTACTACTTTAAATTCGTGAATATGTGTTTCGTGTACTCCAAAAACCATGCAACTAATAAATTCACTCTCACGCACTCGATCCGATAATACAACAGAATTTTTTTATTTTTTCTGGTTGACGGATCGCGTACGTCTGAAAATGAGAATGTGAATGTGTCATGTCTATGGTTTTCTCTAAAGAGTAAAAGAGAATCGAAATACGATTCTCTTTCTACTCTTTTTCATTCCAGACTTGGACTCTTCTATGTATGCTGTACAAATATCACACTGGGCATTTTTTTCAACACGTTCAAAAACTAAAAAACAACAATTTAATAGAAATTACATGCAAACAAACAATATCACGATTTCCAGAGGGTCGTATTATTGGATGCTAAGATTGATTTTTTATGGTTTTTCAAAGTGACAGCTAAAAACTGATATTTCTTAGAAGAATTTTGTAAAAGGTTTTATGAAAAACTAGCAGTACCCGCTGCTTCGCACGCGAAAAAGCCAGTTAATTGTTAATTTTATCCGTCTTTGTTTTTGGATAGTATTTATTTAATTTTCTTTTGGTGAATATAGATAAATCTAAAATAGTAATTTGGAAACCTCCTATTAGCTACCACTCACACACAGTCAAAGGAATGTGCTTGTCGATATGCACTATTTTAGCTGAACTACATCGTATGTATAATTTTTATAATTTTCTACCAAGTTTTGAACAAAATATTACAACCATTTGTATCCTCGATCTCATGTTTCTAGATTCAGCCAGCTAGTTTATAACTTTTTGCACTTCTTTCCCAAAATGTACACATTTTGAAAAATTACTGTAGGTAACTTGTGTTTTTGCTTCCCCTAAAAATATGTACTTTTTTTGTAACATATTTATTCCTTGTTGTCCCGTATCCCCCCATTTAAGTACAAATTTTGAAATATCCATTTATGTTGCGTGCTTACTTAATTAAATGATTGTACAGCATTTTTATCCCTTTTCGTCCCGCGCACCCCTTAAAAGTACAAATTTTGAAAAATCAAACTACTGCGCTTCTATATGGTCAGAGGAATTAACACACTAAATATCACGATTCTAGCTGTAATACTAAAGTTGGTACCATTTTTATCCTTTTTGTCCCGCTCGCAACTTAAAAGTAAAAATTTCGAGAAATCCATTTATGTTTCAAGTCTACGTTGTCAGAGAAATTTAAACGCAAAATTTCACGACTATAGCTGAAATATTTTAGTTGGTACTATTTTTATCCCGCTCATTGTTTATATGTACAAAATTTGAAAAAATCGTTTAGATTTGCGCTTCTCGTTGTCAGTGGAACTTACACACCACATTTCACGACTATAGCTCCAATACTTTAGTTGGTACTACTTTTATCCCTTGTTGCTCACCCCCTATAAGAAAATTTCAAAAAATCCATTTAGATTGCGCTTTACAAACAGTTTACACTCCAAATTTCCCGACTATAGCTGCAATTCTTAAATTGGAACCCTTTTTGTCCCGCCTACCCCCTAAAAAGTACAAATTTCGAAAAATCCAATCAGTCAGTCATATATATATATATATATATATATATATATATATATATATATATATATATATATATATATATATATATATATATATATATAAAAGAGTTGCGTTACTGACTGACTGACTGACTTATCATTGACCAGCCCCCAGACCAAACGGCTGAAGCCAGGGTCATGAAATTTTCAGGGTAGTTCCCAAATATGACGTAGATGTCGACTAAGAAAGGGTTTTACGAAATTCGTACTTTTAGGGGATAAAATGGCCCAAAAAGGGATAAACATCGAACCTTCATCCTGACTAAACGGCAGTAGCTATAAACATGAAACTCGGTGAGTTCCTTGCAATAACCATGCAGACGAGCTACAAATAGGGATTTTTCGAAATTTGTACTTTTAAGGGCCGAGCGGGACAAAAAGGGATAAAAATGGTACCAACTAAAGTATTACAGCTAGAAACGTGAAATTTGGTATGTAAATTCCTCTGATCATATAGAAACGAAGTAGAATTTGATTTTTTCGAAATGTGTACTTTTAAGAGAAGAGCGGGACAAAAAGGGATAAAAATGGTACCAACTAAAGTATTACAGCTAGAAACGTGAAATTTGGTATGTAAATTCCTCTGATCATATAGAAACGAAGTAGAATTTGTTTTTTTCGAAATGTGTACTTTTAAGAGAAGAGCGGGACAAAAAGGGATAAAAATGGTACCAACTAAAGTATTACAGCTAGAAACGTGAAATTTGGTATGTAAATTCCTCTGATCATATAGAAACGAAGTAGAATTTGATTTTTTCGAAATGTGTACGTTTAAGGGAAGAGAGGGACAAAAAGGGATAAAAATGGTACCAACTAAAGTATTACAGCTAGAATCGTGAAATTTGGTATGTAAATTCCTCTGACCATGTAGAAACGAAGTAGAATTTGATTTTGCGAAATTTGTACTTTTAAGGGAATAGCGGGACAAAAAGGGATAAAATTGGTACCAACTAAAGTATTACAGCTAGAAACGTGAAATTTGGTATGTAAATTCCTCTGACCATATAGAAACGAAGTAAAATTGGATTTTTCGAAATTTGTACTTTTAAGGACGAGCGAGACAAAAAGGGATAAAAATGGTACCAACTAATGTACTACAACTAGAATCGTGAAATTTGGTATGTAAATTCCTCTGACCATATAGAAACGAAGTAAAATTGGATTTTTCGAAATTTGTACTTTTTAGTGGGTAGGCGGGACAAAAAGGGTTCCAATTTAAGAATTGCAGCTATAGTCGGGAAATTTGGAGTGTAAACTGTTTGTAAAGCGCAATCTAAATGGATTTTTTGAAATTTCCTTAAAGGGGGTGAGCAACAAGGGATAAAAGTAGTACCAACTAAAGTATTGGAGCTATAGTCGTGAAATGTGGTGTGTAAGTTCCACTGACAACGAGAAGCGCAAATCTAAACGATTTTTTCAAATTTTTTACATATAAACAATGAGCGGGATAAAAATAGTACCAACTAAAATATTTCAGCTATAGTCGTGAAATTTTGCGTTTAAATTTCTCTGACAACGTAGACTTGAAACATAAATGGATTTCTCGAAATTTTTACTTTTAAGTTGCGAGCGGGACAAAAAGGATAAAAATGGTACCAACTTTAGTATTACAGCTAGAATCGTAATATTTAGTGTGTAAATTCCTCTGACCATATAGAAGCGCAGTAGTTTGATTTTTCAAAATTTGTACTTTTAAGGGGTGCGCGGGACGAAAAGGGATAAAAATGCTGTACAATCATTTAATTAAGTAAGCACGCAACATAAATGGATATTTCAAAATTTGTACTTAAATGGGGGGATACGGGACAACAAGGAATAAATATGTTACAAAAAAAGTACATATTTTTAGGGGAAGCAAAAACACAAGTTACCTACAGTAATTTTTCAAAATGTGTACATTTTGGGAAAGAAGTGCAATAAGTTATAAACTAGCTGGCTGAATCTAGAAACATGAGATCGAGGATACAAATGGTTGTAATATTTTGTTCAAAACTTGGTAGAAAATTATAAAAATTATACATACGATGTAGTTCAGCTAAAATAGTGCATATCGACAAGCACATTCCTTTGACTGTGTGTGAGTGGTAGCTAATAGGAGGTTTCCAAATTACTATTTTAGATTTATCTATATTCACCAAAAGAAAATTAAATAAATACTATCCAAAAACAAAGACGGATAAAATTAACAATTAACTGGCTTTTTCGCGTGCGAAGCAGCGGGTACTGCTAGTATATAGATAAATAGAAGGAATCAATTTCTTTTGAATGATGCCTATCGGACGAAGAATGACGTCACTGCCTCAATTTTTGTGAAATAATTTTATACAGGAGATGAGTTTTCAGAGCCAAAATTTGCAAGCACGTTTTACAAAAATGAACGCTGTGGCGTCTATTTCCTCCCGATGTTCATCATTTAGGCATCGTTCGAAAGGTATTGCCTGCTACTATTTATTTTTCATAAAATACTACCACAAAATACGGAAAAGTTTTCAATTGACAAAATCAAAAAATTGAAAAAATACTATAAAATTTCAATAATTCGCCCAATAAGTTACTCAAGTCCAATAATCAGTCTATAATTTCAGATTTTTTTTGATTTGAACTGGGATATGGGAAGGAAATATTTTGCAAATCATTAAATAATCCAAACTTTAGGCCTGTTCGATAGTTTAAAAAGAAGAAACCTGATCAGGTGGCAACACTTTTATCCATTGGTTATATTTAAATAAATCCATATGTCTGTCTATCTGTTTGTTTGTTCCGAAATCACGCGTAAACGGCTGAACCGATGATGGTGAAATTTTCAGTACAGATAGATGCAGGTCTGGAAGTTACTATAGGCTATAGAATTTTTTCAAAATTTGCGCTGTGGGCGGATGGGGATGACAATAGTGTTTTTTGAGTTGGAAGGCTGAAAATTAGTACATATATATTACTGACCACGAGAAACATCAATTTGGTGCCGATATTTGGAATTCCGTTTTGTGGGCGGAGTGGGCGTGGCAATAGTGTTTTTTGAGGTAGAATTTAAACGAATATATTACTGATCATGACAAAGATGAATTTGATGGCGTATTTTGGATTTTCGTTTTGCGGGCGGAGAGGGCGTGGCATAAGTGTTTTTGAGAGCTAGAAGGCTAAAAATTGGTACATATATTGCTGACCACGAAAATGATAAATATGATGCCGAAATTAGGATTTTCGTTTTGTGGGCGTGGCAAAAGTGTTTGAGATAGAAGGGTGAACATTTGAACGAATATATTACTGACCACGAGAATGATAAATATGATGCAGAAATTTTGATTTTCGTTTTGTGTGCGAAGTGGGCGTGGCAATAGTGTTTTTTGAGCTAGAAGGCTGAAAATTGGAATGTATGTATTACTGACCACGAGGAAGATCAATTTGATGTCGAAATATGGGTTTTCATTTCCTTTGCGGTGGGGCGTGGCACAAAGTGGTTTTGAGATCTAGATGGCTGAAAATTGGTACATATATATATCTGATCATGAGAAAGATAAATAAATTTGAATTTTCGTTTAGTGGGCAGTGGAGGCGTGGCAAAAGTTTTTTTTGAGCTAGAAGGCTGAAAATTGGAACGTAATTTTACCATTTGTTCGGTCGGATTCCAGCTAGTCTATATTTATGTTATCGTATGCAATGTTTAACATAAACATGTACTACATTTTTTCCACCAGTCATAATACCATTGCGACTGCTATGTAATGTTCATTATGATTAATATGATCTTAGCTAATAAGATATTTTGTAGATATAAACTATTTGGTAGCATTGGATTTTGTTCAGTTCAAGTTTGCACTCTGATTAATAAAGTCTTTTTTAAAAAGAGCTTTACGCGTTAAAATATTTAACTGGCGCCCAACTAAAAGGAAGTCACCCCACAGGCTACCGACCACAGTACATCACAGTACACCACAGGTTACAAATAACCGCATCCCATAGGCTGCTGGCGTAGAGGATCAGTGAAGACGTCGTTGACGAAACCGGCAAATTAATTTCGTTTGCCTGGCTCCCCAGTACTAGCAGAAAAGGATAACGCCGACAACGGAAATTTGTGATGATCATCTATAACTTCTTGTAAGCATTAAGTGATTAGAATCCCCACTGCGAATCCTACGGGACCCATCCAGTGGTCATAAGATAAAGATATATTAAAAGTGAGAAATAAAATTAGTTAAGTAAAATTACATTAAGAGAAAGTGATTAGAAAACCACTGCGAATCCTACGGGACCCTCCAGTGATAATAAGTGTATTTAAAATGTTCCTGCTTCTGCGGCATTAGAATCTCACAATGCCCCTTTAAATTGGCATTGCATTTCTAAATGTTTGACATTGCATTAAGCGGATAAACGTGACTTGACGACACTCTTATGTCAAATGTCGATATTGTCACAGGGAAATAAATATATTGAGGAGTATTATCAAACTGTTTGCTCACATCTGTCTCTTATTACGAACAAACTTTCCTGTTTAGATATTGGTCAAGAGGCCAAAGATGTTCTTACTCAGACGTATAGGGACAAAGCTTTAGATGCTGTTGTTCTAGGGTTGGGTGGAGGATTCTCAGAACTTATTTTTGCAAGAGAACCAACTGATCTTCCACAGGCGTTACATTTATGTTTAAAGTTGGAAAACCAACGTCTCAGAGCGGATTATGCTCGCTCTTTCAACAATTCAGGCAGGGCTGTTAAACGGAATTCGAGACTACCACCTCCAGTTCCACAGAGACAATCTTTCCAGCAACCAAATTATCCACAATCGGCTTATCTGTCACAAAATTCGCATATTGCTTTGGCACCTCAATACTTTTATGATTCCGTCCCTTGATGGCAACCTCAACATATGCCACAAGTGCAATTGGCTATGAGGAATCAACCGGTTTCTTACTTCCAATCCCAGAGACCACTTGCACCCAAACCGCAACCACGTTCGGAACCCATTGAGGTAGATCAATCCATGAAATTTAAAATGGTGAACTGTAGGGAAAAGTCCTCAGGGACAATCCGAAAGACAAACTCACCCAAGTAAATTTCAGAAAAATTTCCATTTAGATGTCGATTCAGAAGAGGGAGGATGTGTCGAATCCGATTATGAACTTCAAATGAACAATTATGAGGATGAAGGAAAGTTACCACCCTTGGATGAATATGTTCAGAATTACGACCAAAATCAGGATGATTCTCAGTTCATTTTAAGACTTTGATGACGTTCATTTTTTAAATTAACAAACTCGTCTCTGCCGTATTTTGAGTGCAGGACGAGTTCTGGTCGAATAATAAGAATTCTCATTGATACAGGATCTAACAAAAATTATGTCCAACCTAGTTTGGTTAAAACGGCTATACCCAATGAAAATGAAATATTCTCAAATTCTGTTGCTGGAAGGACTAAGATAACTCACCATACATATATGAAGTTATTTGATAAGAACATGAAAGGGATTATTTTTTTAATGCCAGCATTAAGATCATTTCACGTAATTTTTGGTAACGATAGCTTGAAAGAGTTATCAGCTGTCATATATGGGGCAAAAATTAGACAACAAACTTCGCAATCCGTTAATTCGATTGATATAAAAACTAACCACATGTCAGAACAGCAGCAGGATAAGATAAGGAACATTATTTTACAATATAAGAATTTGTTTAGTGATCCAAACGAGAAATTGACGTACACTTCCTCTGTAGTAGCAGATATACGAACGGAGAAAGAAACACCGGTGTATTCTCGTTATTACCCTTATCCAGCTCATTTGGAGGATGAAGTTGAAAGACAGGTGCGTGAGCAGCTTGATAATGACATCATCAGACCATCTCGTTCACCATATAATTCGCCAATTTGGATAGGGCCCAAGAAATCTGATTCAGGAGAAAAGAAATATAGAATGGCAATTGATTATAGGAAAATCAATGAAATAACGGTTGCTGACAGATATCCGATCCCTGAAATAAATGAATAATAAGTGGTTTTCAGTGATCGATTTGAAGAGTGGGTTTCTCTTGACTTATGCTTTGAGGAATAAAAACACCAATTATAAATTGAAACGATGGAAATCATTCCTGGGAAATTATAACTATGAGCTATGTTACAAACCGGGAAGTTCTAATGTGGTTGCTGATGCATTATCTAGACCTTCGCAAGAAATCTTGCATACTGAGTCAATGACAACTACGCAGCATAGCGATGAGAGTTCTATGCATACTTTGATTCAGTTCACCGAAACACCGGTAAATGTTTTTAAAAATCAACAACAAATTTTGGTCCGATGGAGAGTCACCCTCGTATAAATTCGAGATTATATTTCCAACGTATCACAGGCACTCAGTGGTAATACCATCACCAAACGTGGAAAATCTGATCGATATTCTTAAGAGATATTTAAATCCGTCCGTGACAAATTGTATTATGACTTCGGATGAAGTTTTGGGTAAACTTCAGGAAGTATTTCAGATCCACTTTAATAAATATAGGGCAAGGCTCATTGTCACATATCTTGTGAGTGAGGAGGAGCAGGAGACTGTAATAATAGCGGAGCATAATAGAGCGCACCGGAACAGTACTGAGAACAGAATTCAATTATTGTCGAAATACTTCTTTCCAAAGATGCACGCGAAGATAAAGAAGATAACTAGTGCATGTAAGCTCTGTAAGGAGAACACCACAATTCTTTTTGAGACTCCGATTCCTCAATTTCCGGGACAAATTGTGCATGTAGATATATACATCACTGGGAAGACACCTGTTTTAACTGCTATAGATAAGTTCTCAAAGTACGCGCAGGCGAGGATTCTAAGTTCAAGAGCTACTGAGGATGTAAAACAACCGTTGAGAGAGATGCTCTTATCATTTGGTATGCCAGAAATAGTTGTTATAGACAACGAGAAATATCTTAATTCTTACACGTTTATCTTTATGCTGGAGAATCATTATAAAGTTAAGGTTTTTAAAATTCCGCTTAGTGAATGGACTGGTGGAACCGTTTCACTCAACCTTAACTGAATTGATGACTGAAGCCAGTAGAGGCATTTTTTGGTGTTGTTACTAAATCAGTTCAATGGGACCATATACATTAGTAATGAACCCCAGACATTAAGCGGTACATACATCGCGCAGTACCACACTGCATCAATACGCGGCGATGATCTACACCTTTTTTGATGTTACTGTTCTACAACCTCCGCCGCCATTACTTCAACCAAGACATCCGAATACGGAAATTGAAGAGATTTTAACATTGGAAACTGTTAAAGAACTACATCAACATCACCAATTCTATTGATCTGCTGGGAAAGAAACACGAAACCAGAAACTAAAGATTTTCTCCGAATTTCACAAATTCGATACTTTTGATGTAAACATGCAAACAGAGACGTTCGCACTTGAGAAGGGAGGTATTATCGTATGCAATGTTTAACATAAACATGTGCTACATTTTTCCCACCAGTCTACATCATAGGATTTGTTATGCGACTGCTATGTAATGTTCATAATGATTAATATGATCTCTAATAAGTTATTTTGTAGGAATAAACTATTTGGTAGCATTGGATTTTGTCCAGTTCAAATTTGCGCTCTGATTAAAAAAAGCTTTGCGTGTTAAAATATTTAACTTATATAAAAGTTACTGGCTGACTGACTTATTGACTTATCATTGACCAGTGCCCAGACCAAACGGCTGAAGCCAGGGTCATAAAACTTTTAGGGTAGTTCCCAAATATGACGTCGACGCCGACTAAGAAAGGGTTTTACGAAATTCGTACTTTTAGGGGGTAAAATGGGACAAAAAGGGCTAAACATCGCACCTTCGTCCTGACTAAAGGGCAGTAGCTAGAGACATGAAATTTGGTGTGTTCCTTGCACTGGCCATGCAGACGAGCTACAAGTAGGGATTTTTCGAAATTTGTACTTTTAAGTGAGGAAAGAGACAAAAAGGGGTAAAAATTTAAGTTTGCAGCTATATTCGTGAAAATCGGTATTTACATTTACATAAATGGATTTTTCGAAATTTGCACTTTTAAGGGGCGAGCGGAACAAAAAGGGATAAAAATGATACCTACCAAAGTATTACAGCTGGAATCGTGAAATTTAGCATGTAAATTCCTCTCACCACACAGAAGCGCAATATAAATGCATTTTTGTACTTTTAAGGGATGAGCGGGACAAAAAGGAATAAAAAATTTTAACAAATTGTATTGCAGCCAGAATCGTGAATTTTGATATGTAAATTCCTCTGACCATACAGAAGCGCAGTAAAATTATATTTTTCGAAATTTTATACTTTTAAAGAGTGCGCGGGACAAAAATTGTGTACAGACCTTTACGTAAACGCGGAACATAAATGGATATTTCAAAATTTGTAGTTATAATACGGGGCGACAAGGGATAAACGAGTTACCAAAAAAAGTACATGTTTTTCGGGGAAGCAAAAATACATGTTACCTATAGAGATTTTTCAAAATGCGAACTTTTTGGAAAGAGGTGCAAAAAGTTATAAAGTGGCTGCATCTGGAAACATGAGATCGGGGATATAAATGCTCGACATTGTATGGGGGTATATTAAAGCCTGCAACGATGTGACCCGCGTTAACCATGTATGTTTATAGGTCAAATATAATATGTAAAGTTTGGCACCGATCGGTTAAATATTTGGGAGCAACATTTGTATGGTGGCTTTATCTAAATCTGAACCAATCTTACCAACTCATCATCATAGATATTGCTATCTGGATTATGATGTGTTGAGAGGATACTCGGGTAAAATATGTGGTTTCTAGATCGAAAAAAGTCAAGCCAGGAGTGTCATTTGTACGGGGGCTATATCTAAATCTGAACCGATCTTAACCGCTTTCCCCACAGGAGTTTTTAGTTGCATTATAAGATATACAAATTTAAAGAAAATCAAGTACAATATGTGGTTTCTAGATTGGAAAAAGACACATCCAGAGCTACATTTTTATGGGGGCTATATCTAAATCTGAACCGATTTACTTCAAATTAAGTAGAGTTCGTCCTTGATCCACAAAACTTACTTGTGCCATTTTTTGTTAAGATCGGACAATAATTGCGACCTGTACTTTGATTACAACAATAGATGGACAGACGAACGGATCGACTCAGAAAGTGATTTTGAGTCCATTTGTATAATAAACGATGGGTCTAACTCGTTTCCTTTGGGTGTTACAAACAAATGCACAAAGACATAATACCCTAGTGGAGGATATAAATATAATCAGGTCAAGATAAGCGATAAATTTGAAAATATTTCAATTGATAAATAGAACCTTAGTTTAAATTCAGAGGGGAGTATTGTAGGGTCGAATCTGCTTGTTACATGTAAATTATTTTCTACTACGTATATTTTCAAACTAGTACGTTTTGAATTTTGTTTAATGAAAACTTTTCATGTTTTGAAAAATGTAAAAAATAAACTTCAGTCCAAGGCGTATTTATAAAGCACGAGCCCAGCTGACTGAAATTTTTTTCATTCCAAAGTAACCGAAACTGTCAAATCCCATATATTTTGCTTTGCCAGTATGGCTCACCATTCAAAAAATTACTTGTATTTTGTAGTTGCCGAATTTGTTGTTGTTCTAGTGCTATCACCTGTATAAATACGCCTTGCTTCAGTCTGTGAAAAACTTTTCGAAAGATAGTCAATAAATAGTTAAATTTCTTTAAATTTCATTTTCTTTTCTGTGTGCGTCCTTTCATAATCGTGCTTAAGAGAACAAAATGTCTCTTTGCCTCTAGTTTCCGACGAAAATCATCCCCAACTCTGCTCTACTAACAAAACCGCTTCATTTCACGCATCGATGATCAACGACACGATGCCGGTACGGCACATAGCCATAAGTAGGAAAAAAGAAACATTCAAAATGTGGCCACAACTTCATCAACCCGCAGCAAATGCCTGTAATATAAAAATAATATACATCTCTGCAATATTCACCCAAGGTTTGGGCTACACAGATGTCTTCCTTCATGCGCACAATACCACGCTACCTTCAACACAACCATATATGCCCCTTCCGTAATTGTATTATCCCTACATCCACACTTCTGTGGTTCAAGTCTCCACTCATATAACACATAACTCTCCTCAAATCCTGGCCATGAACCCTTTTACGACACTTGACGATTTATACCAGCTAATGCTGTATATGAGTTAACCGAGTATGCCAGTTAGTCCCAAACTATATACTACATTTTGTATTTTAGGAAGAATTCAAGAAAGTATATATATAGAATGTCCATTTGATAAAGGAACATATCCTAAAAGTTTAAGCCGTGATATTTATAGTGTATCTTGATTCTCGAATCAATTCTTACCCAAACATGGGAACATGTTGCCACTCAATGTGTTAAAAGATAGCTAACTGCAGAGCGGATCGATCAGATCGAAAATGTTACGAGTCTTTTATGTTGCGTTAGCCTAACCATACGTAATAGCTTTGTCACACTGCATCCGAAATCTAGCTGAAATGACATAAGGTCGACTTACAAATGTCAGATGCCATACAAAATTGACGTTTGAAAATCGACCTTATGTTATTTCAGCTAGATTTCTCATGCAGTGTGACAAGACTATTAGTTTACTTTTTCGTTAAACATATTTCTTCATGAAAATGAAAGTTATTGTAATAATTGTCCTTTATTTCCGTAAATTTTCGAGAACTTTTGTTTTTGTACGGGGACCACTTGGAGTGTTGGCATGGGGGGTAAACATTGGGGTAAAAGTACCCATGGGACAGAAAGAGCTGTTTCTGGTACAACATAATGTAATTGTAATTGTAATATGTAATTTCTAAGTTCTCTATTTTGGTAATTTTTCGTGCAATTTCATTTTTTTTGTATGGGGTATCAAGGAATGGAGGGTAAGCTTATATATTGGGGATACAAAAATAATGAGGATTGTTCATACATTTACCACCCTAGAGACGAGCGTCAATTTTCCCATTTGCCCCATTTTCGATCTCACGAGCGCGTGTTGAAACGCGTGCGGCACACAGTTAGACTGATCAAACCCGAGACCGAAAACAGGGTCAACCGGGTTTTTCACCAGAAACCGACCGTCGGGGTTTTTAAACTCTAGGTTTTTGGAAACCCGGTTTTTTTATGTCGGTCTCAATTGGTTTTTCATAGAAGTTTGGAGAGAATTTGTTTAAAATATTCCGCCTTTTTAGGAACCGCATATTAGCTAAACAACTTTACGAATACAGCAAAACTGTGAGTCTAAAATGGCCTAGGTTTCACATGCATTTCTTATGAGTAGAAGAAAAATCGCCGCAGCGGCAGTTGACCGGTTGCGGATAACGGCGATCAATACAAATAAGAATGTATGTGAGCGAACGCCACCAGCGTATTTGTAAGGAAATAGACTTTTTATTTTTAGAGGTGTTTTCAGTAGCGTTTATATCACAGACGGTTTGACACAAAGATCATCATTAAACAATCCAGTATTCATTTCTGGGGGCGACCGCAGCCATTTTTTCGCGTTTTTTGTGAGGACGTAGCTTCGTTTATGGTATAATAACGTGCCTTGATATCGTTGGTATCGTCTGAAAAGTTGATGAACTCCCCTTTACGAATATAAGAGCAAAGTGAATTTCATTTTCATTATGATTTATTTCTTATTTTTTATGTATTTTTGCTCTTTTATTCTCTACTAATTCAGACAAGAATGTCTGGAGTAAATTTCGAAAGATTTTAGTGCACCGAATCTGATCATGACATCAAAATTGTCTAATCCCCAAGAACGAGTATGTACAATTGGTCTACTTTTTGTGAAATTATTGTTTCAAGAATAACCCAAAAAATCCGGCCAACCGGCAAAAAACTCCCAAATTTGATGCCCCCAAATCTCGACTATGTTGATGCATTTAAAGTTCATACATGTAAAATCAGTTGAAGAGTTCATCATCATTATATGTTATTTTATTGCATTTTCGTTTAGTTCATGGAATACATGTGCTCATGAGGTGTTCTTTTTTTTTTTTTTTTCTTTTCCTTCTCAGGCAGGCAGTGGTTTACCAGAAAGTTGTATTTATTCAGTATGGCCAATTTTCTACAGAATAAAACTGTATTAGTTTGGCATTAATACTCGTAGTCCTAGTTAATGATTGCCAAAACAACACTCTGCTTATAGCGGCAAACATCGCTTTAATTTCAAAAAACAACAAAAGAAAATGCACATGTTCTAAACAGTCGATAAGTTTATAGGAATGACTAGGCAGGATATTTGGTGTGATTTGATATTTAATGATTAATTAACAAAAAACGGTATCGGCTAGTACCCCCTGATTTTTTGCAACTGTAGAACTGACATATTAAACTTAAATTATTTATTAAGCTATAAGAGCTGGTTGACTCGATTAAAAATACAATGGTTTTTATCGGAAAATTCATCGTAACACTAGCAATTTTCATTTAATTGTGGACTCAAGTGATATCACTGCTAATGATTTGTTTTAACGTATCTATTACAATAAGAAATATATGATGATGTTTCATTTTATGTTGCATGGGAGGTAGGCTTATTTGTGGGCGGATTGGTCTTGATCTCATTTGACAACATAGGGATGTGTGCGAAATTTCAAGGCCCTAGCTCTATTCCTTCTAATTTGCCGCAGCTTGTATGAAAATATTCCACTGTGCGGCACGGCAATTTCCAATCGATTGAGTTCATATTTTTTGTCAATTATCGCAAAAGTAGGCGCAAACAATGACTACCAGAACATCATGGGTCAACATGGTGATATGAACGATAACCGAGAATATCCGACGAAATTCTGCAACACCAACAAAATTGTGATTGGAGAAACTTTGTTTCCCCATAAAATAACTCACAAGGTTACATCAGTCTCCCCTGACCACCACCTTGTTATAGTGTCGTGTGAGAGAGACGCCGAAACTCCAGATACTTGTTATCAACACCTTAGAACTCGAATGGTAAATGCGGACACCTCAAACTCCGTTGATGACAACTGGAATGCTATTAAACAAGCATTTCTAGCAACGAGCCACCTGCAAGGAATGGATATCAAACGAAAGCTGGAAACTGACTAAAAGACGACGAAACCAAGTAAGTAAGCTTCAGTCGGTTAAACCGACTTATATATAACCTCACTCCCAGAGAACATATATGCGGAAGTTATTAGAAATTAAATTTTACTTAGAGCAGGATAATTTGTGTGGAAGGTACTAGAAGGTTCGTGACACATGGTCATAGGTTCCACATTTGTAAAATAGTTGCAAAAACATGATAAAATATCAAGTAATGATGGATTCCGTGCACCAGTATAGAAGTTGTGAAGGTTTTAATTTTACCTAGGATACAGACAATTGTGTGGGAGGTACTTGAAGGGGCGTGGCTAAAGCGTAAATATTTTTTATGTTTAAAGTGATTATAAAAACATCGTGAAACGGATTCACTCGTTCAATGCGTTACACTTTTTTTCTGTACAAAATGATATATAGAGTAGGAGTGCTCTGTAGAGTGAGGGTATAAAAAGACAACCATCAGCCATTGACAGTCGTTGTCGACACAAAATGACGCCGTCTTGCGTTGACGATGGTAAATTGGTATTCCCGTTGTCAATATTAAGATTAATCGATCGTCATCGACGTATATTTGGTATTCTGTAAGTTATGTGACGATGATATTGTGTTGACGGGACTCTAATTTTTTGTAGTCGCCGTTTTTGGTGACGACTTGAACATTCTAAATGTTCTAAGTGTTCAAAAATGATAGGAAGTAAAATTGTGCATGAGCTGGAAAAACTTAAAATAAAAAACGCGAACCAATTTAATTGATTTATTTATTTTGATAACAATTTTGAAAAACTTTAATAATTTATTTTGATAACAATATTAAAAAACTTCTAGTTGCTTGCAAAAAGATTTCGAAGAGTTCCCAGTAGTTTAAAAAACAGTGGGAACAAATTTAATGTCTTTCGTCCGCCGAGACATACAAAATACATTTTATTTAAAGGGTTAAAGAGACACGATTAACGAACATTAAAATAATATTTCAGAAGAAAATTGACGCCAACAAAGTCGAGTGTAATGCTACCTTTTGAAGAAATAACAAAACACACACCAACATCTCTTAAGGCCCAACCATGATGTGCAAGTTATGTCAACATATTATTGCAAACCAAACAACTACACGTGCCGAGCAACTAAAGCGTCTCACATTGCATCACGCCACTGTGAACGCCAAAAAGAACATATTGCCTCATATTACCGAGAATGTTGGGAACAACTTATTGCTGACGCTATGTCTGGAAACAAGTGTGGGAACCATGCTGTGTCAGCAAGAACGGGAGAACAACATACGTTACCTTTAATTGAAACGAATATTGTTAAGTTAGTTCTAAAATTGAATTCATCAATAAAGGTTTAAAACCCCCCAAAAAAATAATTAAATATTTTTTTCATTTAAATAATGTAATAATATTTGACTGGCGCCCAACGCGGTAAATTTCGTCAAGTCCTTAAGTAGTATCAGTGCGAAATAATACCAGTGTCTATTCGTTTGAAGGACACATCTCGTCGGAAGTTTGACGCGGAGCCTTAGTAACGCGGAAGTGTAAACCGGAGTAACCCAAATCAACGGACGGGAGCTGCAACATAGTTTTAGTTTTAGTTAAGTGGAAACAAACAAACAGAAATAAACTCGATCAAATAAGTGAAAAATTAAAAAATTAGGAAGACAAAAAAAATTACAATTAACATAAAAATTAACTCAAATAAAAATCAATTAAAAATTAAAAATATTGTTACTCAAAGAATAATTAAATTTAAATTTAAAAATAATTTAAAGAATAATTACCATAAGTGAATGAACCATGGAAACAGCAATAATTATTTTAATGTAAGTCAATATTCCCTAAAAAAAAATACATTTTAACTGGTTATAGAGTAAGAGAACTTTTGAAACTTGTATTTTGAAACGTTAAATATCATACAAAAAAATGTCAAATCCTAACAATTTAATTAGACCCCCAGTTTTGCAAAATATTCCTCCACATAATCCCATTCCAAATCCTAATCCCAATGACGACAATCGAATAAATCCTCAAATGGAGGAAATGATAACGGCTCTGATAAGAAGGGTGTGCTTACAGGAATGCACAGGCCTGATTAGGGCAGCGACGGAGAACAACCAAGAAATTTTAGCAGATCAGGAAATTTTCGAAGAACAGAGAGGTAATTTAGCAGATTTAGAGAAAGTGCCGGATGTAGTAAAAAGCTTGAGGGACTTCTCAGGGAATTCGTCTGAGTTTAGCTCTTGGAAGAAGAGCGTAGAGAGGGTCTTGAAACTTTATGAGCCGCAAAAGGGTACCGCGAAATATTTCGGGATTTTGAACGTGATAAGAAATAAAATAGTTGGTAATGCCTGTACGGCATTAGAATCCTACAACACCCCCTTAAACTGGGATGCTATTTCGAAGTGCCTGACCATGCACTATGCCGATAAGAGGGACTTGGGTACCTTAGAGTACCAAATGACATCTTTGGTTCAGGGACATAGGAATATTAATGATTATTATCAGGTCGTCTATTCACACTTGTCACTTTTACTAAATAAGGTAGCCTGCATGGACTTAGGACAAGAGGCCTTGATTGTCTTGACTAGAACCTATAGGGATAAGGCTCTGGACACCTTTGTTAGGGGGCTTAATGGAAATCTTCCGGATCTCTTAGGTGTCGCAGGTCCAAAGGACCTTCCGGAAGCCTTGCAATTGAGCTTGAAGATGCAAAATCAGAATTACAGGTCTCACTACGCTCAACAGAAAAGTCCTATGCCTAATCCTAGGATCAACTCACAGCAGGGGGCTGCAAAGAATTTTCAATATCAGAATTATGAACAGATACCATTTTACCCTCAACTGGCTCATATCCCAAAAATTCCACAAAATCAACGGATGAACATGCATCATGATGGTACACCATCATACCCTTATATGTCACAAAAATACCAGTATCCACAACAACAACGTATTTTACAACCCCCACATCCTCAGCAGTCGCAATATCCAAAGTATCCTCCACCTAGGCCAATGGGTCCTAAGCCGTTACCAAGGCCTGAGCCTATGGAGATCGATCAGTCAGTCAAGACCAGGGCTGTGAACTATGCTAACAGGCCTCAATTTAATCAATATATCGGGAAAGGACAATCTTTTAATCCTCCACAATATCCCGGCCCCAACAAGGTACAACGAAATTTTCATATTGAGACAGAAACTCAACGTACAACAGCCGATGTAGAACGCAACGAAGTGGAAAAACTGCAAAGGGATGGTGACGATGAAATCCCATTCGAGGACTACCTCGAGATGATGGACAAACAAGAAGAATTTTTTGCAATTTCCGAAGGTGGTGAACCAGAGTTGACTGAAATTTCGGACATTCATTTTTTAGGTTAAAAACCTCTTCATTACCCTATGCAGAATGTAAAACGAGTAACGGAGAGGTAATTAAGATATTGATAGATACAGGTTCAAATAAAAACTACATACAGCCATCTTTAGTATTGAAGCCCATACCGAATGAACAGACATTCAATGCAAATTCAGTGGCAGGTGATATGAAAATCACTCACCATACAATAGCAACCCTTTTCAATATGCCAGAAATACCGATAACATTTTTTATACTTCCATCACTCAAATCGTTCCACGCTATTTTAGGGAATGACACCTTAAAAGAGTTAGAAGCCGTCATAGACACGAGGAGTAACATCATGACATTGAATAATAAGACAAAAATTAGATTGAAACAATACGAGGCCCACAGTGTGCACAATATAACCATCAGGGACGGACATATGTCTGTGAAACAGAGACAGATTTTAAAGAGTCTAACGAACAAATACGGGAAATTATTTTCAGCACCGGATGAAAAATTGACATACACTACTAGAGTAGTGGGTGAAATTAGAACAATGGATGACACACCGGTATACTCGAACTATATATCGTACCCTATGTCGATGAAGGAAGAAGTACAGAGACAGGTTGACAAATTATTGGAGGACGGTATAATTAGGCCATCCAGATCACCCTATTGTTCGCCTGTATGGGTGGTGGCAAAGAAACCTGACTCATCAGGAGAAAGAAGATTCAGAATGGTGGTCGATTTTAGGAAGTTGAATAAGATCACGATCCCGGATCGATATCCTCTGCCGGATATAAACTACGTGCTGATGCAACTGAAGGGGAACAAATTTTTCTCGGTCCTAGACCTAAAATGTGGTTTCCACCAGATTCCATTAAAGGAATCTGACATCGAGATAACGGCAAGTATGAATTTGTTAGGCTACCGTTTGGGCTAAAAAATGCCCCTGCCATTTTTCAGAGGACCCTGGACGACATCCTTAGGGAACATTTAGGGAAGATATGTTTCGTATACATCGACGATATCATAGTCTTCAGTAAGGACGAAGCGACTCACGCGGAAAATTTGGAGACGATCTTCAGGACTCTTAACGAGGCGAATATGAAGATACAGATTGAGAAATGCGAATTCTACAAGGACAGCGTGGAATTTTTAGGATTCACGGTGTCCACAGAGGGTATAAGATCTAATCCGAAAAAAGTAGAGGCTATATCAAATTTTCCAATTCCTGCAACCCTGAAGTCACTGCGGTCGTTCCTTGGTATGTCGGGATACTATCGTCGCTTTGTCAAGGATTACGCAAAAATAGCAAAACCCCTGACAAAGCTTTTAAGAGGGGAGGACGGGCGTTTGCCTAAACATTTATCTGCGAGGAAAGAGATAGTATTGGATGAAGAGGCCATAAGGGCCTTTCGGAAGATAATTAATACCTTGGTATCTGAAGATTTGCTATTGATATACCCAGATTTTAGCAAGGAGTTCCATCTCACCACTGATGCATCCAATTATGCCCTGGGTGCAGTATTGGAGCAGGATGGCCGACCATTAGCCTTCATTTCAAGGACCTTAAAGAAGAACGAAGAACATTTTGCGACTAATGAAAGAGAGATGCTCGCCATCGTATGGGCCCTCGATTCATTCAAGAAATTGCTCTACGGAACGGCTAAGGTAAAGATATTCACTGACCATCAGCCTTTAACATTCGCTATAGGCAATAGGAACAGTAACTGGAAATTGAAAAGATGGAAGGACAAGTTAGAAGAATACGACTACGAATTGTTTTACAAACCTGGCAAAAGCAATATAGTTGCTGACGCATTATCAAGAGCACCTACTCAGAATCCTCAGATAAACAGCATGACAGGCACAGTTCATAGCGACGACAGTTCTGGAGAAGAACTGGTTCCTGCAGTGGAAGCTCCTGTGAATGTATTTAAAAACCAACTATGGATTTTGGAAGGGGAAGAAGATTCCTATAAATTTGAAATCCCTTTCCCTACATACCACCGGCATATAATAATAAGACGGAGATATTCGGAGGAAGATCTGACGGAGCTTCTAAAGAGATACGCCAATCCTTCGGTTTGTAATGGTTTGTTCACCTCGGAGCATATAATGGGGATGATACATAAATTTTATGCGGATAATTTTAGAAGTTATAAAATGAAATTCACGCAAACTAAGGTCAGGGATATAACATCTGAGACAGAGCAGGAGGAACTAATTGTATCTGAGCATAGGAGAGCCCATAGGAATGCTAAGGAGAACAAACACCAATTGCTTGAGAAGGTATATTTCCCTAAAATGTCTTCTAAAATAAATAGAACAATAAAGCAGTGCATTACATGTAAACAGAATAAATACGAAAGACACCCTCCGAACCCGGAAATAAAGGAGACACCTATACCGCAATTTCCAGGCCAAATATTGCATGTAGATATATATATCTTGTTGAAAAAAAATATGTCCTGACAGCGGTTGACAAATTTTCCAAGTACGCACAAGTGAAGATAGTTGGCTCACGCGCAGTAGAGGATTTGAAAGAGCCTCTTAGGCAACTGCTTTTCGCATTTGGAGTACCAGAAATGATAGTATTGGACAATGAGAAGTCATCGCACTCCATATCCTTTATGTTAGATGACCAGCTAGGTATAAAGGTCTATAGAACACCTCCCCATCATAGCACATCGAATGGCCAGGTTGAGAGGTTCCATTCTACACTCACCGAGATAATGAGATGTCTCAAATCGGAGAACGTTCATAATTCTTTCGAGGAACTTTTGGATAAGTCCGTGTATGAGTACAACTACACCGTACATACTACGACTGGAAAAAGACCATTAGAAGTGTTTTTTGGAAGAAGGGTTAGTATAGATCCTAAGATGTATGAAAAGGCTAGACAGGATAATATACTGAAATTGAGAGATAAACAGTA
Organism: Polietes domitor; assembly: GCA_947397865.1. Lineage (NCBI taxonomy): Eukaryota > Metazoa > Arthropoda > Insecta > Diptera > Muscidae > Polietes > Polietes domitor. The sequence goes on along the minus strand of OX377619.1, from coordinate 114,695,361 downwards.
AAAGGATTTAGAATCGCACAATAAGAATAAAAAGCCATATAGGTCGTACAATGCCGGAGATACCATATATGTCAAGATCAATAAAAGATACGGGACCAAATTAAGTCCCAGGTACAAGTCGGAGGTCGTAAGCGAGGATAGTGGCAGTACAGTTTTGACTAATTCAGGGAGGATAATTCATAAAAGCCAAATAAGAAACTAAATTTTTCATTTTAGGATTGTGACAGTGGCCATTTCTGCGGAAACTCAGATATTTGACTACACCCACTCCAGTTTGGTCGCCGTTGAAACGGGCACCGCCAGCATTCAAACGGGGACATTTAGGATTGTTCATGTGTTCGAGCTGGAGAAATATGGCGCGGTACTTGGTCAGATAGAAGGGCGCATATCACAACATATTAATAAAAGCCATATCCTATTCCCTTACATATCCCGTGAAATAACTGTAATAAGGAATAATTTGCACAGATTGGAATTAAATCACAGAATAACAAGGTCAATAAATATTATAGGTACAACATGGAAATGGATAGCTGGCAATCCAGACCATGAAGATTTTCAAATATTAAAAGATAAAACAAATAGAATTTTGGAAAACACAAACTATCAAGTCATAATAAATAAATTAACAAATGATAAAATTGAAGAATTAAAGAATGTAACAAACGAAATAATAAAAGTTATAAAGAATAACGGCGAAATTGAGAATGAATTGTTTTTGAATTACAAATTTAAACTCGATGTATTAGAAGAAGAAACTAGAAATATAGAGTACGCTATAAATTGGGCAAGGGCAAATGTGGTTAATGCTCACATACTAGCAAATGAAGAAATTAATTTAATAAATAAAATTTTAACAAGAAACGATATACCTTTTATGAACATTGATGAGGCCTTGGAATTCTCAGATGTAAAAATAGCCAGAAACAATAATACTATATTATACATACTAAGTCTACCACTATCCGAAGAAGAAAAATGTACAAAACTAATGTTAAAACCAGTTAAAATGGGGAATATAGCCGTTAAAGTGGCATATGAAAAAATATTAAAATGTAAAAGGAACCGGTTTGGAATAAAAGACAATTGTAAAACTGTAAATGACATTTCTATATGCAATATTCAAAATCTAATAGATTTAAGTAACACTAATTGTATCCCTAAGTTACTGCATAGTCAGAAGGCGAACTGTAACACCATCAATAACCAACACATGCCAGCCATGGAAGAGTTAGCTCCAGGATTAATTTTCCTTAACCAATTCAATGGCGCTATTACCATCGATAATGAGACAACGACACTGCAAGGCACGTTTTTAATAAGATTCCATAACACATCCATATCTATCGAAGGAAGAAAATACGCCTATCACGAAGTATCGACATTCAATCCAATACCGGCGTTGTTACAACTTACCGATCAAGAAGCAAAGGTAGAGGAGGTACTATCCTTACAAATGATAAAAGAACTGCAATACAACAACACAGTACTTATTACCGGCATAGATAACAAAAATAGAGCAAATCTCATTACAAACTGGAGTTTCGGATCCCTGCTACTACTCGTCATATTATACGGAATAGCTAAAATAACACTGTGCAACATTTTTGAAGTCATTTCAAAATAACCATATACGGACACCGCTACATGATAAAAGACCAAAAAAAAAGACCCGTGTTTTTTTCCCCCCAAAGTCATGCACTTTTTTTTATGGGCCCCCAGAGATTTGAGGCCTCGGTGTAATTTTTGGAAAAAAGTGATCATATTCTCAGGCTCATATCTTGCAAACCGTTCGGAATTTTGATTTACTCTGAGGCAAAGTTCTAGCTCTTGTCATAAAGAACAAAAATTTGGTCTTTTATCATGTAGCGGTGTCCGTATATGGTTATTTTTTTTCGTGTTGCACTGTGTAATAACAAAGCAGCGAACAAAAATAGAAATTACAACAAATGTCAAGAATAAGAATAAACCTGAAAGTGCTCCGGAGGAAGTAAACCCTTCATCAGTACAACCTGTGCAACCAAACGAAATTCTCTACCCGTAAACAAACAAACGAGGACGTTTGCACTTAAAGGGGGAGGAGTTATGTCAACATATTATTGCAAACCAAACAACTACACGTGCCGAGCAACTAAAGCGTCTCACATTGCATCACGCCACTGTGAACGCCAAAAAGAACATATTGCCTCATATTACCGAGAATGTTGGGAACAACTTATTGCTGACGCTATGTCTGGAAACAAGTGTGGGAACCATGCTGTGTCAGCAAGAACGGGATAACAACATACGTTACCTTTAATTGAAACGAATATTGTTAAGTTAGTTCTAAAATTGAATTCATCAATAAAGGTTTAAAACCCCCCAAAAAAATAATTAAATATTTTTTTCATTTAAATAATGTAATAATATTTAACTTGCATAAGCAACTTAAGGTAATGTCAAAAATCAACGAAAAGCCCGTCAAATGCTTAAGCAAAATCAACAACACTTTTAGGTGGCTATAATGTACGTAACATATATATGAATATATGAAAACATTTGACGTTTTGGTAATTTGTGTGCATAAAAATGAATAACAAATCAAAATATTTAAACAAACTTAAATTAGCACTCGAAGGGCTGTGCACACTAAAGTCAATTAGTGAAATAAATAAAGGAAAAAATACGTTCCTGTTCAGTTCGAGAAATTAACCGTGACAGGTGAAGGAATGGGTTCCACGCTCATTCCTTAACATTTCTGTTAAAGTAAAAAGGGTTCCTTTTGTCATAAAGAAAATTGTTCTTCTCCACATTTTCTATTAATCTATATAATAAAAATGAAATGATATTCGTTGGTAATCGCGTCACTTGCGAACGGCTGAACAGATTTGACTGATCTTTGTTACAAACTGTTCGTGGTAGTCCGAACTGGGTTTTAAGATCAAAAAGCGTTTGGATAGTTGACCGCAAAAGATGAATATTTTTTAAAAACTGAAAGTGCCTTTTTCTACAATATTTTTGAATGAACTCAAGGCTATAAGTTTCAATTCAAGCAATGGATATGCGAAATTCTCTTATGTTATTTTCGTTATGATTCTGCGAAAGTGTTCGGACCACAAAAATTCAGATAATTATAAAGAAAAGCCAGAAAATTCGGACAAAATGCAAAAAATCTTTATATTTTAAGCACTTTTGCCAGAACTGACTTCCTATCGTCATATTTAATTGATTCATTTTTGTTTGGTTCATAATTCCAGTTCGTAATCAGTCATAAAAAACAACAGGGAAATTCAGTTACACGTATTTCATGTATTTTCACCGATTCGTGAACCAAATACAAAGAGGACATTTCTGATAATTCCCAATGAGGCATTGACATGCGATTAATTAGCCCAACTCGGAATGACAGCGCCACACTATCCGGTGTACTAAGCGGTTAATCAAGAGTTGCAATGCAAAATAATGTGAATACGATGCATTGCGACTATAAGATGCTTACGGAACACGCGGCTTATGAACGATTGATTGAACTATAGTGATTTTCTTCTTGGTCGCTCTCGGGGAGACCGGGAAATCTTTTTTGATCATACCAATTTTGGCAATAATTCGCTCGCAAAATTAAAGCGATGTTTGCTTCGTCAGGAAGTTCAGCTGCGTTCTTTGAAGACTGTCGAAATTCACTCAGGTTGTGATGAATATGGAAATTAACGAAACTCCATCGTGCAACCTTTCGAAGATCTGAGGTGACCAACGTTTTGATCGGTCCGGAGGAATGTACTATGACACACTGTTGGTTCAATGCTTCTGTTGGAAGGTGATTTTCGATTTAAATTACGGGCGATTCCACGGCAAACTCGAGCTGACGAACAGAATCAAGTGTTGTGGAATGGCCAATTTCGAGTATTTTCAATTAAATTGCTGGGCATTTGCACTAGAAAAATTCTGTTGATATTGCGAATGTTGATATTTAGGCTTTTTCAGTACGTTGCTCCAAATCTTCAGTTAATACCTAATTATTTTTTTGTAATGACACTGGAAGATTATCGAATAGCATATTGAAGAAACGTTTCTTAAAGGAATGTACGAAGATGAAGACATGTTGAGAGCACACCCCGCTGTTAAAGTGGCAATTAACGTACGACACTCATGTTTTGAAAGATGGAATTGTAGTAATTATCCTCTGGACGATCACGTTGGAACCATGCGACTATTTTGATCGTGTAGATTTTGGCTACGATTCTCTCGCAGAATTTTACCACATTCCTCTGAAATTGCTAAGTTGTTGAAAATGGTCGAACAGCCCATTCAACAATCAAATTGCCGTTGAATACGCATATTAAAGAACTTCCAACGTGCAAACTGCCGATGAATTGTGCCGGTGATCATGGTCGTGCAGTAACGTAAATTGATCGCTCGGTATGAATTTACGATGTCTCACATAAAGTCTTTGGAGAAATTAGACCGAATAATTACTAGACAGGCGATTTTTATGCAAAAGAATATTTTGAGAGGATGATTATAATTGAATGACGACTTCACGCAAATGATTCTCATGGCCTCAATATTAAAAAATCGATATAACTAATATTAAGTTTGCATATGTTGCATAAAATCCGCTGTCTATTAATGATTTTTTGGTGATTTTCACCAAACACTATCAGTGATTCCACGGCCTACTCAACCCAATAAACTACGTGAATGCTCGAATACGTCCTTTTTGTGGAAATCACTACATTTAAATTAAGTACTATCAAGAGTTTCGAGTTGCAGAACGACGAATATGGACAATTATATTCAAAACACTTGCTTGAAAATGTCAATGGCAAAATCGCCTTAGAAATGAAGACCTTCTGCATTATATTCTCCGTCGATTTTTCCACTTCAAAATCCACTTAAGCGAACGTGCAGACACTTCCATTGGCGTAATCTGAATAAGATCGTATCATTAAATTGAATATCTATGCCACCAAACGTTCTCATTCCAGGTTTGCTTAAACATAGCTTTTCGAAAATTCACACGACGATGACAAACAAACTAATTGAAATATTGACAGGAAAACTTTTGTCGGGTCAGCTAGTTTAATAATAAAAACACTTTCATCGACTTCAGTCGTCATTTTTGTAATTTGTTTACACAAATGACGACTGAACAGCTGATTCCGTACGGAATGTGCGATCAGTGTGGCACTTTGCTTAAGCAAATGACAGCTGAGCAAACTTAACGAAAAGTTCCATTCCGTACATTATGGTTTGTCACATACGATTTATATGTACTCGCACAGTTGCTTAATTTGGCTTAAGTCAGCTCATGCTCACATTATGGTTAGCCCTTTAATTTTGCCACGCACATTTCATCTGGTAAATTGGCTCCTGTATAGCAAATTTTCTTTGCAATTTAGTTGGATTTATTTTCTTCATTACTCGGATCCGAATTTGAATCAGTAATAAAAATATTTTTCCTCAAATATACAACACAACACAAATAAGCTGGCTGAAATATTAGAGGTGCGCTTTTTGTTTTGTGTAAATTATCGATGAACAGTCGTCGTCGACCCAATAGTGTTACAGAATACCAAATTAGCATTGAATTGATGTTGACGTTTAATAAAGTGACGTTGACTCAAAATCGACGACGACGTTGACGAGGCATTCAGTGATTCAGAATCAAAATTCAATAACTTTTGTTCTAGTAGTCATTTTTGAGTTCTGTAAAAAATCAAAATTAGACAAGACCCAAGGATTTTTTTGAGATATTAACATTAAAATCGAGAAATCGGATATATTTTAGAAATCGGACCAAAGTTGACTACTTTTCGTATTCTTCGATTTTAAAGAAAATTAAAATTTTTATTTTTTTGTGTTTATGTTTTTTAACATTTTTTACGTACTTGTTCATAATGCGAAGACACACTTTTTAAGAGATTTTTCACTCAGATCTTATTATTATTAGAAATTGTGGTTTCTTAGCTTTATTATGAATATATAAATATAAAAAAATATAGTTTGTTTGTAATAAATATTTTAAAAAATATGCTGTTTGAACAAATGTCTGACTTTGAACCAATACAACTTTTTTCCTTCAAAAGCATTTAACGAAATATATACATATTTGGAAAGATTTTTCGGGGTAACTTTTGCCTATCCGAAATTGCCCCCTTGGAAGATAGCATACATTTAGTCCAATTTTTTGGTTCCGAAACTGAATTTCCTCATTTTTCTCCCACTAACTTCTGAAATGTATGTACGCAGATAAAAAGATGAGTAAATTTCCTTCATCCTCATGCTAAATTTTATAACAATCGGAGTTCATTTGCCGGAAATATGCCCAAAAAACTCTAATAACACTTGATTTAGCATTATTATTTTGGTTTTTGGGCATATTTCCTGCAAATGAACTCCGATTGTTATAAACTTTAGCATGAGTATAAAGGAAATTTACTCACCTTTTTATCTGCGTACCTACTTTTTAGAATTTAATGCCAATTTAACGAGCGTAAGCCAAGGCGTGACCATTATCAATCTTAATGTTCGGTTTCAGATTTCGTAGTTCTAATGTTATAGAGAAAATCAAACGAAAAATTGGGACTACAAAATCTGAAACCGAACATTAAGTTTGATGGAGGTCATACCTTGGCTTACGCTTGTAAAATTGGTATTTTTTGAAGCAATTATAAATAAAGAAGTTTATCTGAGGATATTAAGAGAACAATTAAAGTCAAACACGAAAAAACTAAGAGTTCACAACAGCTTCAAATTTGATCATTTTTATTATTTGTAATCAGTTAATGATTATTTTTTCGCGGATTTTGAAGCTCATCTAATGGTGAATTAAGATTATAAAATAAAGTTTTATGTTTAAATAACGTATATGGATTAATGGGCGTTTGATCTTTCACCAATGAGAATATTGAGTCGAATATTAATGAGAGTCATTGTATTTCGTTAAAGGCTTTTGAAGGAAAAAAGTTGTTTTGGTTCAAAGTCAGACATTTGTTCAAACAGCATATTTTTTAAAATGTTTATTACAAACAAACTATATTTGGCACAAACATATATTTGGCGTCATAATGAAGCTAAGAAACCACAATTTCTAGTAAAAAATATCTGAGTGCAAAATCTCTTAAAATTTGTGAGAAACAGTTTGACAAAATCAAAAAAATGAATTAAGTTTTTCATCTTTAGAAATCGTAAAAACGTGAAAATCTGTAATACAAAAAAATTAAAATTTTTCCTTCGCTTAGAACAAATACGTATAAATATGTTAAAAAAACATAAACACAAAAAAAAATTAATTTTCTTTTAAATAGAAAAATACGAAAAGTAGTCAACTTGGGCCGATTTCTGAAATATATCCGATTTCTCGACTTTTAATGTTAATATCTAATCCCTTGGGTATAGGTGATTACCTTTTGTAAAGAGTGATTTTTTTGAGGTTAGGATTTTCATGCATTAGTATTTGACAGATCACGTGGGATTTCAGACATGGTGTCAAAGAGAAAGATGCTCAGTATGCTTTGACATTTCATCATGAATAGTCTTACAAACGAACAACGCTTGCAAATTATTGAATTTTATTATCAAAATGCGTGCTCTGTTAAGAAAGTTCATTGCGCGCTTCCATTTTATGGTCAGTTTAATCGACCCACTGAAGCGGCTATTCGGGCTATTGTGACTAAATTTCGCACCAAATTTACATTGTTGGACATTAAACCACCAACACGCTTACGTAGAGTGCGAACTGAAGAAAATATCGCAGCTGTATTCGTCGCCGTTCGCACCAATTGGGTCTCTGTTACTCAAAAACGTGGAAATGCCAAAATTGGACTAAGCGGATGGACCACCTAAGACGCAGCCGCGGTCAACATTTAAATGAAATTATCTTCAAAAAGTAAATGTCATGGACCAATCTAACGTTTCAAATAAAGAACCGATGAGATTTTGCAAATTTTATGCGTTTTTTTTTTAAAAAAGTTATCAAGCTCTTAAAAAATCACCCTTTACAAAATGAGAGGATGTTGTATGGACGCAACCCAATGAACGAGTGATTTACGCAAAGAGCTTAGATGGAGAAAGTGCAATCGCTACTCTTTAGATGGTGTTAGTACTATTTTTGTGCGTAATATCGCAAAGTCGTGAGAAGAAAATAGTTGACAAAATCTAACGTAGGGGAAATAATAAAGGAATGTCATTGTGCGGCCTACGGTCAGCACACCTAGAAATGGTAGAAGCCGCCCTCCTTGCAACATCCTGATGTAAAATTAAAGAATTTCAATTAAAACATTCTGTAATATAAATATGTACATATGATGATTTTTTTCCAATTCATTTATCTTACATACTAATTAACAAAAAACCTAGTTGAGCCCAGATATACATACTAACAACAGCCAGTGTCAAATCGACCATCCTGTATGGTTGTGACAAAAGAAAGTCTTCGTTAACCGTTGTATATTCTGGCCGACAACAATATCCAACACCGCCCTATGGTCCATAACGAGACAGGAACCAACTCACTTAGTAATACGGCGCCGTATGTGGATGTGGATCGGGCATACATTGTGAAAGCCCTACGACAACATCAGTCGAGATGCCCTTGACTGGAATCCGCAAGGCAGTCGAAAACGAGGTAGACCAGCAAATATCTGGAGAAGGCTCGTAGAAGCAGAAGCTTTGGAAGCAGGTCGCACATGGGGAGAAGTCAAATATTTAGCAATAGAAATAGAAAATTGGAATGGGTTTGTTACGGCCCTATGCTCTAACTAGGAACCACGGGAATATATATATATACTAACAACATTTGCAGTTCAACAGCTCGTAGAGTCAATAAGTACTGCAGACCTCACCATAGACGATCCGTAAGGCTAGCCTTGATGTCGTTCCACTACTAATGTCACTATGGTGGCCATGGACCTGATAGGACCCAGCCAAACATAGTGAGTTTCGCTCATGGAAAACGAAGACATAGATCTGTGGGCGCATGACTCTGGAATAAACTTCAGGACCGAGGACTAGGCCGATATGTCCATCACGGAGGAACTGGGGATCGGCTAGTTGGAGCCCTATTGTGTTCCCAAACACTCTCCGTAGCATACTCCACAATGGTCTAATAGGTCACCCTTGCCGAAAAAATAAGCTGTTGCGCTGCGTCCTACGATCCAGGACAGCCCTGACCGAAATTAAACGATTCGGCAATTTCAATTGAATGACCATCATGGGTCCTAGCGTAACTACGAGCTGAATGGTCATTATAGGGGTTGAAACAGTAACAGTAGGTGAACGCGGAGCATCCGACGGCCGTAAGCCATTTTGCGATTGGTGGCAATGGGCGGACACGAAGAGGAGGTTGACGAGGAGAACCTTGACCGTAGGCAGAATTGCTGAGTTTATTCCATAATTGTATCGAATTCACGATTTGCAGTGGCACTTCCTCTATGACTAGGTCCGGTGTAGTCAGAATTGGTGACCTTATCAGGAAATGACCCGGCATAAGCGCCACCGAATTATGTGGATTGGGACGGGAATTCTTATTAAATTCTGGAAAATTCTTCAAACGTATATTTGAAGTTTTGAGCCTATTTGCGGAAATGCAGCTTAAGCCCTTCACCGCAGCTTCCCGACGCCCACCCATATGAGGGGCTCTGGCAGGAATGAACTGCCATTAATGCGTAACAAACCTGATCTCGACACTCACTAAGCACTGGAAATCCCGGTCCAAGTCCATAGAAGCACCGATGTTGTCTGAAAATATCGATTTTGGACAACCACGACGAGAAATATCGTCAAACATCATCAAAGGTAAAAACATGTTTAAATTATAACAAATGTTAACTATAAACATCACGAAACAATCTTACATATAATTAGCGCCCCACAGTGGTTCAGAATCAAAATCCATCGGCCAAAATTCAATAACTAGTTCTAGTAGACATTTTTGAGTTCTGTAAAAAAACAAGGACCCAAGGATTATTTTGAGATATTAACATTAAAAATCGGGATATATTTTAGAAATCGGCCCAAAGTTGACTAATTTTCGTATTTTTCGATTTTAAAGAAATTTTCAAAATTTGAAAAACGTGAAAATCTGTAATATGAACATATACATAAAAACAAAAAAAAAATAAAAATTTTAATTTAATGTTAATATCTCAAAATAATCCATGGGTCCTTGTCTAATTTTGGTTTTTACAGAACTCAAAATTGTCTACAAGAACAAAAGTTATTGAATTTTGGCCGATGGATTTTGATTCTGAACCACTGTGCGTCGTCCTGTTAGTCTGTACAAGTTATTGTCAACTAAAAGTCTTGTTTTCGTCCGTTTTTTTGTACAATATGACGATAAGCTTTCGCGTTCGCGCAGTTTTCTGTGTTCCTTTTGTCATTTATTCTCTTATCCGTGGGAACGTCAATAATGTACAATACTTCGTTTATAGTTTCACTCTTTTGCTAGTTTTTTTGCGTCTTTAAAATTCGGCATGTGCCCTGCCAGTGTACAGGGGACCGCAAGAGCAGTTTTTGTTCTTGTCAGTAGTTTTGGTCAGATTTATGTGAGGAAAGTGTAGTTTTAAGTTTGGTCTTAGTAGTGCGAACATATACCTTTTGGCATGTTGGACTTGTCTCCATAACATGATATCTTATAAATTACATTAGACTTGTCCTCATTCTTAATCTACTGAATAACTTATCTACTGGACTATTTGTCTCATTTGTCCTTGTTGTAAACGTCAGCATTAACCTTTCTGAGAATCCTTGTATAAATGTCAGTGATTTATATATCTTCCCCTATTTTGTATTCTTATGTCATTAGATCTTAGAATTTTCTTGATATAGAACTTGTTGTCTGTGTGGAATGACTGGTCACTTATATATAAAGTTCGTCGCTATGTTAATTATTATTCGTCTATGGTGTTTGGAATGGAAGTTTGGTTTCTTATATCAATCCAATTTCAGCAGGTTGCCTTGTCTATGAACAATCTAGTCAAGGTAGGGGAGTTTATTGTCTTGTTTTGTTTTCATGGTAAATTGTACTTGTCGATCAAATACGATTAATGTGTTTAGGGTTTTGTCAACTTCTTTTTTATTATCCCAAACAAATCGTCTACATAATTTGTGATAATTTACACTTTGAATAAAAAGACTGCTATTAACAACAGGCATTGTTTGCTGGCCACCAGACACTTTTTCTGCTATTACAGCAATTTGTCTGCTATAACAGCCAAATATCTGCAGTTTTGTTTGGCTGCCGAAAAGTTGCTGTTAATTAAAATTAAAAAGAGGAAATCTCTAGCAGAAAAGTATCGAAGTAATCAGTCTTCTTGAAAATTATCCAAAACTGACGAAGAACCATGTGGAAATGCATACAAAATATAAACCATTCAATAGTGAGATAAAAAAGCTATTTACGGAATTAGAAAGAGCATGTTTCGGACATAAATCAACTCCGTTCGCACAAAAATGGTTAGCAGTCTCAAAAATATCTAAGCCGATAAATTATGGTTTTTAGAATTAAACTTTTTGTTGCAATGCTAATGGATAGAGCACGTACAATTTATGAAAGGTGTTGTAAACACATAGAATATTTGCGCAAAACGTCGCGTTGCACATAATTTTGCATTTGTTGTTCTACACCAGAGTATGTAAAACACATTATCTCGCATTTTGCGCAATACGTGTTTGCATAATTGTAAAGGGTGCTTTTTAAAAAAAATGCATGAAATCTTTATTTGAATCAATAGTACGGTCCATATAATTTAATGTTTGAAGATTATTTCATGCAAATGTCGACCTTGACTGCACCTCAAATGGTCCATCCGCTTAGTCCAATTTTGGCATTTCCACGTTTTTGAGTAACAGAGGCCCAATTGCTGCGAACGGCGACGAATCGATAATTGATGGTCATCATTAACACTGGCCGATACAGCTGCGATATTTTCTTCAGTTCGCACTCTGCGTAAGCGTGTTGGTGGTTTAATGTCCAACAATGTAAATTTGGTGCGAAATTTAGTCACAATAGCCCGAATAGCCGCTTCAGTGGGTCGATTAAACTGACCATAAAATGGAAGAGCGCAATAAACTTTCTTAACAGAGCACGCATTTTGATAATAAAATTCAATAACTTGCAAGCGTTGTTCGTTTGTAAGACGATTCATGGTTAAATTATAGATCAAACTGAAGATGTTTGACAGTGAAACAAAACACGAAACGTGCGTCAGCTGTTTAAACCAGTGTTGCCAAAAAGATAATAGCTAAAAAATCACCCTTTATAAACCCCCTATAAACAATATATAGAAAGTTAATTTTTAACCACAAATCAAAAATTCCGAACACCTTTAAAATGAACACCGAATACCTTTTAATGATGTCGAGAACGCCCGACGCTCTTCGCCTGACGCTATTAAACAGTAAAACCCCCCAAACCCCCAAAAAAACAGAACAGAAAAATAATAAAGCGAGTGGATAAGGAAAAAATGCATATACATAGTTACTGCCGTAAGAAACGAAAGTTTCCATGGAACAAGATAAGTATTTGTATGTGTTAGACAATGTTGTCCATTGAATTTGTTGTAAATATTTATTTTACTGAAGCAAACAATTTTACCTATTGTGAAGCAAAATACCGCAAATAAAAAGGGGACATTTCATTGAACAAATTACATGTATCTAATCAAATGTTTCCATTTATTGCAGACAGTTTCACAGCTAGAACTAAAATATTTACCAGATTGCGAACTAATCGTGGAGTCCGGTCAAAAAATATTAGTGGGTCGGAATGAATAACTTTATAAGGATATTCCGTCAACGCAGCATACTACAGCGTCTTTAGTAAGTATTCCAGATTTTTCAAAGCAATCTGTAGAACCAGGCGTTGTTAATCAAACTTCTAGCGGAGACGTATACGAAGTTAGTGCAGACAGCGGATAATAAAAACGAGTAAAAATTGTGGTGTTTGAACGAATCTGGATAAATATTTTTCAAAACGGAGCCTTAAGGCACTACTTCACGATTCCGTGAGAGCAGCCAGTGTTTATTCAATCAAGTTTTATTTTTTATAAGTGCCGTTAACAACAAACTGAAGATAGTTCTATTCAACTGTAAGTTTAGTACTAACTTGGCGTTACTTTTTTATTTAGCGGAGGAAGAAGGTATGCACAATTTAATTAATGTCAAATAATTATAATTTTTACTATAATAAAAACTAATTGAAAATAAAGTTTGGATATGTGTTTATTTGTGAATAAGGAGATAGGCTGCGTAATTCGAAAACAAATGTTTTCAGCAGACTTTTCTGCTGTTTTTGCAGTCAAATTCTATTGAGTGTAGGTTTTATTGTTAATTTTTCTATTGACGCGTCTTGTAATTCTTCCTTGATGATATCAGCGATCACAAAGGAAGCTGGAGAGCCCATGTGCATCCCTTTTCTTTGCTCATATATGCAGTCATTATATTTGAAATATCTGGTGGTCTTGATGCATAAAGTTAATATTTTTAGAAAAATTCTCTATTTTCTAAAATTCTCTATTTGATCCAATTTTGTTTTAATTGTCTTCATAGCTAGGTTAACTGGAATGCTAAAGAAAAAACAAATAAATATTTCGTCGTCATCGATATAAGTGTTGTTGATTTTTGATTTGAAGTCTATTGCGTCCTTTGCGTTGCATGGAGCATTCTTTGTCAGGTTCTTTAAAAAGTCGACGATATATTTACAAAGTCCGTATGATGGTGAGTTAATTGGAAAACATATTGGCCGTAATGGGGTGTCTTCTTTGTGTATCTTCTAATGTCAATAGTCTTGGTGTTAGTTAATTTCTCCCCTATAAATGCACCGCATTGCGTTGGCGGAAGGATGATAAGGTATGGGAAGGAGGAACGAGGGAGTAGTGTAGTAGTCGATTGTTGGATAATTTTTAATTCATAGTCGTCCTTATTTATCGCCACCGTTTTCCCACCCTTGTCTCTTATTATTCTTTGTTGTCTATTGTTTGTACACATTCCACCACCCTCCCCCCTCTGCAAGTATGTTAAATAATGGAAAGTCCGCTTTTGTGTCAGGAGTGCGTATTTGTGCCCCAACGCGAGTAGCCACTGAACATTTGTTGGTATGTTTATTTCTGTTTTGTTTACAAACCATTCTTCGTTTCGTTTTATGTTGAGTTCTTTGTTATGTTTTTTTTTGGTTTTGTAGTTTTGTGATATGTGTTGTTTTATTCTTCTTCATGCGACTGTCGCAGGTAGGGTTTGCATCCCGTATCCCGGGAAATTCGCACGGGAATTCAGTTGAAACTTTTATTTATTTCTTCCTATAATTTTCACAATAACATGAAAAATGTTGTAGAATAACTTAGCTCATATCGCTTTTAATTAGGTATGTCAAATATTGCAGTTGGATAACAAATTATTTTTAAGCTGTTTTCGGATATGCACCCAAAATCCACTTTTTCGGATTTTGCCTGTCGAATTCCATATGAAAAAAAGTAGATTTTGGGCGTGTATCCGAACGCCCAAAATAAATGAAGTTATTCGTTTGAAAATATTTTAAACAATGCTATGAAATACACAAGTAACAATTGTATTAAAAAGTCAAGATGACTGTCTAAAAAAGAGTTTAAAGTTTTCGATGGGACAGGACAAACAGACAACTTAAACATTTTATTTAATGCTCTACTGACAATTAAGCCAACATCTGTTGAATCTGATCGATCATTCTCCGTCACGTCCACATTTTTCAATACCATAAGAAATATCTGATGAGGCCATAAATGCATTGTCTGCTCTTATTTCAAATATACGCTTGCATATGTACATACATTTAATTAATTTTGAAACTTGAAAAGACATTTGAATTGATCTCACATTGCACTTTATTATATAAATTCTGTAGCAGGTTCGTTGTGAAATACATATTTAGATTTATCATTAGCTTTTTTAGTCATAAGCACACTCCTTTGTTGAGATAATCTCTCATGTTACGTTAGTGTCGGGAGCAAACACGGATACTAAACCTCTTGAAATATTTATATATGTTTTAACGACTTAAGATAAAGCAAGCTGCTGAAATTTTTTAACTGTAATTAAATCAATACATTATAGTTACATTACATATTTTTTACTTAAACAAAATGTGCATGTTTCATTGGAAAAAATAAGTTTAACTCATGATAAACAATATGTTGACGTTTTCCCGTGCTGTCCCGGGATCCCGGGAAATTGAAAAAATAATTCCCGTGTCCCGGGAAATAAAAAGTACGGGAAATGCAAACCCTAGTCGCAGGGAACTCTCTCGCTCCTTTAGTCCCCTTTTCCACAGGCAAATTTTTATTTGGCAAATTCTGAGTTTGTAGGCGAGAGGGGTGCGAGGAAGAGAAACAAAACTTTGCCTGTTCAGAATTTGCGGTACACGCAAATTCTGCTTTGCTCTGTTCGTTGAAAACAATTTTGTTGACATTTCCTTTTTAACCTATTCGTTTTACTGACACACAGCCGGCTTTTGTTTACAAACCTGTTGCTTTAATTTGTGCAAGTGAAATTTAATTTTTAATTTTATGTATATTTTAAATTATTATTATATTAATATATTATATTATTATTATATTATATTATATTATTATTATATTTTTTATTTTAAATTATGTATACACTTCTTCGAAAAATTCTTTAAAATGTAAACACTTTTGACGTTTCTTTCTTTCTTTTGTATTTTGATTCGCAAATTTGGCAAAGAAAAATTTGCTAGTGGAAAAGCAAGCGAAAATTTCAAAAGAGAAAACAAAAAATTTGCCAAATAAAAATTTGCCTGTGGAAAAGGGGACTTAGCAGATCTGTTGATTTGACAATTTTTCCCTGTTTGTGTTTGTATTGTTTTAAAAGCTTTATTATTTTTAAGTGAAAATTGTAAAGCTTTTTCAATATTTGGCGGGCTGTAAGTGTGCTTTGTTGTGTTGGAAATAAAGCTCGGTATGGTTATTGCACTTTATTAAGAAAGTTGTTGTCGATTTTATGTTTGGCTTTGGTTTGTTGAATTTAGAAAATTGATTGATAATTTTACTAGTTTGTCCGTTATGGTTTTTGTCGATTTTTGTGTATAGCGTCATGATGATTTTTTATGTCGGCGTGCTTTCCGAGTAGTGTAATTGACTTGTGTATTGTTGACCTTTTGTTTTATTAAATCTCTAATGGATTTTGAACGAAAAGCTTTCACTCAGCTTTCGGTGTCCGTTTTGTAAATTATTCACTTAAACTACGCGAAAGAGCTTAACCAATATTGCACAACAAACAGACAAAATTTGCAAAAAACATTCCTATTAAGCATATTCTAAAAGATTTTACCGATATCGCGGCTAAATTTAGCTGTGGATGCATTTAAAGTTCATATATGCTAAAATAGTTCAAAATTTCATCATAATTAAGGTTATTTTATTGGGATGTATTTGGGAAACCATGTATCGTATTTAATTTGGCCAAAATAGGAGCTGTTGCGATTTATTTTCTTTTGCATTTAACCCATTAAAGCCCAACCAAATTTGATTTTAGCTGTTTCTTACTGTTTACTGTTCGAATAATCGAACACTGGGTCAAAATGTGTTAAAAAAGGTGTAATTATGTTTTCGATTTCCTTTTCAGACAGTGTGTTACCTGAAGATTGAATTTATTTAGAAGGTTACTTTTGTACAGTGTAAAGCTATAATTTCGAGGCCGACCGATGCCCCGGCATTCATAAATATTGTTAAACTATTTATTCATTTTCAAAATAATATTCTGCTTATGGTTGCAATCATCGATTTATTTACTGAAATGGTAAAACCTTCTAAGTCAAAAATTAAGCAATAATTTGTTCGTTGTTCTTTGTTAATGTATTTTGGAAAAAAAAAATTAAAGCATACCTTAGGAATGTAAGGATTTATGGCATGCGAGCGTATGTAAAAATTGAGCCGATATATTAATCATACGTTATTTGTTAAGGTCTAATAGCCGTTTGCCATCGATTAAAAATAAAATAATGTTTATCAAAAATTTCGAAAATCGTAAAAAACCAAAATTTGTATGTGGGCGTTGGTCGTGGCACTGACAAAAATTACAAAATCAAACGTAGGGGAAATAATAAAGGAATGTCATTTGACCGTTGGCCGCACACCAAGAAATGGTGGCAGCTGAGAATGACAACATTTGCAATTAAACAGTGGCATTGCAAATAATACGCTGTGTTTGCGTAGCAAGAATGAAAGTAAATAAAAATACTAAAATTTAATATTTTCAAATAAAACTCAATTCAATTTATTGTCGTAAACAATATTACCTTTTGTACAAAAGTTTGTGAGGATGTTGTATGGACGAAATCCAATGAACGAGAGATTTACAATATAACGAGTAAAACTAAAGCAAAGCTTAGATGGAGAAGGGCTACTATTTTTGCGTGATATAACAAAGTCGTATGAAGAAAGTAGTAGACAAAATCTAACGTAGAGGAATAAATAAAGGAATGCCATTTGACCGTAGGCCGCACACCAAGAAAAGGTGGAAGTTGAGAATGACAACATTTGTAATTAAACATCCCGCTATGTTGTAAATTAAAGTTAAACAATTTCAATCAAAATTTCACGTAATACACTTATTGCTAAGGGAAATAAAATGGGTATTTGTCAGTTTTTATGAGCATTTATTTTCGATTTCATTTTTCTTACATACTAATTAACAAAAACCCTATATAGCTCGAAGAACCCAGATTCGCAGTACCACAGCACGTAGAGACCATAAGTACTGCTGACCACACCATAGACGTCGAGGACCCGTAAGGCCAGCCTTGATGTGGTCCTACTCCTACCCTAACTATGCTGGACATGGACCTGATAGGACCCAGCCAAACATGGTGAATTGCGCCCACGGAAAACCGGGACTCGAATATATTTGTGTGCGCATAACTCTAGGGTACACCTTGGGACCCAGTACTAGGCCGATATGTCCCGCTCGAAAGAACTGGGGATCGGCTAATTGGAGCCCAATGAAGTGTTCCCGAACACTATCCGTAGCAGAATCCGACGGAGTCACCACACGCGTCAAATCGGTCACCCTTGCCGAAAAAACCAGCTGCTGTGCTGCGTCATACGACGAAACGGCCGTCATCCGACAGAAAGTGTCCTGGTTCACCGCGGCAGAGCTTAGCTGAAGTTTTTGAACCATAGTCCTACACACCAGACTATGCCGCAGGGATCCAGAACAGCCCTGACCGGAATCAACCGATTCGGCAACCTCAACTGAATGACCATCGTGGGCCGTAGCGTAACTATGGGCTGAATGGCCATTATTGGTACCGACGCAGTAATATTGGTGGGACGCGAAGCATCCCACGAACACGACGCGACGGACGGACGAGAAGAACCAGGTTTAGGGGCGCTCGATTTAGGCTTATTAGGACGTAGTCCGCTTGAGCTATCAGTGGCTGGAGAGGAGTGCAATAGGGTATGATGGTCCCTACCGCATTTCTTACACCTACCGATGGCTCTGCAACCTCCACGCTCATGAGAAGCACCAAGACAATTGGAGAAAACCCGATGCTGAACCACCATGCGCAGCTTCCTCTTCAGCTTCATTCCCCTAAACTTCTCGCAATCACGCAAATGGTGATTCCTCCTGCAAGCCACACACGACGGTTTAGGACGACGACTATTCGAGCCCGGAACGTTAGACGCCGTGACATCAGCAGGAGCTGAATCAACCCCCGGGGGCTAAAAAAAAGATGAGTAATTCCCTTTTTAGTAATTCGTATTTTGGGGGACATTTAAGCTTCAATTTGCGTGTTCAAACGTAAAAATCGACTGATAGGAACGTATGTAATGTGGAGTTAAAAATGCATTTTAATTTTTTGTTGAGTTTCCATGTAAAAGTTGAATATTTTGACATTTTAAATAGGTATATTTTTTATAATTTCTTATTTTCTTCAATCGTATTTTACAACCAATACTTATTTATTATTCCTAAACTTAATTTTGGTCAGAAAATGCCAACATTTGGCCCCTGACATTTATTTAGTCTCAATATTCACAGGGGCCAAAGGTTGGTTTTTGTGGAAGAAAGCTAATTCTTGTGAGGATTAAACTGAAAAATAACACTGAAATTCCCAACAATATCAATACCATTTGGATATATTATATACAGAACACAACATCGATAAAATTTTAAGTAAACTTTTACTATTGATTTAAAGTGCACATATATTTTATTTAAATGTATTAATAAAAATTTATACTAAAATTAGAAACAAATTATAATCTTTAAACTAGTGTTAATTAAACAATATTAGTAAAAATTTCTTCCAAATAGCTTTGATTTTCAGTAGTTGTTTAGCTTCTTCATCTAACTCTAATGAGGTTGATTTCCATTTTTGTCGAATACTGGACATATATGGGTCTGATGTGCACAACAAAATATTAATAAGATCTTCATTAGTACAATATCTGGAAATGTTTCTTGTATTGTGCTCGCGAAAGAATCTGTAGTCTTTGTTCCTTTTTTCTTGCGCTTCTTCTGAGAGATCTCCAATTGGAAGCATATTGAGCTGAATTATTTGTTCCCCATGGAACAAAATTTTGTGAACTGTGGTTGGCATATGTCTCCAAGAATATTTTTGGTTATAAAGGGTTGCTGTCTCATTAGCATACTGACCAAATTTTTTTGCATCTATCTTTTTGCTACATGCTATAACTTCTAATATGATTTGGAATCGTCGTATTAAATCATAATCTACTCCAGTTATAGAAGCTGCAGTTTCTGGATCGGAAAAAAATCTCCTTGCTGTGTTTCCATCATTAGAATTTCCTTCTCCTTGCTTTGGCTGGTCAATTATAAGGGCTATCTCACGGTATTTTTTTTTTTTGCTTTCTTTTTTCCAAATTTTCTTTGTTGTTTCTCACTGTTTCGCCTAACGGGCCAAATTCCAAATCGTATCCCAATTTAAGAATATGCTCCATAAAACGAATTCTAGCATGAAGAGGTGACATTCCAAATTCATATGCTTCATTAAAACTATCGTCTTGTGTTGGTGGTTGGCTCAATTGACTTGATGTTTTTTGACATATGGTGCAGCTTGACGAAGACTTTGTTTCGGTTAAAGCTTGTGCAACTTTTCCATCGATCATTGTAAGTGACATTTTAAAGTTAACTTCGATGCATTGGTAATTAAATTCAAATATCACTGGTTGAAGTTCTTTAATTTCATCTCTTATTTTGCCAACTTCTTCAGTTATGACATCTTTAGTTTCTTTTTTGTAAGCAAACTTTATTGGTCTACAAAATTTTGTTGACGAGGGAATTTCATTCTTCCATACATCTATCTCTGCAGCTCTACTAGTTGACGGCTCTGAACCAATATAAGTTTTTGTTAAACGCAATGGAACGAAAGAAATCATGAATAAATTGGCATCTGATGAATTTTCCGCATTACATTGTTTGTATTGTTTCTGGCCAGAGGACCCATCACATCCCCATTTAGAAATTAAAGTCATACTGCAATTTTTAAACTTCTTTAAATAGTCAGCATCAAATGTCTTTAATAATCGTTCTGCAGTGTGTTCAAGAAGATCCTGCAATTTTATTTCTGCTGAACTTGAAGTTACACTAATAGCAGTTGGTGAAGGTAAGCAATCTTTTTTGTCAGAAACTAAATCTCGATATGATGGAAAAATTCCACAATTTTTTTCATTGGTTCGCTTCCGCAATTCTGTATATTGGTTTTTAGTCATTTTAAAATCCAAAAATAGTGCAAATGCTTCTTCTGGAGTAAATTTATTTTCTTCAGTTGGTGTCGGCATACTTTCTAAAATCCTTTTTGTGCGTCTGGGGCTTGCTTCCACTATTTTTTCAATGATAGCAATTTTACTCTTTTTAGTTTTCGATGGTTGAATTTGATGCAGAAATGAATCCTTTATGATGCTACAAGAAACTTCTTCATTGATATGTTTAAGCTTGCGTCTTCGTGATCTTTCACTACAATTATCAATTGGCTTTGCTAGTCGACCACATTTTCCAGTTTCCGTGGTAGTTACTGATGGCTTTTCAAAAATAAGTTTATTTCTTAGCCATTCTTGGTTGCGTGAGTAAAACAATTTCTTGTTTCTGGAACATTGATTGTACCGTGTTCTTAAAGTATTTAAAAAGTTTTTTATTTTTAACTTATGAATTTTAATTTCTTGTTTGTCGGATATTTTGAAGAATGGATTATTCATTATATGTAAAATAATGTCGTTTTCATCTTTCCGTTCAAAATATATATCAGATAGAACACTATAACTGAATTTAGCCATTGTTTAAACAATAATGAATAATAATGACTTTGGATGATATGTACGTCAATCGTTTCGTTTGTTTTCGTGCACTGGATAGCACTAAGTTGTGACAGTGCTGTTGTCTCTTTCATTTTTGTGATGTCCATTTTATGTTCTTTCATTCTCGTTTCTAATATTCTCTTCGTTGTGTTCTGTCGTTAATGTTGGTAAAAATTGAATTTAATGTTCTATTTGGTTTGTAAGCAAAGCGCATGTTGTCAGATTCTATAGTCATTTTTGTCAAAATTTTGATACACCCTTCTATGTGGACTAGGTCCAAATATGGGCCAAATTCTCCTAATTTCAACAGAATTATTTTTTGGGTCAATAAGAACTCTTGTACAAAATTTCATCAAAATATATGCATAATAGCCACTTTCACATACAAATAACTTCTCAAAAAATATGACGTGCATTTGTACCGAATATCTTACCTTGGGTCAGAAAAATTGCTGTAGCTCAAAAAATGCAGTCCCGATGCATGGACATGTATATATAGGAATGTAGGGGAGGGTTAGGACTACAAAATAGTAAATTTGTGTTTTGACTCAGCTTGACTCACAGGAGTTGTGCTCTATGAAGTAGGAAATTTCCGATAAATTAGACCTTTTTTAAAAAAATATTTAAATTGTTCTGAAAACAGCTCAATTTTTTCTACCAGTGATATGAAATAAGTTAAGTTACAACACAAAATTTATTTCGTCCAAAAATCTTGAAAAACAAAAAAGTTATGATCATTTCAACTTTAAAAATTAACTAAAAATATCATAATTACTAAATTCTGAAAAAGCCCATTTTGGACCACCCTGTTCTCAGTGAAATAGTTAAAATAGAGTTCTAATTTTTTGGCACCCGAGGTTTACTACTGTCTACTTTCATATGAGTCTAATAACTTTAAAATCGGAGAACAAAAACCAAAAGAAGTTTTGGCCGCTATCTCAAAATAATGACCACAGTGCGCCGCTAACAATATTATTTAATACTTCAATGAAATTTGGATGTTTCCATTCGGCTTGGAGGAGTTCATTCATTGATTTGTTATCATTTAAATATGCTCCATAAGTCTGGCAGTCTAATTGACGTGTGAAACTATAGAGGGATAGCAAAGTTGAGTGCTATTCCGAAGCTATTTAGAAATTGGTTATTGAGGTGGTATCTCATAGGGTTTCTTCTTTATTGAGCCCATACCAACATGGATTTCGTAAGGACTTTTCTACTGTGACACATTTGATTCTGTTTACTTCTCACGTTATTGATGAATTTGTTCAGGGTAATCAGAGTGATTTCATCTATACAGATTTTAGTAAGGCATTCGATAAACTGAACCATGAAGTTTTGGTATCAAAAGCTTTTGATATGTCCAATGCTACCAGAACTGTTCTCTCACTAGGGGCGACAGGAGGGAAATCGGCCTGTAGGATTCCCCTAGGCTAGCGTCTTTGTCTGGCTTCAGTATCGCGACCACCCTGCCCATTTTCAAGGCTTTGGGTACAATAAGGGAGGCCAGGGACAAATTGAGGAGTCTGGTCGTGTACTCAACTCCCGACTCTCCCAGATGGAAATTCCGTCAGGTCCCAATGCTCTAGATTATTTAGCATTGCGTATGGCATCTACAACTTCGACAAAAACAAACTGTGGTGGTGCGTCATCGACTCGGAGGTCATGAATGTGACGCATGACTCTACTTTTCAACCTGTCACTTTCGGGGTGCTCTAAAAATTGCTGGTTGAAGTAACACGCACACCTCCTCGTATCTGTCGGCGTTTTCTCTCCAAATTTTACAGTTATCCGGTCATTACGCTTGGTGGGGTTCGAAAGTATATTGACTGTCGACCACAGTTTGCCTATACTAGAACTCAGTTTGCAGTCCTTCAGGTTCCATCCACTTGCTCCGCTTGTATTTATTGACCATCCTATTGATCTCCAGATTCATTTCACAGATTCTGGGATTTGATCGCCGAATATCGTCACGCTCGTCTGCTAGTCTCGCTGCCTCTGCTGGGAAATTTGGTCTCAAGGTGGTTATTCGACCATCGGGTATAAAGCGAGCGGCTGCTGCGGTGACAATGGCCCGGAACATTCTCTCCGCTACACCCTTACGTCGATAGGAGTGGACAAATCTCTGAAGTGGCGGCCTGTGTATTCTCGGAAATCTTTCCAGGCTGCCTTACGATGATTGAGGAAGGTGCATCATTCCGAGGTAATGAAGTCGGTAGGTCTAGAAATGGTTATGATTATGGGGAGGTGGTCTGATCCCATGGAAATGACAGAGCGCCAGCTAATGTCATTTATCAGACCAGCGCTCCCAATGGTGATGTCTAGCGAACTCGCGCAGTCGCCCACAATCCTGGTGGGGCATCTTCATTCATGGTGCAGAAGGTGGAGTCGTCGAGTTGCTCCGCCAGGAGTATTCCTCTCTGGTCGTCCGGGAGATTCGAATGACACAATTTATTGTGCGCATTAAAATCCCTAAGACCAGGCGGTTGACGGTACACGGTATTGTGAAGAATTAAGGCTATGCCGCTGTCACCATTTCTGGCGCGATCTTTCCGGAGAAGGTTATATCCTTGAAGCCTCGCTGATCTTGTTGCGTAGAACATTGCAATTAAATTGCAAAACATTTATATTACGCGGCCTTGCTACGGCAATATGAGGTGAGCTGCTGCGGTTGCTGTGTTCTCAAATATTGCTGTGGAGAAGTACTGGAAAGGGTCGCGTACACTGAAGACGATGATGTTGACGACTGCGACGATGATGACGACGACTCACTACGTTACAAGTTTGCATAGCACGTGGCAACGAAGTTGACTGTGTATTCCCTCAGTGTGTTCAGACCTGAACAAGGATGGAAATGTACCCAGTTCTGGCATCCGCTACACTGAAGATGTTTGACGGCTGTGCATGCGGACCTGGTATACTGCGCAGAACCATGTCCGGGGTTTTCCTCTATCCCGGCACGGACCAGTAAAATCCGGAACAGGCCCTTCGGGCAGTGCCGCTCCCACGAGGAAAAAAAATGACGAACATGAAACATATATTGCTGAGGTGAAATCCCATGGTGGGATACTTCCGAGTCAATCCGGTACAAAGAACCGGCTTTCGTGGGATTTCACTACAATCGTAGACACCATCGATAATTCTTTCCTTCTGGTTCTCATAAAAATAATGTATTCTAAAATTCTAATTTCTTATTGGGTTGGTTGCCTTACGGCACTACTTGACGCTCCCCTGAGAGCGATCACGTAAACCAACATCTTGCAGCGACATGTGTGGAATTGGATTTGGAATCAAACACAACATTTATTGAATTGCAATCCATATTGTTATTATAAATGATATAGTAAATAAAAGAAATAAAAAACTTTCTACATAAAAATGTATGAACTATTTCACAGAAAATATCCAAAAAAGCATATATTACAACTTTGAACATAGATCTCTGGCAGAATCCATACAGCTTTCATATGTTAGAATGGTCGATTGAAGATTCTTCAACTTTTTCATATACTGCAAATGAAGTTTCGATCTTATGTTTTTGTACGTTACACCATTCAGCATTTTCGAAATGATGTATGATATCCAAAATATATTTGTTTTGGGTTTAAAAATGTCCCATTTATTACTAGAAATAAAAAAGAAAAGATGTGACTTTTGATATGAAATTGTATGGTTTGGAATGGTAAAACAAATAATTACTTTAAAATTTCACGCATCATGCGATATATGTCGAATTGGTAGTCTCCTGTTGCAGTAAATAGCTCAGCGTCATTAGAAAGATCATTGTAGTAACTGCAATCATCGTAAGTAATACGGGACAATGTATAGTCGATAATAGTTATTTGTACACCCTTTGTGGGTAAAGTTATTATATTGCCATTTAGTTTATAAGTGATATATTTATGTTCCGTGCTGAGGACTAGAACATTACCCCAATGTAAATCACGGTGCTCAAACTGGTAGATATCTTCGCCAACAGCAAGCGCATATATTATCTGAAATATATATCCAATTAGACTGTGCGACAAAAAAATTAAAAATAAAATTCCGCCACCTAAATATTTATTTCAACACCAAAATTTTAAATGGATATATATTTTTATTTTTTTTTTCCTAAAATTAAAATTTTGGTCGAAAGTAATATTTCTACTTTCATTCACACCCGCTTATATTTTCAACCAAAGGTAATTAGGATGACTTCAAATGTTGAGAATTGTACTTAGAAACGGCTTTGGCAAAGTCTCCAAACACTGTTTAAAAAAAAAAATGTTAGTGCGAAAACAGAAACCATAAAAAATATTATGTTTATTATACCCTCCACCTAAGGAGGGGTGAATAGTCATTCCGTTTGTACACCTTAAAATATTCATCGGAGACCCCATAAAGTATATATATTCTGGGTTGTGGTAAAATTCTAAGATGATATAGCCATGTCCGTCTGTCAGCTGAAAGCATGCTAGCTTCAGAACGAAATTAGCTAGGAGGTTCAAATTTTTCCTAAATATGTCTTATGGTTGCAGATCGGTTGGGATTGAAAGTGGGCGAAATCGGCCCAGAGGGAAATTTTTTCCCTCACAAGGACTGAAAACACCCCTAATATTTAGAGTATTTCAGCATTTATTTTGAACATATTAGCTTGTATTTACTTGATATTTGCAATGTGTATTCCCTTTATAGCATAAAAGGGCACCAAAAAGGGATAAAAATGGTACCTATCAAACGACAACAGTTACAAACACGAAATTTGGCGTGTACATTCCTCTAATAGAGCAGATACATAATATAAAAGTATTTTTTCTAAGTCGTACTTTTAAGGGGTTAAATAAGTATAGGGGGATACAAATAGTACCAACCAAACGGCTGCACCTAGAATAATGAAATGCGGTATATATTTCTCTGATTGCGTAGACACATAAAATAAAATAATTTTTCGAAATTCGTACTTTTAGGGTGTCAAATGGAAAAAGGCGATACAAATTGTACCAAACAAATGGATGCAGCTAGAACCATGAAATTTGCTGTATGCATTCCTCTGACTGAGTAGACACGAAAAATAAAAAGGTTTTTCCAAATTCGTACTTTCAAGGGATTCAATGGGATCAGAGGGATAAAAATGGTACCAACTAAAAGGCTACAGCTAGAATGATGAAATTCGGTGTGTACATCTCTAATTGCATAGACATGTTAAATACATAGATTTTCGAAAGGCCTACTTTTAAGGGTAAAATGCGAAAAGGGGATAAAAATGGTACCAACAAAATGGCCGCAGATAGAATCATGGAATTCGGTGTATACATTCCTCTGACTGCATAGCCACGTAAAATAAAATTTTTGATCCAAATTTGTTGCTTTTACGGCAAAAATGGAAGAATCATAAAGTTGTTTTATACTGTGTACGTGAGAGATAAGGGGGGTTACTCTGTATTGCGATGCGAAAGCAAGTTCGATGCGAAAGGTAAATGCGATAAGAGTACAATTTTGTACTCTGTATCACTAACGCTTTCGCAAAATAAGTCGAAAATAAGGCAACACCGGCACCACAAAATAAACAAAAGCGAAGAATGACAAAAAGAAATGTCAAAACATGTAAATAAAAACATTTTAAACTAATTTTTGTGCGGTACGTGGTTTTTTAAAAGCATTTAATAAAAAATAAATAGTTATGGATTCGGTTGCGTTATGGTTTGAAGACGAAAATGAACATAATGAACGAATTACAAGAAAAACTTTGAGAGATAAATCGGATATACTCTCCTTAAATGACCTCGGGTAAGGAAAGTAGGAGTTGGTATAATGTGCAAAATGTTTTCAAATATTTCATTTTTATAGATTTATACAAAATTTTCGACTCAATAAAGATGCGTTTATGTATGTATTAAACGCTATTAAACACGACCTCATCGTTCCAAAGAGATCTACAGCAATTCCAATCCCAATAAAAGTTGCCGCTGCTTTGAAATTGCTTGGGCAAGGTGGTTATCAACACCAAATTGGCCAAGACCATCTCTTAGGATTATCGCAGCAATCTATGTCGCGTTGCTTACAAGAAGTTTGCATAGTGATTGAGCGAATACTCTGTCCCAAGCACATACAATTTGAGGTAACTGCGGAAGAGGAAAACGAAACAAAAAGAAGATTTTTCCATGCATGTGGCATTCCTGGGGTGATTGGAGCAGTGGATGGCACCCATATACAAATGATTCGACCGGCCAGGAACGAACACCTATACTTCAACAGAAAATTAAAGCACAGTATGAACGCTATGGCGGTATGTGAGTTTTTATGTATGAGTGTGACTTATTAAATAATACTTTACTATTTAATTTTTAGATATGTGATCAACAAATGAGAATTACATTTATAGATTGCCGGTATGATGGTGCAAGCCATGACTCACATGTTTGGGCCTTTCCAACGCAAAGCAAAAATTAAAAGAACGTTTCGAAAGAGGAGAAAAGGGATTTTGGCTGATTGGTAATTAACTTAAAACAATTTGAAATGATTTTTTCTTACTTATTTTTGATCTTCTAAAAGGCGATTCGGGCTACCCACTGGAACCCTGGTTGCTTACTCCATACAGAAACGCAACGGAAAACTCGCCCGAGAGTTTTTATAATAAACAATTTTGCAAAGGAAGGTCCATAATTGAAAGAGTATTTGGTGTTTTAAAAGGCAGATTTCGGTGTCTGTTAGCAGCCAGAGAGTTGCATTTTAATGTACAACTGCCAACAAACGAAATTGCTGAGACAGAAAGACTAAATGAAACTGAAATGTCTTTTTATAGCAATGCGACCAACAGTGACCCAACAAATATTGCTAAGGAAATAAGAAATAACATCAGAAACAGTTTGATTTAAATAACGATAACTTTTATTTATAAAAACAAATATATTAGGAATTCATTTCATTGTAGTGTTAATAAAAAAATTTATAATCTAAAGTTTTAAAGCTTCTTTATGGCGATTTTGAGATCTTAAAATTCAGTAGTCAAAAGTTCTTAAACTGGATGCAGTTATAGGCATATTACAAAAAAATCAATTTTTTCGTCTTTGACGAAAAAGAAAAATAACCATTAATTATACATATGGACATATCGTCCATACCACGTGAAACTATTGGATATCACATAGTAAAAATATTACATAGTTTTTCTATTTCCAATTCTAAACTTTTCTTTTTTAATTCCAGCTTTTCTATTGTATTTTTTTGGTTTTTGGAGCTTGTATTTTTTTTTTTAATTCAAATTTTTCTTTGCCAAAAGCAAGTTTTTTTTCCTTTAGCTCAAAATTTTTTCTCTTATATCTTACTAATTCCTTCAAGCAACACCGAATATCGCCCAAAAGTTTGGTGGATTCCTTGTGAAATATTCCTTGGGTTTCTACTTGTGTTCTTAGCAGAATATCACGTTCGTTTTGCTTTGACAGCCGTGAACGTTTGGCTGACTGAAAACTTTCATCCAAACAGCTACGTTTGGCCGTTGTACATGGTTCATTTAAATTGCTATTTTCATTTTGGGAAGATAACAAAACTTCTTCTCCAAGATCTTTGTTTGCTGAGACATCGTGACTAGCATTACTACTTGTGCCAAAGCACGTTGATGTTGGCAGCCCGTTGACGGCTTCTTCCATATGAAGAAGATTTATGATCTGTTCCTCCATAGAGGAAAGCGGGCAATATTGTGAGACACCACCTCCCGTGCTGGAAATGCTCACTTTATTCTTGCGCATCTTAACCTTTGTGTGAGTTTTTAGGTCAGATCAAACCTATAATTATGTACACACATAGTTAGTTTCACATTTTATATAAAAAATATAATACATTACTTTTTTCCAACCAGCGACATCCCTTACAGGAGGTCCATTTGAGTTAAGGTCATCAGCCAGTTTTGTCCACAAATTGTTGGCGCGTTGCTTTGCATTTCCACTCTGCAACTGTCCCTTGGCCAAATCGCTGTGTTGGACCATAAAATCAACTAGGCTTTCGAACTGCCGTTGCTGAGTCTGTAACTTTTTTGGTTTTTCCCTAAAAGAATAAACAATTTAGATATAAATTAAAAAGTTATTTGAGCTTACTTACATGATTCGTTTCTTTTGCGTTTGATATTTTGTTAGCGCAAGATATTTGCGCTTAACGGGCGATTTTGACATACGCTTTTGTATTACAGAGTGCGGTGATGCCAGATTTGCGAAAGGAGATACGACAATGCATTAGAGAGTACCAATTACTTAATTAGGTACCATTTTCCTTACGCATCGCAATAGAGAGTAACCCCAAGGTATTTTCAAAATTTATACTTTTGAAATTAAAATAGGATGGAAATACAACCAACCAAACGACTGTAGCTGAAAATACACCCTCTATCCCCAAATATTTAGGGTATTTAGGATTGCTGTCTTATATTTACTATTATTTACATTATATATATATACATAGTATAAAAATATTTGTAGCCTTGGCTTATTAATTAAATTTCTGATTTTCATACATTTGAAATTTGTTGCGGACATTTCTCTTGTGGCTTGGAAGCATCACAAAGAAATTAAAAGTTTTTGCGGGCGAAATGGAACAAAAAGGGATAAATATGGTACCAATGATACGACAAGAACTTGAATCATGAAATTCGGTTTGTACATCCCTCTAATTGCAAAGACACATAAAATAGAGGGATTTTTCGAAATTCGTACTTTTAAGGGACATAATTGAAAAAGAGGGATAGAAATAAGACCTACCAAACCGCTGAAGTTGAAATCAAGAAATTCGGTGTATACATCTGACTATGAAGACTCGAAGCAAAAAGGTTTTTTTTCGAAATTTGTACATTTGCTTCTCTCTAATGGCGACTGACAACTACCTAATGTTTAGGCATGTTCAATATAAACGGCAACTCTGTCTGAATAAGCAGTAAAGTTTTTGTGCTCCGTGCTTTTTTCTAAATAATTGTGATTATTCTGTGTTTCAAGTGGATATTTTTTCACAGCTTGTGGACTAATTTGAAGATAAGTGATCGTTCTATTGGTGTACTAATTTGTGATACTACTTTTGTTACATTTTTAGTGTTTAAAAGAGTAATTTTTGGTTAAGAATTTGTTTCTTCACCAAACAACAACAATTACTGTTGCTCCATAACCATTATTTTTGTTATTGTAATTAACGTTTAACACTGAGTTTTGCCTTGGTTTTAACATTCGTTTTTTGTTTGTCTATTCTGACAGTGTTGCCACTGAATCGATTTTTCAAAATTGTCTCTGATATAGAGATCACAATTGAGTGCTGGCTTTGCACTGGTCAGTGGCATGCTAAGTGTGCCGGAATTAGTGCAAGGATTGTGGATGCTCTGTACGGAGACAACAATGGTCTTAGGTAGTGCTGCACTAAATGTAGGAAAATTAGTGTTTAAGGGCTCCATGACTGAGGATACCGAGCTGTCTAGGGATCTTTGGTCGATTTATACGCAATTTTTTAAATTCGGTGATATTTTTGACAAATATCCTGAATTAGATAAGTTTGCGAAATCACCGGTTGTTTCGGGACAGAAACGTAAAAGAACTGAAGAAATTATCGAAATCAGTGACGCCGAGGACTGAGCATTTGAATATTGCTGAATCTGCGGCTCAAACGGTGATAATGGGTTGGGATTGTCGAATGATATAAATCCGACCTATGCTACAGTTGCTGGGCCACTGCTTTGTGATAGAACTGTCACAGATCCTCCACAGACCAGCGTGGAAGGCGACAATCCCGCTCGTCCTACGGCTGCAACAGGTGTGTGTGTAGGCGGGAATTTACTTCAGTCCATGCCTGTTGCAGGCTTGCATCCACAGCAATCTAGTGGTACTTCTGGTGGATTGGCCATGGCCCCGGAGATGAAAATGGTCTTCGTCTCGAGGTTCGCCCCAGATACCACAGCTGATGACTTCAGTGGCTTCATTAAATCCAAGATTGAGGATGATTTTTACCTTAGGTCTTTTAAATTGAAGTCGTCATTTTCTCAAAGTCGGGCTTCTTTTAAGATTATTACGACGAGGGAAATCTTTGACAGATTGATGATCCCTGACTTCTGGCCACCTATGGCATTTGTTAAGGAATTTGTGGATAAGGTGGACAATTTGGCTCGTCTACCTTTGAGGTCAGCTACTGTCCCAAAAAACTAATTGATTCTTTTTATATCGTAAATCCACATCTAAACTAACTAGGATAAGAATGGATGGCTTGGAATATTGTGAGGACCAGGATATTGCTGATTGTTTTGCGAATTTCTTTGCGACCACATATTCAAATAGATCTTATCGATCCGACAGCACTAATCCCTATGATATTCCTGCTTTGAATCAATTAGAAATACCAATTATTGACTTGCCCTTAGTCTTGTCAAGTTTGAATGATCTAGAATCAACAAATAGTGTCGGCCCCGATGGGGTGCCAAAAGTATAATTTTAAAATTCTGTGCTAGTGGTTTGGATATTCCACTGACGGTATTGTTTAATACTTCGTTGAGATTTGGATATTCTGGTTTCATCGGGAGTTCCCCAAGGTAGTCATCTTGGGCCTATACTATTTTTATTATTCATAAATGATCTCCCAGGGTGTATTATAAACTCTAGGATTCTGATATATGCGGATGATGTGAACATACTTTTTTCTTATAAACAGCCAGAATATTCTCATTATTTGCAGGACGACTTAGATAATTTTGGATATTGGTGTGACATTAACTGCATGGAACTTAATTTACGGAAATGCAAGCATATGCGTTTCTTTAGATCGAATCCGAAATTTGTCAGACATAATCTTATTGGAGCTGAGTTAGAGACAGTTAGAGTAGATCTTGGTATTCTGATGGATTCGAAACTGTATTTCAACAATCGTATTATGGCCATGGTTAACAGGGCGTATGGTGACGAAAAAGTTATTTACTTCGCTCGTTAGGCCTATTTTGGAATATGGTTCTGTAGTATGGGACCCTCAGTATGGCATCTATATTGACAGAATTGAGTCAGAAGCAATTTTTATTGTTTTCATTGAGACAAGTAGACGAATTATGCTGAACACCGTGATGGTATTTAAGGTTATGAATGGTGATGTCTCATCTGAATATCTTATTTCTAGATATTTAGACCAACTAGATACTATCAGTTTCTATTAGTATTATTATATAGTATTATGCTTCTGCGCGGCCCATTCGTATAATGTGTATTGATTTTAATTTCTAATTAATTAATTTTTTGATTTCGGTGTCGGAATCGATACAATAAAGTCAAGGATTCTCTCGTACTTGAATGTTTAGTATTCGGTTTAGTATTATTAAATGTAATGTATTGCTTCTATGTCAAATGTTAGCATTAACCTTGTTTTTGGCGGCTAAAGATATTTAATCTGTAGCCGGTATTCCACCCTCTACGGCTTGTCCCTACGTTATGGGGACGAGGCCCTCTCGGTCGGAAGGGGCGGGAGTGAGAGGCGTTGGGACCGTTCGAATGTTCACTTTCACAATTAAAGCATTGTATTTATATATAGTAGTAGATTTCAAACAGTGCGCATAAGTAGACATTATAGTTTGAAATAGTAAACAAATATAGTAATGAGCATAAAAATATCACAATTTTCCTAATATGGTAATACTGTGGTAATGCACGCCGGTAATGCACTCCGTGGTGGAGGATATATAAGATTCGGCCCGGCCGAACTTAACGCCTTCTTACTTGTTTATTGTTTGGTTTATTCTGTTCCATTTTTCATAGACAATATTTTAACGCAAAGTACAGTGTTTACATTTGAAGTATCTATGTATAAATGTAGAAGTTATGATACTATTTGTAGACTCAAAACATTTTTTTAACCATGATTTTTTAAATAATGTCATAACTTTACATTTACCGCAACATTTGTAGTCAACGTAAGATCCTCTAATTTAATATAAGCGACTGTTAGCACTTATATTTACAAAATGAGAGTACACATATTAAAGACACTTAAATAATTTAAAAAAGTAAGAAAAGGCTAAAATCGGGCCGGACCGACTTTCACTGAATATCTAACTAACTTTCCTTTATTTCAGTAAACTCAACATTTTCATCATGGTAAAGTACACGAACGAACAATGTATGCAAATTATAAAAATGTACTCGAAATTCGGAGTCGGTGACCGAAACTTTAAGACCAACTTTCGGTTGTTATTCTCACCTAGTAGACAAGCAATAACAAGTTTAGTGCAACAATCTGAGTCTTCCAGTGAGACTGCCGTTCAGGCGTCCATAGCAAACGATGCAAATCAGTCGATTCCGCGGCGTTCTCAAGAACTGGGTATCGCCAAGAGCACTTTGTGGCGAATTTTGCGTAAGGATCTTTGTTTACATCCATTCAAGATCAAGTTGAGTCAAGATTTGAAGCCGATGGACCATTTGACGCCACGTTCGTTCTCCGATTGGGCTCTGGAGAAGATGCGCCAAGATGATGAATTTCATCGCAAAATCATCTTCAGTGACGAAGCTCATTTTTGGCTCAATGGGTTCGTCAATAAGCAAAAAATGCATTATTGGTTTGGTGAAAATCCACATGTGCTTCATAAATCACCAATTCATCCACAAAAAATAACTGTTTAGTGCGGGTTGCATGCATATTTTTCGTCGACAATAACGGCGAATTTTTGGCCCGAATTGGAAAACAAGGACTTGACGACATGTGGTTCCAATAGGACGGTGCCACAAGCCACACAGCACACGTTACAATCGATTTATTGAAGAGTAAGTTTGGTGAGCGTGTTATCACAAGAAATGGACCAGTCAATTGGCCAACTCGTTCGTGTGCCTCTAGTATTTTTTCTTTGGGGCTACGTCAAATCATTGGACTATGCCAACAAGTCGACGACGTTGGAAGAACTCAGTCATCATTGAACGCGTAATAGAGGCCGAAATGTGTGACCGAGTCATCGAAAATTGGGTCCAACAAAAACAACCGCTGCCGACGTGCCCGCGGTGGCCTCGAAGTCGAGTTCCATTCATAAATGTTTCGATTGTATTTCAAATCGATGATAAAGTTTATTGGAAAACCCTTTATAAGACTTAGTGCCTAATCTGTTAAAAAATGTGGTTTCAAGAACGGAAAAAGTCAAATCGGGGGCATATCTAAATCTGAACCGATTTACATCAAATGAAATAGCGTTCGTCCCTATCCCGGAAAACTTCGTTGAATAGATGGACAGACGGACATTG
Organism: Polietes domitor; assembly: GCA_947397865.1. Classification (NCBI taxonomy): domain Eukaryota; kingdom Metazoa; phylum Arthropoda; class Insecta; order Diptera; family Muscidae; genus Polietes; species Polietes domitor. Next base: position 114,660,869 of record OX377619.1, on the reverse strand, counting down.
TAAAATCGACTCAAAAAGCGATTCTAAATCAATCGGTATGATAAATGATGCGTCTATCACAAAGACACAATACCCTAGTGAATGGTATAAAATTTTCATAATTTTGTTTAATATCTTTTTGGAGTTGAGAAATCAGAATACATCAGCAAATGTTATACATAGCCTTCGACCAAATTTTTGTTGCAGTGTTATTAAAGGCTGTAGTGAAATAAATTCCTACTTACCTGATGTAGGGCGTAGAAAGATTGTTCAGCATTTCGAAAAACGAATTTTTCCAAGTCCTCGCCACTAAAAGTCATTTCTAATACAATATACTGTTGACTGGCGGTGAAACATTCAGGGTGATCATTTTCAGATTCCTTTCTATCGTCATATTCTTCCCACAGCTTTTGAAGATGAACTGGATATTTCCCTTTAACACAGCTAACCTAAAATGAGATCGGAAATAGTTTTATTTATTGTAATTGGGACACTAAAGTGTGTTTATCACCCTTTCGAGATTTGCAAAGCCTGAAGCAAAACTTCTTTCGCTATGTTTGTCCTTGAGGGCACATAATTCCATAGAAATTACAACTTCTTGTAGAATTTGTTCGAATGATTTTTGAATTTCTCCGTTGATTAATTCTTTACCCTCAATGGGTATAATTTTAAGAACAGTTTTGTCAGTGTCTCTTGCATCGGGCTTTGTATGTAGAAACACTTCTCCAAATGCGCCTTCGCCGATTTTACAACAGCTTTTAAGGTAGTGTGTATTGTAAGCTTCGTCGAATGGCACGATACTATTTTGTCTACATCGTTGCAACAGCTGTCGTTTAAAGCTATTTTTGAGCGCACCTAAACTCGAATGTGCGCGATTTAGTGTTGATTTTCGTTGACCTGCAACCGTTGTCGTTAATGATATCTTTTGTTTGTTTGCATGCCCATCACGACGTAAGCCTTCGTCGTGAACATTTTTTGGATTAAATGTATTATCTGTCAATGAAATAATGGACTATTAATATATATATATGTATATATAGCATCGAAATAAGAAAGTTGAGGACTCTCTTGCATTTATATGTGTAGTGTAATCTATAGTATATATGATTTCCTAATGTTCGTACCGGGCAGCCAACTTCATTTTTCTATTTCGGTCACTGCGGAATGAACCTTGAAAAAAAGTATTTTTATACCTTCCACTAGGGTATAATGTGTATGTTTGTAACACCTCAAAGGAAGATAGATAGACCCTCCTTCTGAATCGATTTAGCCGTGCCCGTTTATCAGCCTGCCTGTCCATTTATTCTTGCAATCAAAGAACAGGTCGCAATTGTTATCCGATCCTAAAAAAAATTTACACAAGTACGTACGCGGGTCAAGGACGGACGCTATTTGCTTTGAAATAAATGGGTTCAGATTTTGATATAGTCCCCATACAAATGTCGCCCCCGATTTGACTTTTTCCGCTCTACAACCACATAATTTAAGCGATTTTCTTTAAATTTGATAGAACACCTTATATTTCAAATAGAAACTTCTGAGGTGAAAATGGAGTTTTTAATTGGCATTTTCGACAAACCTGGGAAATCGGTGTTTTCATTTCGGTTAACCGTTTTTTAAATTACAAAACATTTGCATTTCGTGGATATATTCTACAATAAAAATACTCAAGAAAATGTGAGAATAATAATAACTGACCTCTTAATATAGGAAGTTGAAGATTTTTGATTTGTGACGTTGATAAAACCAAGTAGGATATCAAATAGCTACGTTTGGAGCTTGATGTGTAACATCGAAGCTATTGACTGCTATTGCTATTTTTTGTTTGGTTCACCTAAAGGAATCATGTCTTATTCGATCCAAATTACGTTCACGTCTAATAATATCGGAAATCTAATTGAGCGCGAAACTAAAACATATCACTCTGGCAGTAAAAAAAGACGAGACTCGAGAGCATAGATGGAGGCAGAAAAGGTACGAAATGTGTAATAAAAATATTAACAGCGAAACTAATAAAATTTGTGAACATCTCCTTATATTTCCATATGTCTCATATTGAATTCTGACAGCATCGCAGATTTAGACATAATGCATATTTGTATACCATAATCACCAAAAAGTATAAAAATAATATATAAGGTTCCATTTTAGCTTATATAAAAACGGTTTCACCGGTTCTCTCTTGTAACTCTAGACCTCTCTCTCTAGATCCTGTGGCAGTGCATACTGCGATATCACCCTAGCAGGTACAGCGTAGACAACATTTGTTTCTGCCTACGTACTGAAATGACCTTTGACTCCTCTATTGAAGACATGAAGAGAGAAACTGTTGCATTTGCCATATTGACAAGTCTTGATGTTTTTCCACTGCGTGTTGCTCACGTTCGCAGACCACACTGGTACCGCATAGTTTGCCCTTGACTGGCCTATCGCTTTGTATGCAGTTAATAAGGTTTCCTTATATGTGCCCAAGTGACTTGAGGATCTTCGCATTTTATCACAGATTTGGGTGTAATTCAATGTCTTTCAGACCTCTGCAGACCAGTCCATATTCCTCTCAGTGAAAAATTTAGTAAGATCGTTGAGATAACTATTCAGCCTTTCACAAATGTCATGTGTAGTTGGGCCCGTCGCTAGAATCGTGCAATCATCGGCATATGTCAGGATGCCGTCAAGAGCTTGTGGAATACCAGAAAGATAGAGGTTAAACAGTGCCGTAGATATCACCCCACCATGGGGAACTCCCTGTTGAACTCTACCGAATTTTGACTTCCGGTTTCCTGAATATAACTGGCGTTCACTCATTTAGTTGATGATCCAGTGTTTGGTGCTGGCCTGCTGGGACGTGTTGGCAATGTTATCAAATAGTGTGGGGTGGTTGACCGTGTCGAATGTCTTCGAGATGTCAAGAGCCACGAGGACCATCCTATCACACGGCTTTCAAATATTATGGCCTCGGTTTATGTGTGGATATAGCTTGTAGAGCAGTCTTTTACTATGCTGCTTACGGAATCCAAGTTGATGTGTCCCAGTTGGGAAATATCCAATAAGGCTCGGGAGGAGAAGTGCCTCAAGTGCCTTCTCTACTGGTGGGAGAAGAGAGATCGGTTTATACTTCGAAATACGTTAAATATAAATGCAGAACTTATAAAGACCGTACAAATAATTTTATTATACGCGAGGAAGAATTCTAAATTAACATGTGAATGTCTTGAAAGTTTTTATGTGCTATAAAGCTGAAAATTGGCACATATACAGTATATACAGCGGTCCAAATGCAGGAATGACAGGTGCATCGCCCGAAACACATACAACCACATCAGCTGACTTGGAGATGCTAATGGATATTTTGGCGAAAAACATTCGCGAATTCGAGAATGATCGAGAGGAAATCAGATCTTTAACTTGTTGTATGAGCGGTACGAAGATAATATTTAGGAGGAAACAGTTGATAAATATAAAAACTATTTATAGCAAAAACATACTGGCAAAATTTCTTTCAATAAAATAGTAGAAATACTAAATAAATTATTCGGCAGAAAAGAATAGCAATTCTCGTTACGGGTAAAATGCATATTACATTGATGCACGTACAATGGCGAAAACGAAGATAATGTCACTTACGCGACAAACATTAACAAGAAATGCGAACAATTTGCTTTGAAAATGTGCAATGTATCAGGCTTGTAAATGGGCTTGCATCGAAACACCAAGAAGTTAAGTAGATACTTTTGGCTATGTTCGTCTCGTGTTGTGAGTTCTGCTGTGTTGGTTTCCAGGTTTGACAGGGCAGTTAAACAGGTGTTGAGTGTCGTGAGGTCCCGTGAGGGACAGGCATTCAACGCATTTGCATCGATTCGCGACCAATATAATTATGCCGGCTACACCAGTCTGATCTCAGTTGGACCAATACCACTCTTGTCTGTCGTGGCAAATCCGTATCCTCCGAAGACACAGATGCACAAAGTATCTGATATGCACTTTGATCAAGAGGTTCTCTTTTGTAGCATTGGATCTCATGTTCTAAATCATGAAGATCCTTCCTTATCAAACTGGGAGGGGTGACTTCGCAGTAACATCCAAGCCGACAACATGAAATTGTGCCGTCGTACGGGTATGATCTTCCGTCGGGTCCAAGCGCTTTAGATGTCTTTGAACTGCGGATGACTTCTGCAACTTCACCAACTATAAATCATGAATACGCTCGCAGATCATGAATACGGGTTGCTCTATAAATTGCCGGTTAAAATAACACGCGCACCAAGTGTGACTGCAGTGTGGTCGTTTCTCTTATCGGAGTGCGAGAGAGACTTAACTAACCGTGGCCCAAAATTTGCTAATTCCCGAACATATGTTGCATTGCCTCAAGTGTTCCAGCCATTTGTTCCGCTTATAACCGTTGACCCTCCTACCATTCAGTTTCATGATTCTAGGATCGCCAAGATTAGAGTAACGAATAACATCACTCCTGCCTCTGCTGGGAAACTCGACCAGCATGAATAAAGCGGGTGGGTGCTGCGTTGATGATGTCTTGGATTTTTTTCCAGCTGCCCGAACATCTGAGGAAATGGGTCTCTGAACCCGTTATTGTCAGCTTTCCTTTGGTTAAGAGAATTACGGCGGTCAGATATTTTGAAGTCGGGTGGACAGTCAATGGAGATGATGGTCTGAACCTAGTGAAATGGCGGGCTGTCAGGTAAGGTCATTTATCAGAGCAGGCGACATGATGGTGATGTCTGGCGAGCTGCAGCAATCACCCATCCGTATGTGGCGTTCTCATTTATTGTGCGGACGTAGATCCATCTCTTTGATCAGCCAAAGCTGGTCATTACGAGAACGAGGAGAGAATGCCATAATCCATGGAGAACATTAAAATCTCCTACGACCACGCGGTTATAGCCTTGATGTAGAGGACTATTGTCGACAAAAAACGTGGCGCTTAGCAAGAAGTCGGTGGTATGTACAAGGTGGCGCAAAAGTAGTGTCATGTCATAATGTGAATTGCCTACCGTTTTGTTAGAAATGAAAATGAGAAATGAAAATGTATTAGGCACATTATATGGTGTCATATTTTATTCTTCAAAAAACTATTTCTGAAGACAGAATTCATTTTCATTTCTAACAAAACGGTAGGCAATTCACATTATGACATGACACTACTTTTGCGCCACCTTGTATACGTTATGCATACTTGACTGCTACCACTATCTCTAGAATCAAGCTCAGGCGAGATAGGTCTGTATTGCACATAATGGTGCATTTGGTAAGCAAGTTCCCCACCTTCACTTCTGGTGCGATCCTTACGTAGCACATTGCAACCTTGAAAACTGTGCAAGCTGCGCGTGTCGCTCAGCTTTGTTTCTTGGAGCGCAGCGACTTTGATATTCTTCATAATGTATACAATTTCATAGATCTTGCCACGGAGGCCATTGGAATTAAGTTCCGAAAAGGATACATGTTAAGGGTGTGCTACAGCAATATGTGGTGTTAGATGCTATAAAACCCTGAAGGCGTTGAGTCCAGATCAGCCCCTGAGATATACCCACTACATACATCGGTTACACCTTACAGGTGTTAAGCGGTAATGGATACGGTTCCGACAGACAGAACACTCCGGATGTGCCTCTCCCAGGACGAAAAACATAACAACCACTGCCTTGGGATCTATTACTTTTCTTTTTTGTTTGAATATCTGTGTTCACATAATGCAGAAATTGTAAATATCGATTTTCCTCTCATTACTTACAATTATTATTGTTTGAAAGCTTTCACAGTCCGGAAATCATGATAGTGGGAGTGTGCAGTAGGGCGTACCTCAAAAAAAAAAGTTCGCCGTACACCTTCGAATATGAAGTATTATTGAAAGGTAGTTTCAAAAAAAAAAATTTTATTTTTTATGCCGAACGTAGGGGTCGCGCTTTTACATTTTTCTATATAACTTCTGCATTTATAAACGGATTTTAAAGTGTGATACATCGATGTTTTTGTCTCGACGAGGCCGATTTTTTTGTCTTTGAAGTCATTGAGCTCAAGCACCCCCTTCTGGTACTTACCCATCATTTCTCAGTTGCTACTACCCTAATGTACCACTCTAATAATCGAAAATTAAAGCTCGCATAAAATCATGAATCATGTTTGAGCTCAATGACTTCAAAGACAAAAAAATCGGACAAAAACATCGATGTATCACACTTTAAAATCCGTTTATAAATGCAGAAGTTATATAGAAAAATGTAAAAGCGCGACCCCTACGTTCGGCATAAAAAAATAAAAAAAATTTTTTTGAAACTACCTTTCAATAATACTTCATATTCGAAGGTGTACGGCGAACTTTTTTTTTTTACTTGTAACCTGGTACGCTCTAGTGTGCAGTCCCCATGCCATTTGTAAATAAATTTGCATTCTATGAAATATATGTAGATGGAAAATGGTCTGTCACGACAATACCCCACTGAAAAACAAATATTGATTACAGACCAAAATAAAACAAACGAAAAGAATAAAAACTCGAAAATGTTTACTGAACAAATGTTATTTAATTTTGATCCTGAACCACAACCTGGCAACCGAGTCATAAGCACCAGTGGACTGGCGACTATAGCGACGAAATTAATAAAACGCTTTACACTTCCAGCTTAGGAGTGCAAATGCTCGTTTATTTGACAAAAAGTATTCAAACAATGAAGTGAGGCTAGTGGCAATACATGCGATGTTATATTGCACTATGCGACGAAGGTGAGTTTTGACAATTCTCACAGATAATCTATCTATTGCTCGTGTTAATATCTGGTGCAATATAAAATGTTGCACATGTATTGTCACTACACGACTTTTGCCGCTCTATACCTGCTTAAGGCCCTATGCTCCTTATAGGAGTGATAGGAATATATTCCTGTTCTACTGTGGTAATTAACCCAGTAACACCCAACGAAAATCTCATTTGTTTAATTTCGTAATAACAACTTTGTTTTGTTCCTTTCATTCAATTTGAAGTGGTGTACAGTGACGTGAACGGTTGGTGTTAGTGAGTAATATCAATTCGCAAAAAGATCACATCATCGCGATCTACGATAAATTATTTAAAGATATAATTATATATTTATGACATCTTCGAACATCGGCGAATTCGCGGGAACTTGAAAAGCTATTGAAGACAGACTTGTAGTATCTGCCTGTAGACATCACAATCGCAGCTATCGAGGTCAAAAATCGTACCTCTTGACGTGATATGATGCTTTTTTTCTCGATTCGTAAATGTGATTACAATAATCGTTTAAAATGAATAGTAGGGAATTATTGGACTGTTGTTTTTTGCAGCAGATCAGTGTGTTGTATGATAACAAGTTCTGCTGATATACCGCTACATTTACATATACACCGGAAACGAAATAAACAAAGTAAGATCCGAATGACTACAAACAACATCACACCAAGAAGTTTATACTATGTGTGTGTTTAACAGTTCGGGAGAAGTGGGAGGTTTGAAGCAATTTCTTTGTACTCGTATTTGCATCCGGTAATCATTTTTCGCGTTTATACAGATATTATAAAAGTTTTATATAAATAACAAATTTTGACTTTGGCACTCTGTAACTAAAAAAACGGAACCCACTTTTGTCACTAAATATTCAATGTGTTTATAATTTAAAAACGCATTTGGATTGTTCCCGTGAACCTACTTTTTGAAGAAAAAAAAAAACTGGGAATCTGGCCCACAGATTTTTTTATTTTTTATTTTTGTACAGAGACCAATTTAAAGTGTCAAAAGCGCAATTAGATTAGGAATTCGAGTTGTCTGATGAAAAGAAAAGGAAGTCCAAACAGAAAGACACGAAGGAACTGGAGAAGCAGATGAATATGATGTAGGTACTATCCATAGCTTAATGTTGGAGAAGAAAATTAGCATTTTTGGCGAATTACTTGAGAGCTTTCGTGAATTCGAAAACAGCGTGGCCACAGGGCAAAAATTATAAGCTACAATTTCAAATTGTCGAGAATTTTTTTAAACGACACCGCCGAGGCGTGATAATAATGGACTAAGGAGAGAAGCTTCTTTATGCTTCTTTGAATGGCCTTCATTGGCAAAATATGGAAAACGAAATTAAATCTGAAAACACTTGACAGGCAACACAAGAACATGCATTTTTTTGTGGCCTTCATAGCTTAGTGGAAGTGTGTGCGTCTTGCAATCTGAAGGTACTGGGTTCGATTCCCGGCCGGCGCACTGGTAAAATTCAACATCAAAAAATTTTCACTTTTCATCATAAAATAAGAGTTTCTGCAGCCAATTTTCTCATCCGAACACGCTTTTACATAAAAATTGTCATTTCGATTGCTCCAAGGTCCAGGGAAGAAACTAATAACCATTAGCGATAGCTGTTAACATAAAATGCAGCGCCCCTAACGGAGGATAGTGGTACAACTCGATTAACATCCCATTCCCTTAACATTAACATCAACCTTGAAGAAGATGCAAAAATAACAGCCGGACAACATGAGAACGATGATGAAGAAAGGTTCCCGCGATAATCGGATACATGCCGGAACGAAGTCTAGTACAATTCAGACTTAAGGATTATCACCACAACAGCAGGCATTTTTTTCTTAGGAGACAAATAAACAACCGAGGGACAATATGGAAATGTGCAATGGTAAACAACAAACAAAATATAAAAGTACTGGTATTTCGAATAGAAGTAGTCGAGCTGGTGGTAGTTTGCGCAAAGCTGATTTAGGCTACGAAATTGAGACTCATTCCACCAAGTATCGAAGCACAATCCACCAAACTGAATCAATCAATCCTGAATAGATTAGAATGATCACACCAATTGATAACATCCTATTCCAGTACGCTGATCGTTTCGACAAAATTATATCTATAATTAATCTTCTGAATCAAGCTTTCGGGAAATATGGGCAACGCAAATCTTTCAATAGATGAAAGCATGATATTTTATTACGGAAACCAATATGCTTAGCACATAGAGGATCTTATTACTACCGTTTTCCGAAGAAAGTGTTACTCAAGAGAACATTGGTGAGAGTTTCAATATTGGTTGGTAGTGTAACTGCAACGAGTGTGGTTTACCATAGTTGGAATTAAAGTAAGTCAGTAGATGTTATCCACTTAGTGGTAATGTAAATTTGAATATGGCGGCATTTACCGTCATAAGTTTGTATATAGATAGCAGATCTCCATGATACACAAGAGAAGTGAGGATTGAATCTGTTGGATTTTTAATGACGTCAGTGTAAATGTTGAGTAGACCATATTTGCAGAAAAAAGTCATAGTCCAGCTGGTCTGGGTCAAAGTTTTAATTTTTTGGTCGAAGAGGGCATTATACTAAGTGAAAACAAGTAAGGAAAGAATATAGTCGGCTGGGGCCGACTATATGACACTCTCCTCTTTCTACCGCATTACAATTTAATTCCTGGAAAAAGTGATATCGGGAAGATTTTTGTATGGGTACTATATATCTGTTCTATAGAGCGGCAAGTCAAATTGAGAGTGAAATTAGTATGGGAGCTATATCTAAATCAATTGAAAGTGAATTTAAATTTTTATTAACGGCATTTATTGTTTGAGAATGATATCATGTAAATGTTGGCCACGACTACGTCTGAGGTGGTACATTCGGATGGTCCAATTTTGGGCGACTGGAGAGAGCCTATTCAATGAAAATAACATGCAAACTTAAGTCACATGGATTCAATTCTTGCACAAATTGTATTTGATTCTTACGTAAAATACGCCAAGTTGTCGAATACGACAAACCACGCTGCTGAGAACGACAACGAATCGACAATCCCAAGGCAGCCGGTTCTATGTACCGGATTGACTCAAAGATGAATTCTTCGACCAAGGGCTGCCACCTCAGCAATATATGTTATGTGTTTGTCCGTTTTTCCATCGTGGGAGCAACATTACCCGGAGTGTTTGCTCCGATTACTACTGGTCCGTGCCGGGATAGAACTAAACCCCGGACCTTGGATCTGTTCGGTTTGCCAAAACCGAATACACCACCGAGCAACATCAGTGAGGTGTAATAGATGCCTGGAGTGGGTGCATTTCCGGTCTTGCTCTGGCCTCGGCCACGTAAGGGAGTACAGCGATAACTACGTTGCCGCATGCTGTACCAATATGCAACGTAGTCCGTCCAGCGACTCGCTGTCGTCGATATCGTCGTCTACATCGTCGTCTTCTTCGTCATCGGTCTACGGTACACCTCCGCAGTCTCCCCCGCAGCAGTCCGTACACCAGCTAACACCACACATTGCTGTAGCAAGACCGGACAATGTACTAATGTTGCAATTTAATTGCAACGGTCTTCGAGGCAAAATCAACGAGATAGTGGACTTTATGAGTCGGAACAACATCAAGGTCGGTGCGATTCAGGAGACTAAGCTGACCGACACCTGCAGCTTGCACAGTTGTGACGGATACAATGTGCTACGTAAGGATCGCACCAGAAGTGGAGGTGGGGGATTGGCGTTCCTGATACACCATTCTGTGCAGTATATTTCTATCTCGCCTGAGCTTGACTCTAGAGACCCATACATGGAATGTAACATCATCCCCTAACATCAGCTCGCTGCTGCAAGGGGATAACAGGGTTATACTTGGTGATTTTAATGCCCACCACGAGCTTTGGCATTCAATCCTAGGTAATGACCCGAGAGGTATTGCGTTGGCGGAACAGATTGACGACTCCACGTTTTGCACAGTGAATGAGGATGCCCCCACCAGGATTATGGGTGACTGCCACAGTTCACCAGATATCACCATCGTTTCGGCTGGTCTGATAAATGACAGTACATGGCGACCTGTCATATCATTGGGCTCAGACCACCTCCCCATAATCATCTCCATTGACCGACCATCTGATTTCATCACCTCTGAACACCGTACTTTTCTCAACCAGAGGAAAGCGGACTGGAACGGGTTCAGAGAGTTCACCAATCGACGCTTCAGTGAACTACCCATTCTTTTCGACGTGAGGGTAGCTGAGAAAAATTTCCGAGTCATCGTCAACGCAGCAGCCGCTAGACACATCCCTGCTGGTCGAATACCCAAAATGACACCAAACTTCCCAGCAGAGGCAGCGGGACTCGCAGATGAGCGTGACGACATTCGTAGGGCTAATCCTGGAGATCCTAGAATCAGGGAACTGAACCTAGAGATTAACAGGTTAGTCAACGAATACAAGCGGAATAAATGGTTGGAGCACTTGAAGCAGTGCAACTTAAGTTCCGGAATTAGTAAATTGTGGGCAACGGTTAAGCCCCGAGAGTGACAAGGCGAAAAGGAGTATCATGCGTCATATACATGGTCTCCGAGCCGAGGAGGTACCACCACAATTTACCACAGGCGAAGTTGCACAAATCATCAACAGCGCAAAGTCATCCAAAGCGCTTGGTCCAGACGGAATCTCTATGTTGATGTTGAAGCAATTGGATGAACCGGGAGTCGAGTACCTGACGAAGGTCCTCAACTTGTCCATGGCCACTCTGATAGTTCCCGAGGCCTGGAAAATGGGCAGAGTGATACCGCTACTGAAGCCAGGGAAAGATGCGAGTAAGGGAGAATCGTACAGGCCGATCTCTCTTCTCTCTCCAGTAGCGAAGACGCTTGAGGCACTTCTCCTCCCGAGCCTTAATGGACATTTTCCGATTGCAGATCATCAACACGGATTCCGTAAGCAGCATAGCACGACAACTGCTTTACACGCTTTATACATATCGGTCGCGGTCTGAACCAGGATAAACCGTGCGACGAAGGCATTTGATACGGTCAACCATGCCGTTCTATTCGAGGACATTGCCAACACGTTCCTCCCGAACAATCTGAAACGTTGGATCGTGAATTATATGTATGTGTGGACGCCAGTCATTTGTGGAATTCAGAAATAGGAAGTCAAAACCCCGTAGAGTTAAACAGGGAGTTCCCCAAGGAGGGGTGATATCTCCGGCTCTGTTTAATCTCTACCTTTCTGGTATTCCACAACCACCTAACGGCGTGGAAATCGTGACATACGCCGATGATTGCACGATATTAGCGTCGGGACCCAAATCTGATGATATATGCGAAAGGCTGAACACCTATCTCGTTGATCTTGCCAATTTCTTCGCAGCGAGGAATATGAAAATATCCGCCTCCAAATCGTCAGCCACACTATTTACCACATGGTCTGCAGAAGTCAGAAGGACATTGAATGTGAAAGTCGACGACACGCCAATACCGACAGTAAACTACCCAAAATCCTTGGGGTCACATTCGACAGTCTATATAACTCCTCTGCACACGCCACAGCTATTTGCGATAAAATGAGAAGTAGGAACAAGGTCCTCAAGTCGCTTGCCGGCAGCACTTGGGGAACCGACCTCTTACTCTTACTCTTGTTGACCTCTTACAAAGCAATAGACCGGTCCGTGGCTAACTATGCGGCGCCAGTGTGGTCTGCAAATGTGAGTGATACGCAGTGAAGAAATATACAAACTTGCCAAAATGCCGCCCTGAGAACAGCAACAGGCTGTCTCCTCATGTCCCGTCAAGATCACCTACATGAGGAGTCTAAGGTCATTTCCGTACGTAGGCACAACTTTATGTTGTCTACGCAGTACTTGCTTGGGTGTTACCGCAGATACCATCCAAACCACCATCTTATGGCTCTGCCCCCTCCGCCCAGGCAGGTAAGGAAAGTCCTCCAGGATCTAGAGGGAGAGGTCCAAAGGTATAAGAGAGAGCCTCTAGATCAGCGAGCATACAAGGCAGGTTTAAACGATATTCACAGAGACGCAGTCGCAGCAGCAATCAACAACAACGCCATGAATATCGTCCTCGGAGATCATCCGCCAGAAATTGCATCTGAAGAGAAACAACTGCCGCGACAAACTAGATCGGTTTTGGCACAGCTGAGATCTGGATGGTGTAGCCGCCTCAATTCGTACTGGGCACGAATTGACGGCAACGTGCAGAATATCTGCCCCGCTTGTAGCCAGGGGCCACACGACACGCTACATCTATTCAACTGCCCTGCAAAACCTACTCAGCTGGTCCCCAGGATGGGACGCACCCAAAGCAGGTGGCCATCTTCCTGAACCTGGAGACGAACGACGCAGATCCTGATAGTGAAGGAGATTAAAAACGGACAACACAAACATACATATATAGCTGTTACAACAACAACAACGAATCGATTCGTCTTCTTTCTCACATAACGCTGTTTTTCGTAATATTTGGACAATTTGGAAACGCTGTTGCGGTGTCAGTCTTTCCATGATGACTTGACAAACGATACTGAACAAAAATGGCAAAACAATTTGATAGGAGTCATGCGAGTTACATACCAACGATTGCCTCACCAAACATACTATACTTTATTTAGTAGTAAATTACATACATAAGTTATACATAGTGTGTAACGAGACTCCAAAGTATGCAGCATAAAACCTGATGCTTTCGTGTTCCGTTCTCACACTAAGTTTATATAAAAATTAATTGAATTGTCAGCATAAAGCTGTTTTGCAATGAGTGTATTCATGAAAGAAAAATATTCATAAGTTAGTCTTAAGATTGAAGTTATTAATAAAGCACTAAAAATCTAAATTTTTGCCCGCTTTGTTCTTGGTCGTTTTCCTTTTATGAGAAACACATAATTTGCGTGATCTGTTAAAAATGCCTATTGAAAATCAAATATGACTCACGTTCACCATGTTTTTTATTAAGATATCCAGTCTCTTAAGCTGCGATAACAAAAACCTGAATAAAAAATTTAAATTTCACTCAAAGAAAAAAAATTCTTCTTTAAAATTGTCGCCAACAGCAATATCAATGTGTGTGTGAAAACAAATTTTGCAAATAAAAAATAATTTAGTGTTAAAAACTTTGGACTTAGACTGGATAATTATCCAGTGTAACTCAAATTGTGGTTATAGAGGCAAAGTGCGAAAAAGTCAACACAAAATATTGGCTTAAAAATTTGTTTTGATACAAATGTTTATATTGTAGTTGGCGACAATGCCAAAAAATATTTTTTTTATAAATCTCCAGGCCCGGATGGCATTTCAGCATTGGTCCTATGTAAGTGCTCTTCGACGCTTGCCCGTCCCCTTCGTAATATTTTCATATTAATATTTTTCCGAAAAGTGGAATCGATCTATTTACAAGCTTGGTGAGAGTAAGGTCGTTGATCTAGATATCTCCAAGGCCTTTGATAGAGTTTGGCACGGCGCACTCATATCAAAGCTTATCGCTTTTGGTGTTGGTAGTGACATTTCTCGATTTATATCGAGCTTCCTCAGAGATCGCACTATACGTGTTGTTGTAGATGGGTTCTCATCCGATGAGCATAGGTTAACCGCAGGAGTCCCACAGGGCTTTGTCCTTTCCCCCTCCCTTTTTCTTATTTTCATCGACGACCTCTTGGATCGGACTGTGAATCCAAGATACTCATTCGCGGATGACAGCAACCTCTGTCATTCATACTCATTCGATCATAGACCAAGTCGTCAAGAAATTGAGGATAAAAGGCGATTGATGGATGAGTCACTTAGCCAGGATTTGATGGCCATTTCTGAATGGGGTCGAGATAATAGAGTAGATTTTAATGCACGTAAGACCCAGTGCTCCTTGTTGTCTCACAAGCGATTCACTGATCCAACGGTGTCGTCGATTTTAATGAACGGTGTAGATATTGAGCAATCAGATGCTCTCGATGTTCTAGACATGAAAATACAACGTGATGTTCGTTGGACAAAACATGTATTTGATGTGTCGAAAGATGCCTTCAAATGTTTAGGCTTTTTAAAAGGATGTAAGAAATATTTCACACCCTCTGATCTTCTCAATATCTACACTGCCTACATCAGTGTGTGGAAATCTTCACTACACTACATACATCGAAGTGTTGACAGGTGTCAGTTTTTGTTCGGGTATCAGCAACTCGAACCATATTGTGTTGACGCTTATAAGTTTTTATGATTCTTCCAGAGGTTACTGAATTTCCATCTTGTCAATAATGATGATTTGAGGGTTTCCGTTACAGGATTAATTAAAAACTGTCCTGGTTAACGCGCTTATGTCAGTCCGTGAATTCGGAATTGATTCTATTTCCCCCATAATTGTTTCTAACTCTTCATACGATAAAGAGGCGCTGGCTTAATTAAGTTAATTTCCCACTAGAAGTCTTGTAACATATCGATGCTGTCTTGATTATTGGCTTATTGTTGATGATTTTCGTCATTAAAATGAGTGAGCTGCAATTTACGGAAGATAATGGAACGGGTCTTTTGCATTTCTAATGGAGTGAGGTATATATATTCTGTACGATCTTCTTTTCTCAGTTGAGTATGGTTGACGAATCTCATGACAAATACAACACGTACCACTGCTGAAAATTAATTTCGGTGGTTTATTTGCCTATGAAATCCTCAGTTTCTAAAGTTACAGTGGAAGTACGGTATGGGAGAATTTCATTACACACTGTTTGGTTAGACTTCAACCAATTATCAGCTGGATGCTGAAGAAATGGAGGTCCTTAACAGCCTTAATTTCTTCATCATCAGCTCTGAAGGTTGCAGACCTCTTGGTAGTAGATCTGCCGGATTGTCCTTTTAGTTAACATGCCATCATTACACACTGGTCCCAAATCCATTTTTTATGACATAAAGTCGAAAAATAAAGATACAATCTTGTAATATTGCACATTTGCTAGACATAACATACTTAAAAAATAAAAAATAAAATTGGGCCGATCGGACCACGCCCACTATCACCTCCCATATAAACTCAATATATAACCAACATAATTATCACCCTGTATTAGTACAGGGTGGTCAAAAACAAAATTTTATGAAAGCTTGAAATATAGCATACAAATATTATACTTGCCACAGCAATTTAAATAATTATTTCAGCAAATAATATAAAATGTCTACATATGTACAGAAATGTGAATAACGTTATATACCATTTTAAAGGTACTTACAATACCTTTAAAATGAGATGTTGATAGGTCTCATACACAAATCTGATTCAGAGATATGATCAAACATATGTACTATGGCTAATCGAAATTGTGTTAAAATAAAGTGGCAATTGTAGGAGTTTGCCGAAAAATGCTGACGAAATATCAATTCTACCATAAACTACACACTCAGACGAACACTTTCACATTTACACTTTGAGTCAAGTTGAGTATTACATATATCTTTTGGTCCACGACATTTATAGGTTATGCTCACTACGAATCACAAAATTTCAACACTTGAGAAAACTAACAAGACTACAGTAATCACAAAATGTTAAATATAATTTTTCAACTACTTACGCCGGCCTTCCATTTAAATAATATAGTCATTTAATTATTTTCTTGTTACGCCATAATTTTAAGTATTTTGTATAACTGCTTTAGATCCTAATTAATTTCACTTTTTTCAACGGCAAACTTTAAATGCCTCTCAGACTTGCGGTGTTGCCACTTAGTTTTTTTCAATACATTTTCTTGATATCTTTGAGTGTTGCCATTAAGAAAATATATACACATTTAACAATTTCCAATTTATTTTTTTTAATTTCTGCCAAAAATATGGATTTGGGACCATAGTGCATTGGCTGGCTGAAGTTAGTTCCTGAATTCTTGCCATTCTGTTGGCCACAAATTCATGAAAAGAGGAGGGAGCTGAATGTATCCAAACGAATCCATCCATAAAAGTGCTGGTGCTTCGGACATTTCTTCCGTTTTAGCAAGCTTCCCTGAAATCTAAGCCATTTGATACATAGATCTATGGGGTGTTCTTCATCCCAGCCGAGTTTAATCTGCCATAACTGCTGAATAGAATTTTTGCTGTGACTACTACTGGTGCGAATAGGCCTAATGGATCGAATACTTTAGCGACATCCGATTGGTCGTGCAAGGGAGAGTTGTGAGAGCAATTTGTTCTAAATCACCTAAGTCATTGTTCTGGATTGTTGCCTTTCGACCTGTGCCTGAAATTTGCATCTTCTTTGCACTTCTTCCAGCTTTCAATATTTAGTTGCAAATTGAGTTATCCTATATGCACATCGATACTTTTCCAAGCAGCACCCATCCAAATACGGTATGTTGTAGTATCGGCAGTCCTTTGTCCAACACAATTTGTCCTGCTGCTAGCAAATTGTAGTATAACTCTGTATTTTGTACAATGTATCATTCGCACAATGACCTGGCATAGAATCGTTACCCCATAACAACGAACGACATTGTGGAATGTTGAAAATGATCTTGCTTTCCGTACGTCGTAGGGTGCCATGTCGTACTTTTCCGTACGAAAGTGATTGCTTTTACTTAGAGCCAAAAAAAATTTTTGGCCTCCTGGGAAGATTTGCGTCAAAACCGCTCAATGTGTTAAACGAACCAAAACGTGCAAAGATATGCGAATGTGCATTTTAGTTTCTGGAAATATGATCCTCAAATATACACACAGTGGTTCAATGCAAAGAAAGTATAAAAACTATTACTTAAAATTAAACAGTTTTTATGTTGTTTCTGTTGCACTTTTCACGAAATTACTGATAATAAATATTTTTAAATCAACAGAAGTATTCATTTATGTATTTATTTATTTTCAGATAATAACAAAATTTTGTGTTTTGTTGAGCCTCTTAATCTAAAGGCTATTATTAAAAAACCGGTGTTATTGTTTTAATTTTAATTATTTATTTCCCAATATTTCGATTGAATTCTTCAATCATCTTCAGGGTATCTGTACAAAACATTATACTATATTAACAAACAAATAAGCAATAATTGGTTTGGTTTGGTTTAAATGACCAGAAAGCTTACGCAATAATTACATTTATGAAAAATTAACAGAAGTCCGAGTTGTTTTATGAAAAATTGACAGAAGTCCGAGTTGGTTATGTGATTTCCTCAACTGAAATTTCGATCTGTATTTGTTTACTGTACTGTATTTCTGTATTTGTCTATAGCGATACCTTTTAGTACATTTCTCTGTGTCAGATTTATAGTTGAGTCTTTTGATGGTAGGAACGTTAATATTGTGTAACATTTCGAGAGTGTATCGCTATAATTTTTCTCTTCTCTCAGTATCTCAACATTTTCAAAATTGGGGGTGTGCCCATTGATTGTACAGTGGGCTCCGAGGGGCAGTCGCAGTTGATTGAGTCGTCAAGTAATTCCATTATATTGTCTGCGATGATTGGTGATGCTGGTGAACCCATCGGCATTCCTTTTCTTTGTTCATAAATTTGATCGCCGTATTTAAAATATCTCGTGTCTTTTATGCAAAAGGTCAGTATTTCTATAAAAAGGTCTTTTGATATTTTAGTGTGCTCTTTAATTATATCCCAATTATTTTCAATTGTTCAGGTTAACCTGAAAATCATAAATGATATGGAAAGAAATAGAATGAACGGCTCCAAAAATTTACGGTCTTCCTAAAATCCCTAAGGAAGATATGCCTCTACGGCCGATATGTTCTTCAATTAACTCCCCAGCCATTGGACTATGCAGATATATCGTAAATATACTCAAGAACTTAACGAAGGACTCCGAATATAATGTAAATGACGCCAAGGATTTTAAATCGAGAATTACCGACACGTATATTGAAGATGACGAAATTTCAATCTCATTTGACGTGGTATCGCTATTTCAGAGCATACCGGTAAATTTCGTAATTAAAACAATTGAAAGCAAGTAAGGAAAGGCTAAAGTCGGGCCGGCCGACTATATGCCGTTTTCACAAAAAGTGAAAACGGGAAGAATTTTTGTATGTTTCTAATCATAGGCTAATATGACCTGGTCCTGGTTAATAGTCGAAAAGAATATTTGTATCGGTGCTATATCCAAATATGGAATAAAGTGACTAACATTCACAATAAGTTCATCCACTTGAAATAAAGGGTGATTTTTTAAGAGCTTGATAACTTTTTTTTAAAAAAAACGCATAAAATTTGCAAAATCTCATCGGTTCTTTATTTGAAACGTTAGATTGGTCCATGACATTTACTTTTTGAAGATAATTTCATTTAAATGTTGACCGCGGCTGCGTCTTAGGTGGTCCATCCGCTTAGTCCAATTTTGGCATTTCCACGTTTTTGAGTAACAGAGACCCAATTGGTGCGAACGGCGACGAATCGAAAATTGGTGGTCATCATTAACACTGGCCGATACAGCTGCGATATTTTCTTCAGTTCGCACTCTACGTAAGCGTGTTGGTGGTTTAATGTCCAACAATGTAAATTTGGTGCGAAATTTAGTCACAATAGCCCGAATAGCCGCTTCAGTGGGTCGATTAAACTGACCATAAAATGGAAGCGCGCAATGAACTTTCTTAACAGAGCACGCATTTTGATAATAAAATTCAATAATATACAAGCGTTGTTCGTTTGTAAGACGATTCATGATGAAATGTCAAAGCATACTGAGCATCTTTCTCTTTGACACCATGTCTGAAATCCCACGTGATCTGTGAAATACTAATGCATGAAAATCCTAACCTCAAAAAAATCACTCTTTATAACGGTTTTTGCTCATTTTGCAAAAATTCGGTGAAAATTCGTGGTTTCTGGTGCGGAAAAATTCTATCCGAAATTATTATGGGAAATTTTTGGGGCGAAATTTGTATGGGAGCTTTATGTAAATCTGAACCGATGACCCATTTTCACTATGGGTGTTTCCATTTAAAATATAAGATGTTTTGAAAAGTTTGAAGAAGATCTGTTAAAATATGTGGTTTATAGAGTGGAAAAAGTGAAATCGGAAATGAAATTTGTGTGGGAGATATATATAAATCTGAACCGATATGACCCATTTACGCCATGGCTTTTTATAAAAAAAAAATATAAGATATTTTGCATAATTTGATGAGGATCTGTAAAAATATTGGTTTCTAGAGCAGAAAAGTGAAATCGAGAGCGAAATTTTAATGGGAGCTATATATAAATCTGAACCGTCTTGTCATATTTTCATCATAGGTGTTTCTAGTTTAAATATAAGATGTTTTACCAAATCTGAATACAATCTGATACAATATGTGGTTTCTGGAGCGGAAAAAGTCAAATCAGGAGCGAAATTTGTATGGGGGCTATATCTAAATCTGAACCTATCTAATCCATTTTATACACAGACGTTTCTACTAGAATTATAAGATAATGCAAGGTAATTTGAAGCAAATCAAGTGGTCTCTAAGCGGAAAAAGTCAAATCGGGAGCGAAAATTGTATCGGAAGCTATGCATAAATCTGACACATTGACAAAAGAGTCAAATCGGGAGTGAAATTCGTATGGGGGCTGTATCTAAATCTGAACCGATTTTCTTCAAAACAGCGTTCGTCCTTGTACCAAAAAACTTCGTTGTGCAAAGTATCATTTGGTTCTGTCTACAATTGCGACCTGTATCGTGATTACAAGAATAGATGGACAGACGGACGGACGGACGGACAGACATTGCTAAATGAGCTCAAAAAGTGATTCTAAGTCGATATCTTGGTCCTTTTGGGTGTTACAAACAAATGCACAAAGACATAATACTCCCGTGGAGTGTATAATAATTGGGACATAATTAAAGAGCACACAAAAATACAGAAAGACCTTTTTTTAGAGAAATGCTGACCTTAGAGGTAACTTAAGAAAAAATTACTTTCCAATAAGAACAATAGATGACCTAATTAAACGTAGACATAACGAATGTAGAGGGTGTGAAAGAAAACAGAAAATATACAAATCAATGACATATGCCGGGTTTCTCAGGAAGATTGAAACATTCTAACCTATACGACAAAGACACATATGACCTAGCATTTAGAACAGGCAGTATTGTTAACAATTTATGTAGTAGGACAAAGTCAAAATTGGAAACTATACAGTATACTATAAATTCATCTTTACCGAATATGGCAAATAATATGGTAGTTGATCCACTTTTCCGTCGGATAATCTGAGTAAAGTAAATATAAAAATTTATCAATATCCAATGACAAATATAGATTAAATACGGTAATAGCATGAATCGTGCGGACATTTGAAGGGGGCCTGTAACTACACTTGGGGCCTGTGCCAAAATAGCTTTCATTCACGGTATGTATTACTAGTTGAAATATATCATGATCTGCAAAAATTGATCAAGATCCGAGTAAAATGTGGGCCCCATTTAGGTTATACCAAAGTATAGACACATACATTTGACTTTCATAGTATGTATTCTTATAAATATGAAACTTGAAAAACTTCCGATGTAAAATGTGGGTCCTAAAGGGGTAATAATAAAAATGGGGACTTTTATGGCAAAACCCACAATACTTAGTACACATAAAATGATTATAAAAACATTATCAAACACCAAAATATAGCTGATTCCGAATATCCGTGTGGAAGTTACATTAGTTTTAATTTAACATAGGAATATGGGTCATTTGTGTGGGAGGTACCAGAAGGGGCGTGGTAATTTCGCCCATCTTCGAACTTAAACTAAGTTTGGGAAAATATTACCATGTGCAAAGTTTGAATTGATTCGTTATCTCCTTTCGAGAGTTATCGTGTACACCGGCCAGCCAGACGGACGGACGGACGGACGTTCGGACATGGCTCAAACATCTTAAAAAGTCTCAATTGATATACCATCCTACTCTGTAGAGCAAGGAGCAAGTTCCTACCTGACACAGAGAAATGTGCTAAAATTTACATACAGTACAATACAGTAGATAAATACAGTCGATCGAAATGGACTCCAGTTGACGAAATCATGTAAAACAAGTCGGACTTCTGTTAATTTTTCAAAAATGTAATTATTGGTTAGTTATTATGGCGCACTGTTTTTACGTGAAATTTTTAATGGTTGTAGTATTGTACAGATACCCTGAAGATGACTGAAGATTTCAATCGAAATTGGGAAATAGTTTTTTAATAAAAGCCTTTGGCCGAACTAAAACATCATAAAATTTTGTTTTTTTACTACTTTGTGGAATAGGTTATTAAGTTAGAATTCCGCCAAATGTTTGTAACACCAAGAAATAATCGAACTAGGCCCATCTTTAAGCATGTCGATCTTAGAATTAACGATGTCTGTCTGTCCATCTAAAGCTTGTTCGCACACTACAGGTCGCAATTGTAGACCGATTGTCATGCAATTTTGCAGAAATCGCTTTTTATAACAACGACGATCGATATTGAATTTGGGGAAAATCGGTTCAGATTCAGATATAGCCTCCATACAAATATCCCCCCAATTTACCCTATTACTGCTTTAGTATACACATTTGACATTGGATCTTGATACAATTTTCAGGATCATGTTATATTCGAACTAGAAACGGCTAACATGAAAGTGGGTTCCCCATACAAATGCACATCCGATTTACACTATTATTGCTCTAACATGCACATTTGACATCGGATCTTGATCAAATTACCCACACCATGTTAAATTGAAACTAGAAACGCCTACTATGAAAGTCAACTGGGCGCAGCTACAATGAGATGGGATTTTGTTTGTGTGTGGGCCCATCACATGCAAACGATTTTCATCAATTTTACCATATTCGTTACATTTGACTAAATGTTAATTTATAGTATGCTGTATAATATATATGATCTACATAAAAATCACCCCATAAACAACCTGGTGTATACGCAGGGAGTGGTGTAGGGTATCATATAGTCGTACTATTTTTTTAATATATTGTTTTATAATTTATCCCTTCAAATTTCTATCTCTTTTTTGGTTCCGTTTTAGCTCATCTAAATTAAAATAAATTATTTATGTAAGATTTTTTTAATTTTTAAGGTTCACTCCTAATGTGTCACTGGGCACCAATTTTATATAAGTAACAAGGTCACAAATATTGTTATTTTTTAGCAAGGTTATTTTTTATTTTAATTGTATAAAATTCTCTGCTTGTACTCAATATTTGATGAACTCGACGTATCGACGTACTATTGTTTTTCAATGTCGCACATGACATCGAAATAATCGATAATGCAAAGGTTAATTGCAGGCATATAGTTTCGTATCCCTTTTTTATACCCTCCACCCCCAGGATGGGGGTATATTCACTTTGTCATTCCGTTTGTAACACCTTGAAATTCTAAGACGATTTAGCCATGTCCGTATGTCTGTTCAAAGCACGATAGCGGCCGAACGAAATGAGCTAGGAGGTTGAAATTTTCCGTAAATGTGTCTTATAAAGGGTGATTTTTTAAGAGCTTGATAACTTTTTTTTTAAAAAAAACGCATAAAATTTGCAAAATCTCATCGGTTCTTTATTTGAAACGTTAGATTGGTCCATGACATTTACTTTTTGAAGATAATTTCATTTAAATGTTGACCGCGGCTGCGTCTTAGGTGGTCCATTCGGAAAGTCCAATTTTGGGCAACTTTTTCGAGCATTTCGGCCGAAATAGCCCGAATTTCTTCGGAAATGTTGTCTTCCAAAGCTGGAATAGTTGCTGGCTTATTTCTGTAGACTTTAGACTTGACGTAGCCCCACAAAAAATAGTCTAAAGGCGTCAAATCGCATGATCTTGGTGGCCAACTTACCGGTCCATTTCTTGAGATGAATTGTTCTCCGAAGTTTTCCCTCAAAATGGCCATAGAATCGCGAGCTGTGTGGCATGTAGCGCCATCTTGTTGAAACCACATGTCAACCAAGTTCAGTTCTTCCATTTTGGGCAAAAAAAAGTTGGATATCATCTCACGGTAGCGCTCACCATTCACAGTTACGTTACGATTCGCATCATCTTTGAAGAAGTACGGTCCAATGATGCCACCAGCCCATAAACCGCACCAAACTGTGACTTTTTCTGGATGCATTGGTAGCTCTTGCAATGCTTCTGGCTGATATTCACTCCAAAATCGACAATTCTGCCTATTTACGTACCCATTGAGCCAAAAATGAGCTTCGTCGCTGAACACAATTTCTTTCTTTCTGAACTTTCTTAACAGAGCACGCATTTTGATAATAAAATTCAATGATTTGCAAGCGTTGCTCGTTAGTAAGTCTATTCATGATGAAATGTCAAAGCATACTGAGCATCTT
The DNA here is from genome assembly GCA_947397865.1 of Polietes domitor. NCBI lineage: Eukaryota > Metazoa > Arthropoda > Insecta > Diptera > Muscidae > Polietes > Polietes domitor. The sequence goes on along the minus strand of OX377619.1, from coordinate 114,636,853 downwards.
TCTCTTTGACACCATGTCTGAAATCCCACGTGATCTGTCAAATACTAATGCATGAAAATCCTAACCTCAAAAAAATCACTCTTTAGTTGTAGATCGGTTGGGATTGCAACTGGGAGAAATCGGCCCAGAGGGAAAAATGTTTCCCTAACAAGGACTGAAAATATCCCTAATATTTAAATTATTTAAGCATTTTTTTGAAAATTTCTGATTTTTATACACTTGGAATTTGTTTCGTACCTTCCTATTTTTTCAATTGTAAGTCAAAAGACACCAGTTGAAATTCAAAAATTACATTTGTAATTCAAAAAATATCACTTGAAATTCAAAAATTCAAATATGAAATTCAAAATATGTCAATTGAAATTCAAAAGTCGTCATTTGTAATTCAAAAGACATCATTTGTAATTCAAAACTCGTCATAAGTAATGTTTGTATTTCAAATGGTATCTTTTGAATTACACATCAAAATTGTGTAGTAACGTGTAATCACCAAAAAGTACAAAAAAGAATAGCGCGTGAAATGGGATAAAAATGGTACCAATGATACGACAACAGCTAGAAACATGAAATTCGGTGTGTACTATAGGGATGTAATGTACGTAGACACGTAAAATAGACAGAATTTTCGAAATTTGTACTTTTTAGAGACACAATTGGAAATGAGGGATAAAAATGGTACCAACCAAACCGCTGAAGTTAAAATCATGAAATTCGAAATTTGTACTTTTAAGCCAGAAAATGGGGCGAAAGAGATACAAATGGTACATACAATTAAATGCGTTCATTCCAATATGGGAGAAAAATGTTTCTCCCTAATGACTACTGACAATACATTTAATATTTAGAGTACATTTTTAAAGATTGCTCCCTCATGTTCATTTTGTGATTACTATTGCAGTATTATATATAGTAGTAGACTATTAATATTTAATGAAATTTCTTTAAAACAGTGCGCATAAGTATGCGTTATGGTTTGAAATACTAAACAAATATAGTAATATGCATTAAAAATAGCACAATTTTCAAAATATGTTACTTCACTTCTTTGTAAAGTCGAAAGCCTCTAATCTAACGGTAATACTGGGGAATGCACTCCGTGGTGGAGGATATATAAAATTCGGCCCGGCCGAACTTAACGCCTTTTTACTTGTTTTCAACTGTTTGTGTTCCATGAACGATTTTTTCTCTCGTTAGGAACTTTTATCAAAGCAAAAAGTGCAACAGAAATATTCAAATGAGAAAAGATGCACTTGCTCGACTTTGCATTCGAATATCTCGAAATGGGTTAAGAATAAATGTAATATATTTTACATTGATTAGATTTGATTGTTTTCCTATGAAAAAATGATAAAACAGAGTATTTACAGCAACCTTTCATTTTTGCTCTTGGTGGACATTAGCGTGGTGATCTGCTTTCTGTAAGTTGAGAAGCATTTCACTCAAACATAGCAAAAGATGATACAAACACGGAGAGAGTATTTGATTTTAAGTGACGTCAATAATTCTATTTTAGCCATTTTTATACCCTCACTCTACTGAGTAGGAGGGTATATATCATTTGGGACAGAAAAAAAGTGCAACACATTGAAGGAGTGACTTAAGAGCCTAAGTATGTTTGTACCAAATCCGTTTCACGACTTTTTAAGTTGTTTGAGCCATGTCCGTCCGTCTGGCTGGTGTACGTGAGAACTCTCGACAGGAGTTAAGGAATCAATTCAAACTTTGTATATGGTAATATTTTTCCCAAACTTAGTTTAAGTTCGAAGATGGACTAAATTGCCACACCTCTTCTGGTACCTCCCACACATGGTGCATGGAAACCAATATGACAAAATATCAGGTCATGTTTTTACAACTATTTTACAAATGTGGAAGTTGGGACCATGTGCCACGAACCTCCGAGTACCTTCCACACAAATTATTCAGCCATAAGTAAAGTTAATTCCTTATAACTTCCGGTTATAAATCGATTTAGCCGACTGAACTTTAATTACTTGTTTGATTTCAAATTGAAGTTACAAAAAATGATTTTGAAAGTACAATAAAGAGAGTCCAGATAAGAAATCGTATATAAAATTAATCACCTACTCCTTATTTTTGAATATTAAACCTCGTTGTGAAGTGGAGTTTGATTCAAAATGTTAATTCTTCTGCAAGACCTGTCAACTTAATATAAGACCTCCAAATATAAACGTTTTTTAGAACATACAACAACAACATCAAGAAAAAAGTTCTGAAGAAGAATATTTCGTAAGAGAGTGACAAGTAATACAAACACAATTTTCTATGATTGCTTTCAACAATATCCCTTCTCAATCATATAATCCTATGCTTTTACATAGTATAGTAAATCTACTACTTTCTAATGGCTTAGTAAATATGTCGGCCAATTGATCATTTGTCCCAATAGGTTCCACCTTTATAACTCCTTTCTAATATAGTCGCGTATAAAATGATACTTTGTCGATGTGTTTTAACTTCTTGCATTCCATATTGGAGGCTATACAAATGCAACCATGGTTATCTTCATAAATTGTTACTGGTTCGCTGTTCATTATTCTTAAATCTGGAAGTAAACCTCGTAATCCTAATGTAAATCCTCGTAAAAAGGTAACCGCTAAAATATATCTTCAGTCCTTTAACCATTGGCGTTTTTACAGGATTACAATTATTCATAGAGAACTTCTCCAAAACTCTGTTAATGCTGGCCTCTTGAGATAACATTATAACTGATCAAATTTTATTCCAAGAAAATGTCTTAGAACTCCACATTCCGACAATTCAGTTTTGAAAGTTTCAATTAATTCCGAATTACTACCAGCAATTAACATGTCATCTACATATAAAATGACGTAAAGAACGTTGATGATTTGATGATGTGTGTAGGCAATAGTCATGCCTCGATCTGATGAAACCCAAAGTAATAATATATTCATTTAGCGTGTCGTTCCAACACTTAGGAGTTTGTTTTAATCCATACAGCGATTTTAATAGGCGGCAAGCCATGTTATTGTTCGCAAGGATCCCTTCCGGCACTTTTATATAGATCTCCTCGTACAGTTGAAAGTTTTGCAACAGTTGCGTATACGTCATTATAATCGACTCATTTTTCTTGGAGAAAACCTTTCACAACTAATCGAGCCTTGTAACTTACAGCTTTCCCATCTTGATAGCATTTTATTCAGAATACCCACATTAATTTTGGCAGTTTTATATTATCAGGAGTTTTTTCTATTTTCCAGACTTGGTTTGTTTGCATGGATTTCAGCTTTTCTTTAATAGCATCAGCCACTTGTTAGCATCTGGACGATCAGCTATATCAGGCCTTTTTAAGTAAATGATTCTCACTAACCACAACTCACTTGCCGAATGTTCGTTTGTGTGTATATGCAGGTATAGTTAGCCATTATTTTTATTATTTTATTTGTTTTAGTTTTTCGTTTGTTTTTTTTTTGGTCTGTAATCAATACTTGATTTGAACCGAGATATTCTTCTGGCTCAAGACCATTGTCCGTCCATCTATTCAAAAGTACAGGTCGGAGTTATTGTACGATCCTAACAAAAATGGCACAAGTAAGTTTTGCGAGTCAAGGCTAGCAAGGGAAGCAAATAGGTTCAGATTTAGATATAGCCCCCTAAAAATATTCCTCCCGATTTGACTTTTTCCGCTTCGCTCAACTAGAAATTGTGGTAAAAGTGAATGAGATCGAATCAGATGTACATAAAGCTTCCATATAAATGTCGCACCCGATTTGACTTTTTTGCTGTAGTAAATACATATTTTAACAGATTTTGATCTGATCACGTTACATTTCACCTGGAAATATACTTTGTGAAAGTGCGTATCATCGATCCATGATATAGGGCACATACAAAAATCCTCACCGAATTTAATTGTAATGATGTAGAAAGTGGAGGAATTTAGTCTTTACTTATTTGTTTATTTTTATACCCTCCACCTCCAGGATGGGGTATACTAAGTTTGTCATTCCATTTGTAACACCTTGAAATATCGACCTGGGACCCTATAAAGTATATATGTTCTTGATCGTCATAAAATTCTAAGACGATCTAGCTATGTCCGTCCGCTCTGTTGAAAGCACGCTAGCATCTAAACAAAATAAGCTAGGCCGACCAAATTTGACATACATAAATGTATTTTATAGTTGTAGGTCGGTTGGGATTGAAAGTGGGCAAACTCAGTCCACATGGAAAAATGTTACCCTCATAAGGACTGAAAATACTCCCAATAGCCCTTTATATTTAGAGTATTTGAGCATGTTTTCTTGAATATGTCTGCTTAATTTGCTTAAAATTTGGAATGCGCATTCCCCTGATAACACAGTGCAACACGAAAAAAAATAACCATATACGGACACCGCTACATGATAAAGGGTGATTTTTTAAGAGCTTGATAACTTTTTTAAAAAAAAAACGCATAAAATTTGCAAAATCTCATCGGTTCTTTATTTGAAACGTTAGATTGGTCCATGACATTTACTTTTTGAAGATAATTTCATTTAAATGTTGACCGCGGCTGCGTCTTAGGTGGTCCATCCGCTTAGTCCAATTTTGGCATTTCCACGTTTTTGAGTAACAGAGACCCAATTGGTGCGAACGGCGACGAATCGAAAATTGGTGGTCATCATTAACACTGGCCGATACAGCTGCGATATTTTCTTCAGTTCGCACTCTACGTAAGCGTGTTGGTGGTTTAATGTCCAACAATGTAAATTTGGTGCGAAATTTAGTCACAATAGCCCGAATAGCCGCTTCAGTGGGTCTATTAAACTGACCATAAAATGGAAGCGCGCAATGAACTTTCTTAACAGAGCACGCATTTTGATAATAAAATTCAATAATTTGCAAGCGTTGTTCGTTTGTAAGACGATTCATGATGAAATGTCAAAGCATACTGTGCATCTTTCTCTTTGACACCATGTCTGAAATCCCACGTGATCTGTCAAATACTAATGCATGAAAATCCTAACCTCAAAAAAATCACTCTTTAAAAGACCAAAAAAAAAAAAAGACCCGTGTTTTTTTTCCCCCAAAGTCATGCACTTTTTTTTATGGGCCCCCAGAGATTTGAGGCCTCGGTGTAATTTTTGGAAAAAAGTGATCATATTCTCAGGCTCATATCTTGCAAACCGTTCGGAATTTTGATTTACTCTCTGAGGCAAAGTTCTAGCTCTTGTCATAAAGAACAAAAATTGTGAACATATAAAATCAAAAAAACTTCATCTTCAAGGTCAAAATCGCAAATCGATTTTTTTTAACCTTTTTTCCCCTGTTCAGGTCCATAGGTAGCAAACCGTTGAAAATTCAGGGAAACAATCAACTACAAAAATGTACCTAAGATCTCAATAAACAACTTTCTAGAACATATGAACTTCCTAGGAATTATTCTTAACACCGTTTAGGTAGCGCTTAGGTAGCCGCAAAAGTGAAAAATTGTTTATTCCAGTATTTCACTGTGCAACATTTTTGAAGTCATTTCAAAATAACCATATACGGACACCGCTACAATAGGGGTGAAATATGGTTAAAAGGTATAAAAATAGTACCAACCAAACGGCAGCACCTAGAATAATGAAATTCAGTGTATACATTCCTCTGACTGCATAGATATGCAAAATAAAAAATTTGTTTCCATAAAAATGGTACTAACCAATCACCTACAGCTAGAACAACTAGGTGTGTACATCCCTCTAATTGTGTCGTCACGTAAAATAGAGGTATTTTACGAAAATCATACTTTTAAGGGGCAAACATGGGAGAAGGGATAACAAATAGCCGCAAATAGATTTTTCGAAAGGATTTTTTCCAAATTCATACATCTCCTACTGTGCAGACGTGTTTTTTGATCGCTCTTGTTATAACAGTCATACAATCTAAACTGCCGCTGGTTTTTACCTTTATCCTACATCAAATTATTTTACAAGTGTTCGGCTTTCGATCAGTGCTTTAGTTCATTTGTGCTGTGCCCGCGCTTGGCTATAATTTGAAAATCTATATTTGTACAAAATCTATAGACATTGTTGTTGTGTGCAAATTCTGAAGTGGACGAAAGAAGGCAAACAAAAGTACATACATATAAAATACGCGATTATCAGCTGTCTTCGTTAAGCCGGTTTTAAAGAGCGTCGTCAAGCTAACATAGTTGTATTATTGGACAACCTGGGTTGTTGAATTGGATATTTCACCACTGCTAGCTTTTCACCACACTTTTACCACCCCAATTGGAACTTTTGTCTTAATATTTTTTTTTAAATTCTAACTAACAGCAATGAATTGCTCGAAAGTAAATTGCAAAATTAATAAAGTTGACGAACCAATGGTCTCCTGCTGGCTTTGCTTCACAACGTACCATGCTAAGTGTGTCGAATTAGCCGCGCGAACTGCTGATAATTTACTTGAAGATAAAGGAATTCGCTGGTGTTGCAAAAAATGTAAAATCTTCGATGTTGAATTTTATTCCTTCTTTAAATATACCCGTAAGGAATTTGATCAGATCAACAATGACCTTATATCCCTCACGGAAAAATTTTGCAAATATAGGGAGGTCTTTGAAAATGCCACTTGCGTTGAACAGTTTCTCCAATCTCCGCCTGATTCCCTTCCCAAAAGAGGGAAAACTTCTGACGTCACATTTAAAAACAAACCGTCTGCAATTAATGTTCTGCATTCGAACACAATACCTGCATCATCAATTACTATCAACGATGTTCGTTCAAAGCATTAATCCTGTTCAACCTACTGCTCCAGATATTACTGTAAGTGGAGTTCAAAGTGATGATGTCATTAGTCCATTCCAAACTAATAAAACCATGCCATTAAATAATCCTTCTTTGGACATTACTCCTTCTGGTTCCAGTAAGTTCTGTTCTCCAACAAATACTCCTAACACATCTATCCCTCCTAAACAACTAAAAGTGGTACCATCAAAAAAAAACTATTTTTGCTGCTCGATTTGCTGCTGACACTTCAAAAGAAGATGTAGCATCATACGTTAAATCTAAGTTGGATGCCGATGTTGAAATTATCGTTTATAAATTTAAATATACCGAGAAACGAAGTAAAGCTTCGTTTAAAATCATTGTTCCTGAAGACGTATTTGACTCTGTTGTTAATCCTGATTTTTAGCCGCCGAAAGCTATTATTCATGAATATGTTTATAGATATAACATTCGATCAGATATTGTTCACTTACCGTTGCAATCAAACGTTGTGTCAAAAAACTAATTTCTTTACTTTCTGATAATCATATTCATGTAGTTTATCAAAATGTTAGAGGATTAAATTTTAAATTATCTAAACTTTATACTGATAGTTATAAATTCAATTACCACTTAATTGTCTTTACTGAAACCTGGCTTCAGGATAAAATTTATAATTCAGAAATCTTATGTGAAAAATATCAGATATTCAGGTGTGATCGTTCTGATAAAATTAAAAAAACAGGCGGCGGGGTTTTAATCGCAGTCTCCATCGGGTTTCCTTCTTAACAAATTATACTGCCTTCCGTCGTTGATATTGAATTTGTTGCAATTAAAGTAAGGTTTAAGAATATAAATTTATTCATTTCATGTTCCTACATTCCTCCCGGCTCTGATGTTGCACTTTACTCTAAACATGTTTCCGCAATACAGTCTGCTTTTCGAACTTCTAAATCGTGTGACATACTTGTTGTTCTTGGAGATTTTAATCTACCTTCAATCACGTGGAATCAATCCTTTAATTCAAATATTCTTGTTCCAGTTCTTGCAAATAATTGCGTTAACGATTGCGTTGGATCTTTGTTAAGTTATGGTCTCTTTCAGGCGAATAATGTATATAATGTACATGGCAGGCTTTTGGATTTGATTTTTGTTAATCAGCCGTTGGAGGTTTCGCTGATCTCTTCTATTCCGGTTACATATCCCGATGACCTCTTTCATCCTACCATAGATTTAAAAATCTTGCTTCCTTCTATTTCATCTTCTCAAACTTCACAAAATGTTAGATATGAAAAAGTTTACTGCTATTCTAGAACAGATTATTCAAAACTTAATTTACTTTTATCATCTATTAATTGGAATGATATTTTGTCGTCTAAAGTTTTAGATGATGTGATAAATAATTTCTACAGTGTGTTACACGATTGCATCTCAAAATCAGTTCCTAAAATTTTTAAACATGATACTATTGGCCCACCTTGGAACAATTTTCATTTAGCTAAATCGAAGAATAAGAAAAATAAATTATTTAAAAAATACAAAAAAACTGGTCCTCTGCTGATTTTTCTAAATATTCGATTGCAAGATCTGAATACAACATTGCGAACAGAAGTGCATACAAGAATTACATAATCACCATGAAAAATCAATTGAGAAATAAAAATCTTTCTTATAGTTAAATCTTTCCATAAGTTTGTAAATTCCAAACGCCGATCACGTAGTTTCCCTTTAAATTTGGTTCCATTTTAGCAGATGATGATTTATCAATTAGCAACTTATTTGCAGACTTTTTCTCATCGACCTACTCAAATAAAAAATTTGATCGTTCTATTCCTTATCCTTATAATATTGTTGAAGCTTCACCTATAAATGTTTCAATTATAAGCAGATTTGCGGTTTTGGAAAATTTGAAGGCATTAAATATCACATTTAATCCTGGTCCAGACGGGATCCCTAATAACATACTTAAATACTGTGCTGATACTTTATCATACCCTCTTTCAATAATCTTTAATAAATCAATAAGTTTTGGATATTTACCACCTTTATGGAAGGAATCATACATAATCGCCCTTTTTAAATCTGGTAGCAAAATTTAAGTATCAAATTACAGAGGCATTGCAAAATTAAGTGACATTCCGAAGCTATTAGAAAAAATTATGACTGATATGTTATCGCAACAAGTTTCCTCATTGTTGTCGCCCTGCCAACATGGATTCCGTAAATATCGATCAACTATAACGAATGTTTTGGAACTCACTACAGTTATAAATGATGGTTTTAGAAACCGAATGCATACTGATTCCATTTATACAGACTTTTGCAAGGCTTTTGATAAAGTAAATCACAACCTTCTGCTAATGAAAATAGATATGATGGGCTTTAGTAAAACATTATTATCGTGGTTAAAATGTTATTTAGATGGTCGAATTCAAAGAGTAAAATTTGGAAAAGCTCTCTCACGAAATATAGTTGTATCATCCGGTGTACCTCAAGGAAGTCATCTTGGTCCGATTCTATTTATAATATTTATTAATGATCTTCCCTCTGTAGTTCGCCATTCTAATATTCTATTGTATGCTGATGATGTAGAAATATTTCGATCCTTTAAAGATCCCACTGAACAATGTTTTCTACAGTCTGATCTTAATAGTTTTCATGAGTGGTGTAAAATTAATTTAATGGAACTAAATATGTTGAAATGCACACATATGTCATTTTCTAGAGCTAGAAATTTGGAAAATAATTATTTTTTTTGTGATCATAAACTCGAGTCTGTAGTTTCCTTTTTGGATCTTGGAATTCTATTGTATCAACGTTTGAACTTCAGGTCTCACATTTCTATGGTAGTAAACAAAGCTTATGGTGCTCTTGGCTTTATGAAACGTTGGAGTAAGGAGTTTTCCGATCCTTCTGTCACTAAACACTTATATCGTCACCAGAAATGCAAACGGCCCTAAATGACAAGAAAATCTAAATCGACTTTTTGATTGATTATTGTGTATTTGGTGAAACTACATGTACACACAAAATTTTAGAGTCGTACGATCAAATGTGGCGATATTATTAACGAAATTCGATAGGCCCTAACTAAATGAGTGTTAAATTGATAAATGCGAACAGCCCTAACTACACACAACAACAAAGAATGCACAAGACAAGTATGCCATGCACGTTATTCGTTGAACCGTTATCCGTAATGCATAGACCAATGTTGACAAAAAATATAGAAGCGTACAATGTGGTTTAAATAGTCTTAAAATTAAAGTTCTAATTAGCAAGTTGTAATCTGTTTGCGAAAAATATTTTATCAAGATGGATTGTGAAAATAATTCTGAGAACAATTTTGAAATCGGCGTAAGCAAAACATCCAACAAAGTTAAACAAAATTGGAGATGTACTAACCAGAAAAAACGTATGGAAGGTCAGACTTATGAAGGTTTGTCCAAAGGAAGAATTATCCAGAGGAAGTCCAGAGAAATGAAAGAAGCGTGTAAATCAAAGTTCTGCGAAAAAAGTTCGATAAGATTCTGCTCACATTTTACCGACGATATTCGGAAAGAAATATTTGAATTGTTTTGGAAGATGTCGTGGGATCAAAAACAACTTTATGTAACGAACCTCATCGAATATTCCAATAGACAGCGTATAACAGTTGAAAATTCGCGGCGCTCCAATACTAAACATTATTTTTTAAAGCACGATACAAATCGTATACCAGTGTGTAGACAAATGTTTCTATCAACATTAGGGTTATCTGAAAAAATGGTTCGTTCTTGGACAAATTCCAGTGGCTCACATTGTACCCAAATAAGTCAAAGCAACCAAGAAGCGATTAGGAGTGAGAAGTCGAAAGAAAATCTGCAACAATTAGAATATAATAAAAGATTAAGCTATTTAAAAAATTGGTTGATAGATATACCTAAGTTGGAGTCACACTATCGACGAAAATATACTACGAAGATATACTTCCAAACGGACTTCAAAACATACACAGACATTTATGAACTTTATTCTCAATCATGCAATGAACAAAAAAACAATGATATTAAACGCGTATCATTTCCTAATTTTATGAAATATTTAAAATCTTGTAATTATTCATTATTTAAACCACGAAATGACCAGTGTGACATGTGTTTATCCTATAAGTCAAACATCTTGTCACAGGATCAATTTCAAAACCATCGAAATGAAATTGACAAAATGAGAATTGAAAAGCAAAATGATATCGAAAATGCGAAGTCAGGATTATGTCTACTTTTTTGCATCGATTTAGAAGCAGTGAAACTTTTACCTCAATCGAAGGCCAATTCATCGTATTATAAAATGAAACTGCAAGTGCACAATTTTACAATTTATAATATTTTTTTTTTTTGAACTGGGATATTGTCCTGGCTCAAGACCATTTTGCATCTATATTTAATAGAATGCAAATTTATTTACAAATGGCATGGTGACATTTATTACTTGGCTGCAGACTACCACTATCATGATTTCCACCCTGTCTAAAGGTTTCATTCAGGTGGCTTCGCAGCGACTTTTCAACATCAAACCCGGCCTCTATAAGGAGATGATTTTCACAAACGAACGAGAATCACAACTCACTTGCCGAATTTGCGTTTAAAAAATCGCACCAAGTAATAAAGTACACATGCCATCTTACAAGCATCTCATTGAGTTGCATATGTAAGTATGTGTATATGCAGGTATAGTTACCCAGCAATACTTCTGCCGTGCCAACGCTCATTTGTTTTAGTTTTTTCGTTTGTATTTTTTTGGTCTGTAATCAATATTTGATTTGAACTGGGATATTGTCCTGGCTCAAGACCATTTTGCATCTATATTTAATAGAATGCAATTTTTTAAACGCAATTTTTTAAACGCAATTTTTTAAACGCAAATTCGGCAAGTGAGTTGTGATTCTCGTTCGTTTGTGAAAATCATCTCCTTATAGAGGCCGGGTTTGATGTTGAAAAGTCGCTGCGAAGCCACCTGAATGAAACATTTAGACAAGGTTGAAAACATGATAGTGGTAGTCTGCAGCCAAGTAATAAATGTCACCATGCCATTTGTAAATAAATTTGCATTCTATTAAATATAGATGCAAAATGGTCTTGAGCCAGGACAATATCCCAGTTCAAATCAAATATTGATTACAGACCAAAAAAATACAAACGAAAAAACTAAAAAAAAATTTATAATATTATTACCCATGAGTCAGATAATTACGTTTGGGATGAAACCGAAGCAAGCCTTGTAGCATCAACATTTACAACGATAATTATAAAACATTTAAAAAATTCAATCCTGCAATTTCCTCACATTCATCACATCATTATCTATTCTGATGGTTGTTGTTACCAAAACAGAAATGCTATCCTTTCGAATGCTTTAGTATCTTTATGTGTGGAAAAAAACATTACCATAGAGCACAAATACTTGGTGGTAGGACACACACAAATGGAATGCGATGCAACCAATTCTGTAATAGAGAGAAGAATAAAAAATAAGTCAATACATTTGCCGTTTCAACTGGTGGAATTAATGAAAAATGTACGGAAAAATCCAAAACCATTACAAGTTCATCAGTTAAATCACGATTATTTCCTTAACTATGAGACTATTCCAATGAGACATTCATCTATAAGACCAGGTAAAGTACACATTCAATTCATAAAATACTTAAATCTTTATAATGTTTATTATATTTTTAGGGAAAAAGACGGGAGAGCCCACAGTCAATATGATACGTACATTAGCATACGATCCGACTGGAATAATATACTATAAAACTGACATACATGGGAATTATGCACCGCTTCCGCAACGAATTGGAAAAACTTTTGAAGTTGTTGAACCATCCCAAATGTATGAACAGAGATTACCAATTTCTACTAAGAAATGGCACCACCTTCAGGACCTAAAAAAAGTAATACCAGCCGACTGTCATTATTTCTACGACAATATTCCTTTCGAAAATTAATTATTATAAATGTTTTTAAAGCTCAAATAGTGAAAATATGCTTCACTATTTTTTTGAAATGAATTCTTTATTTAGTTTATTTTTCAACAACTTAATTTTATTTACGAGTAAATTCGTATATTTCTTTTATTTATCACAATGAAAAAAATAAAATCCTTCTTTACCAATAAATAATTTAAAAAGCTTATTTTTGTCTACATTTGTATTAAAAATTAAATTGCTATAGTGTTATATACTTCTTAAATTACAACAACATTTCACTTTATGAAAATATTATTATTCCAATATGATACTACTGACTGTTGACTAAAATATTCACTATGTAGTTAGGGCGGTTTGTTTCAGAAAAAACGATGTAAAAAGGGCGTAACTAACATAACTTATTCAAAATAAGAAACAATTATTTTTTTCTTTTGGATGTCTTTTACACGTCGATGTCTTTTTACACAATGTAAAAAAAACTGTGGCAAAAACTGAAATATTAACAATTTTAGAGAGTTTTTTGCTTCTCCTGTAAAATTATGAAAATGTTAGTTAGGGCCGTTTGCATTTCAGCTGACGATATACCTCTTTGGTTAGGTGCATTCTTGAATATGGTTCAGTAATATGGGACCCATCCTATACTATTCATAGTAATCTTTTGGAATCTGTCCAGAAACCATTCCTTTTATTTTGTCTGCATGGGCGAGGATGGAACTTCCGTACACTGCCTTCATATGTATTTAGGCTTGGCCTTATCAAGCTGCCTTCTTTGAAGAGTCGAAGTACTATGTTGAACATTACTTTCCTTATGAATGTTATCCAGGGCAACATCTATTTCGAGCTTATTCTGAGTAGAATGATGATAAATATTCCGACAAGACCAACTAGATATTTTCAGTTGATCCACTATAATTATTCATAGTAATCTTTTGGAATCTGTCCAGAAACCATTCCTTTTATTTTGTCTGCGTGGGCGAGGATGGAACTTCCGTACACTGCCTTCATATGAATTTAGGCTTGGCCTTATCAAGCTGCCTTCTTTGAAGAGTCGACGTACTATGTTGAACATTACTTTCCTTATGAATGTTATCCAGGGCAACATCTATTTCGAGCTTATTCTGAGTAGAATGATGATAAATATTCCGACAAGACCAACTAGATATTTTCAGTTGATCCACTATAATTATTTCCGTTCAAACTATGCCAATAATGATCCTTTGCGCCGCCTGTTTGTTCAATTTAATAAATTCTATCACATTATTGAATTATCAGAAAACAAAAACTCTATTAAACGAAAAATTATCCTGTATTTAAATACTTAATTTGTAGTATCTAAGTGTATATATGTATATGTTTTTAGTCTGTAAGGATATTTGTATCTATAGACTTAATAATAATAATAAAAAAATAAGAGGTAAAATGGACATAGGGAGATAAAAATAGTGTCAACCCAAACGGCTACACCTAAAATAATGAAAGTCGGTGTATACATTCCTCTGACTGTGAGGACACGAAAAATAAAAAGGTTTTTCATATTCGTAGGGATACAATGGGAACTAGGGATAAAAATGGTACCAGCTAAACGGCTATAGCTAGAATGATGAAATGTGGTGTGTACATCGTACCAATTGCGTGGACACGTAAAATAAAGAGATTGTCGTACTTTTAAGGGGGTAAATGTGCAAAAAGGATAAAAATGGTACCAACCAAATGATCGTAGCTAGAGTCATGGAATTCGGTGTATGAATTCATCTGACTAAATAAACTCGCAAAAATAAAACGAAAACAAATTCCTTTTTACTTTTTACCTTTACGGCAAAAATGGGCACACTGTGTACAGATAATTGAGTTTCAAAATTCATATTTTTGGCACTAAAAAAATAGGATGGAAATACAAACGGCTGAAGTTGAAAATGCACAAACTATCCCCAAATATTTCGGGTATTTAAGCTGCTTTGAAGATTGTCTTATATTTACTTTTGCGTGGTTTCAAATAATTACAATTTTATATTTATTTATAAAATTATTTTTTCAATGTTATTATTTGTTTCAGTTTGACCATATTTAACAAATTTAACATTTTTCTGCAATATTACAGCACTTCTACGAAAATCGACAGCCTCTGTGGAATGCAACCTACGGTGGAGTGATATAAAGTTCCCCTCGGCCGATCTTAACCTTCGCCTTACGGAAGATTTTTTTATCCACAAAGAAATAAAAGTAAAATGGTCACCCGGGTGGGTATTAGTAAGGCGAAGGTTAACGCCGTTTTTACTTGTTTATATTGCAGCGTCACGCTGGCACACTAAAGTTGAAGTGTAGTTTTCATAAACTATTGCATTTAAAATACGATGTATAGTAACGATGAAAAAAGAGAAAATAAATGGTAAATTAAGAGACAACTGTTTGAGTGAAATTATTTTATTTAATTGGGTCGAATAGTAATCAAGGTTCAAGGTATCACAAACGGAATAACAAAATAAATATGTACTTCATCCCAGCAGAAAGAGAGCATCCGGAGAAGAGAAAAAGATCCTAATCGTGTGAATCGGAAATTCATCAATGACTACGTTCTTTATTTTGAAGTTAATTTTAAGTTCTGGAAAAGAATCCAGTTTTTCACTACTTCCCCGTACTTTTTATTTCCCGAGAAACTGGAATTATTTTTTCAATTTCCCGGGACAGGACGGGAAATCGTCAACATACTGTTTTCATAGAAACTTTTCTCTTTCGAATAAAACAATCGAATTTTACTGAAGTAAATTATTTTATTTCTCATAATAAAATATAATATCAATTCAATTTCAAAACTTGTTATTACCTCCAAATATAACTAATAGCCTTTTCAGACTATGAGAAATCAAGTTGAAATCGATCAAGGTCACCCAAAGAAGTGAAAAAGATGTTCATCTTGTGAATCGGAAGTAGTGAAAATTGGGATCTTCCACCAATGAATTTAACATGGAGTTGTCATAGCAGGGATGTCCTTTATTTATGTCATGTCATTTATTACTTGGCTACAGACTACCACGATCATGATTTCGACCATGTCAAAAGTCTTTTCAAGTGGCTTCATTCTCCTTCGTTTGTGTGAATTATCTCCTTATAGAGGCCGGGTTTGATGTTGAAAAGTCGCTGCGAAGCCACTTGAAAAGACTTTTGACATGGTCGAAATCATGATCGTGGTAGTCTGCAGCCAAGTAATAAATGTCACCATGCCATTTGTAAATAAATTTGCATTCTATTAAATATAGATGCAAAATGGTCTTGAGCCAGGACAATATCCCAGTTCAAATCAAATATTGATTACAGACCAAAAAAAAAATACAAACGAAAAAACTAAAAAAAATATGAAATATTTTAAGTACATTAAAAACAAATAAATTTGTATTTTTTAATCAAAAAATTTTAAAATGTCAAAATAAAAAAAATATAAAAAAAGTTTTATCCCGAGCCAAGATTCGAACCCGAGACCTTCTGGGTGCAAAGAGGACACTTTACCTTTGTGACCCCATACTAAAAAGTCGTTCTCATTCAGTTGTGGAAATGCTATTCATAAAATGTTACGGAATATTAACATATTATCGACTTTTTTGGACGTCGCACATAGGAGTATTTCACATGTAAACCCGGACAAAATTGAAAATAGTGATGTTAATCCTATTGCACCCAAAATACACTTTTTTTAACCTTCGATAACCGTTTTATCAAAAGGCGGGGGTCTGCCTTCCCTCAACTCCCCCGCACATGCACCACAGCATCAATCGTAACCCAGTCAACGTACTGCACGCGTGTCTTTATTCTCTCGTTTATGTTTATCAGTTTTCTATGCTAAAATGGCTTCGTGTAGCAAACAACAGGAGATAAACTATCCCGACATGGATATAGAAGGTAAGTACTATATACTGAAGTATATTTTATTATGTTTCTTCCGAATTCTCTACTTGTATAGCTATAAATAAAGAGCGGCACTTTTTGACTCGTTTTTTTTAAAGGAATTTTAAATACATTAGTGTTTTTGTTTATGTGTCGCGCCTTGTCGCCTCAAAGTTTTTATGTGGGCATAAAATGTAGACTCTAAGGAAGTAAAAACATGAATAAAAAGTCCCCCCAACGCACCCCATATTTTTTTATAGTACTTCAAACTGTATGGGGAAGATTATAATTATATTGACAAAGCTAATTTTTTTTGTTTTCTTTTGTCATAGATCCTTCGGATAGAGTGAAAAAAATCACCAGAATGGAGCTTTATAATATTATTAAAGAGTTCAAAGGAAAGATGATTGAAGAAAAATTTTCGTTGTTGGAAGAAAGACTTTTTTTCTTTTTTTTTTTTTTAAATAAATTTTTTTTTGTTTTTTTTTTTTTTTTTTGGTTTTTCTTTTTAAATAAATGCTTTTTAAAATAAATGATGAATTATTGACTTTTATTTCATAAAATAGCAAAATAAAGTATAAAATAATTTTGTCCGGTTTTACATGTGAAATACTCCTATGTGCGTCGTTTAAAAGTAATTCCTCAAAAGCAGGAAAAATGCTAATTTGGATTTTGAGATGCGACTAAAATGTGCTTCCTACGGAAGTACTTCCAATTTTTTTCCTGGGATACAAATTTGATAATTTTAACTCGATTACGCATGTAGTCTGAAAGGCTATAACATTATATGTAACCTTATATATAGAATAGATATAGATAATCACTTCAGATTAGTTATACATATATGATATAAAAAAACTGACACATATAAACTAACACTCACAAACCATTGTGCAATAGAACATCACCATTTCAGACTGCATGCGAAATCAATTGATTTCAGCTTGAAATGGCATAAGGTCGACTTTCAAATGGCAAATTTGTATGGGAATTGACATTTGTAAATCGACCTTGAACTAAAATTGATTGGTATCGTTTGTAGTCTGAAAATGCTGTTAGAGAGTACGAGTGATGTAGCGTGAGATCGATTGTTTATGGATGTGTATCTCACCTTTGTATATTCGTTTTCTTATCTTATAGATGCTTTTTTTAGATTAAGAACGAAATATTGGGGACAATAAATAATCAGATCCAGATATATTTTCGCTTGTGAAAATGCTAACCTTAAAATATTACGGGACAAATTCACGCACAACAGTTTTCGAATTGTAGGCTTCATCGGACTTTTTCGCAAATACAGACAGCCCGTGTAACAATTGGTGATATGGCGTTGCTGCCGGATCGTGGACTCTATTTTTGGTGTTGTGGAAGTGTAAGCTCAGCGACCAAACTCGTCTCGAAGGAGCAATTTGAGCATTCTATCAAGGAAATCCAACAGAAATTTTCGTGAACGAAAAAGATCACGAATCTGTTACTTTTTAAATTTTTACATTATAGATCAACTCTTTTAAAATTTAAAAACCTGTGATTTCTATCAAAATTGATGCACATACTATTGTAGTTACAAGTTATGTTATAAATGTTTATTATAGTAAATGGAGTACCAACCTGAAGGCATAGAGTGTGTTCTACGCCATAAATTCAAAGATTTCCTCCATTTTCCTGGCTGTAATGGTATGACACGATCCGATTTTTCAGTCTGGCTTTCGTATGGGCTTTTGGAATCCTGAGAGATGACCTTTGTATCGAAACAGACATTTTTACGACTTCGTTTTGCTTTAATATTCTTTAAAGCCAAAGATAACGGCGAAACTGCTGTCAAATCCGTTTTTGATTTTCCTTGTTCGGTGACCAAAGGACTTTCTACATTAACAGACATAGCATTTTTTTGTGTTGCGGTTAATTTTATGGGTTCAAAACATTTTGTATTTTCTCGTCCGGACACTGCTTTACTAAAATGTTGAAACTCCCAATTTCCAATAGGAGACAATGTACATTTAAATGGGTTGGCCAAATGTTTACTTTTCACTGGTGTCGATATAGATTCACATTTGTTATTACAATTACCATTACCATTTGATACTTTAAATAATTCTTTACTTGGGACTTGGAGGTGATTTGAAAATTTCGAAGTTTGTATTTCATCACTCTGTAATGCTTTTCCACATAAACGGCTCACAGAGTTTTCATAGCAGCTGTTTTCATAACTGGAGTTCATATTGAATGATGCTCTGACGTCCTTTTTGAGTAGTTTCATTTCACGTAAAATCCTAGATTATTATAAAACGTAATCCTTATTATACATTAAGTTGGATAAAAAAAGCTTATATGAGTTGAGAATCTCTATATGTATTCGCTTGAAGAGTGCTACATTTTAAAATAGTTAGGATTTAGTACAAATTAGTACAAAATTATAAACAATGTTGGTGGTATGTATGGTTGACCTTTTTGATGTGTTGCGTTTTGTCTTTTGTTAGGCTTGAGGTCAGTTTTTTTTTCAAATAATAAAACAAAACTTATTATTATTATTATTTATTTTCTTGTTTTTTATTTCCCAATATTTCGACCAACTCCGTTGGTCATCTTCAGGGGTCTAGTACAAAAAACACAAAATTTTCAATTACAATTTACAAGCATTAACAATCAATATTTACAATATTGTGATATTTTTGATTGTTAATGCATGTAAATTGTAATTGAATAATTTGTGTTTTTTGTACTAGACCTCTGGAAATTATAAACAATTTTACATCGAAACGGAAGCGACAAAAAACAGAAGTACTTTTGAAGGTCTTATAGAAATATACAAAGTTCAGCGATTTTTTGAGAACTTTGTTTTTCCTTATATATGTACATGTAAATGAAGGTCAGATGATATATTTTGTTCGTAGATTGAAATATGATAATTATCTCTTCATTTTTTATTCAATAAAAAAATGTTGTCGAAATAAGGAAAAAAATAAAGTTAAAAGCTATTAGTGTGGTCTGATTTCATTTTTTTTTTGGGAGATGCCCATATGCGAAATTCGTTACACCTATGTTATTAAAATAGTGTTTAAGGTATATATTGTTAACATTATACTCTTAATTGTTTGTTATAGTTAAAAATAGTTATTATTGAAAATATTACATTATTATTAATTATTACATTAAAATAAGAGATCAATCAATATAACTTTGAAGAATAAAAACAACAATTCAACAATTGTAATTGGCTACGCTGGCAACCCTTATCGCGTAAACTTAACATTATCTGAGAGCTCCTGTTAAAGCTGTTATTGATAATAATTGTAGATAAAAACACTTTGATTCTATCTGGTAACTGTGTACATATAAAAATACCCTCAGTAATTCGAGTTATATGAAATATGCCGAGGAAAGGCCGTCATAGCATGAAAACCCCAAAAATATTGTTTGTTCATAATGCGATGAAAAAATTTTAATTTTGTTCACCTTTTTCAGATTTTGAAAATTAAAAAAAAAACGTAATTTCTTTCTTGACTTTGTTTCTCACACAAGAGATTTTGCACTCATTTTTATACCCTCCACCTCCAGGATGGGGGTATGTATATTCACTTTGTCATTCCGTTTGTAACACCTTGAAATATTCATCGGAGACTCCATAAAGTATATATATTCTGGGTCGTGGTAAAATTCTAAGACGATATAGCCATGTCCGTCTGTCCGTCTGTCTGTGTGTCTGTTGAAAGCACGATAGCGACCGAACGAAATGAGCTAGGAGGTTCAAATTTTTATTAAAAATGTGTCTTATGGTTGTAGATCGGTTGGGATTGAAAGTGGACGAAATCGGCCCAGAGGGAAAAATTTTTCCCTCACAAGGACTGAAAATACCCCTAATATTTAGAGTATTTCAGCATGTTTTTTGAACATATTAGCTTGTATTTAGTTGATATTTGCAACGCGCATTCCCTCTATAGCATAAGGGCATAAGGGCACCATAGAGTGATTTTTATTTGTAGGGGGCGAAATGGGACAAAAAGGGATAAAAATGGTACCTATCAAACGACAACAGATAGAAACACAAAATTTGGCGTGTACATTCCTCTAATAGAGTAGATACATATCAAAGTATTTTTTCTAAATTCGTACTTTTAAGGGATTAAATGGGGTTAGAGGGATAAAAATAGTACCAACCTAACGGCTGCACCTAGAATAATGAAATTTGATATATGCATTCCTCTGATTGCGTAGACACGTAAAATAAAATATCATTCCAAAATTCGCATTTTTTGGGGTTCAAATTGAAAAAGGGGATAAAAATAGTACCTACCAAATGACAGCAGCTGAATCATGAAATTCGGAGTATACATTCCTCTGACTGCGTAGACACGAAAAATAAAACGTTTTTTCCAAATCCGAACTTTCAATGGATACAATGGCTACAGGGGATAAAAATAGTACCAACTAAACGAATACAGCTAGAATTATGAAATTCAGTGAGTACGTCCCTCTAATTGTGTAGATACGTAAAATAAAGAGATTTTAGATAGTCGTGCTCTTGAGGGGGCAAAATTGGAAAAAGGGGATAAAAATGGTACCAACAAAATGGCCGCTGATAGAATCATGGAATTCGGTGTATACATTCCTCTGACTGCATAGCCACGTCAAATAAATAAATTATAAATAAATTTTCCAAGTTCGTACTTTATTTTGTTGCTTTTACGACAAAAAATGGTAGAATCATGAAGTTGTCGTATACTGCGTACGTGAGAGATACTTTTGAAATTAAAATACGATGGAAATACAACCAACCAAACGACTGTAGCTGAAAGTACACTCTCTATCCCCCAATATTTAGGGTATTTATGATTGCTCCCTTATATTTACTTTATGAATTAAAGTATTATATCCATTATGTATAGTATACAAATATTGGTAGCCTTGGCTTATTACTATTATTATGTACGACCACAGCTAGAATCATGAAATTCGGTGTGTACATCCCTCTAATTTCATAGACACGTAAAAAAGAGGGATTTTTCGAAATTCGTACTTTTAAGGGATATAATTAAAAAGAGGGATAAAAATGGAACCTACCAAACCGCTGAAGTTGAAATCATGAAATTCGGTGTATACATTCTGACTATGAAGACTCGAAAAAGGGTTTTGTCGAAATTTGTACAATTGGGCGGAGAATGGGGCGAATGAGGATATCTTTAAAATTTATACTTTTCTTATCACTTTGTCTGTATCTGAAAATGCTTCTTCCTAATGGCGACGGACAATCGCCTAATATTTAGGCACACTTTCACTTTCACAATTACAGCATTTTATTTATATATAGTAGTCGATTTTAAACAGTGCGCATAAGTATACATTATAGTTTGAAATAGTAAACAATTATAGTAAATGTGCATAAAAATATCACAATTTTCGTAATATGGTACTGTGCTTCTATGTAAAGTCGACTTCCTTTAATCTGCTGGTAATACTATGGAATGCACTCCGTGGTGGAGGGTATATAAGATTCGGCCCGGCCGAACTTAACGCCTTCTTACTTGTTTTATTAGAAATTGTAGTTTCTTCGCTTTATTATGACGCCAAAACTATGTTTGTGCCAAATAGTTTTTTTGTAATAAATATTTTAGAAAATTTCCTTTTTGAACAAATGCCTGACTTTGGCAGCAAAAGAGATCACCGAAAGAAGTTAAAACAAGTAAGGAAAGGCTAAAGTTCAATCGTTCAATCCGAATACAATTTAATTCGGTGAAAAAGTGAAAACGGGAAGGATTTTTGTATTCTGTAAATGTATGGAAAATGGAAAGGACATTTGTTTGGGGGTATATTGAAATCTGAAACGAAATAGGTGAAATATAATATGTATAGTTTGGCCAAAATCGGTTAAATATTTGGGAGCAACATTTGTATTTGGGCTATATCTAAATCTGAACCGATCTTAGCCCCTTTCACCATAGGTTTTTTACTTGAATTATAAGCTGTTGTGCCAAATTTAAAGAAAATCGAGTACAATATGTGGTTTCTAAAGCGGCAAAATCTCAAATCGGGAGCGACATTAGCATGGGAGCTATATCTAATTCTGAACCGATCTTACCCACTTTCAGTATAGGTGTTTCTAGTTCAATTATAAAATGTTGTGCCAATTTTATAGAATATATATTATATATATATATAATATAGTTATAAGATGTTGTGCCAATTTTATAGAATATATATTATATATATATATAATATAATTATAAGATGTTGTGCCAAATTTATAGAATATCGGGTACAATATGTGATTTCTAGAGCGGAAAATGTTAAATCGGGAGCGACATTTGTATGGGGGCTATATCTAAATCTGAACCGATCTTACCCAATTTCAGCATATGTGTTTCTAGTTGGATTATAAGATGTTGTGCCAAATTTAAAGAAAATCGAGTGAAATATGTGGTTTCCAGAGCGGAAAATGTTAAATCGGGAGCGACATTTGTATGGGGGCTATGTCTAAATCTGAACCGATCTTACCGAATTTCTGCATAGGTGTTTCTAGTTGGATTGTATGATGTTGTGTCAAATTTAAAGAAAATCGGGTACAATATGTTGTTTCTAGAGCGGAAAATGTCAAATCGGGAGCGACATTTGTATGGGGGTTGTATCTAAATCTGAACCGATCTTACCCAATTGTTGCACAGGTGTTTCTAGTTGGATTGTAAGATGTTGCGTCAAATTTAAAGAAAATCGGGTACAATATGTCGTTTCTAGAGCGGAAAATGTCAAATCGGGAGCGACATTTGTATGGGGGCTATATCTAAATCTGAACCGATCTTACCCAATTTCAGCATATGTGTTTCTAGTTGGATTATAAGATGTTGTGCCAAATTTATAGAATATCGGGTACAATATGTGATTTCTAGAGCGGAAAATGTTAAATCGGGAGCGACATTTGTATGGGGGCTATGTCTAAATCTGAACCGATCTTACCGAATTTCTGCATAGGTGTTTCTAGTTGGATTGTATGATGTTGTGTCAAATTTAAAGAAAATCGGGTACAATATGTCGTTTCTAGAGCGGAAAATGTCAAATCGGGAGCGACATTTGTATGGGGGCTATATCTAAATCTGAACCGATCTTACCCAATTTTTGCATAGGTGTTTCTAGTTGGATTGTAAGATGTTGTGTCAAATTTAAAGAAAATCGGGTACAATATGTTGTTTCTAGAGCGGAAAAAGTCAAATCGGGAGCGACATTTGTATGGGGGCTATATCTAAATCTGAACCGATCTTACCCAATTTCAGTATAGGTGTTTCTAGTTCAATTATAAAATGTTGTGCCAATTTTATAGAATATATATTATATATATATATATATATAATATAATTATAAAATGTTGTGCCAATTTTATAGAATATATATTATATATATATATATAATATAATTATAAGATGTTGTGCCAAATTTATAGAATATCGGGTACAATATGTGATTTCTAGAGCGGAAAATGTTAAATCGGGAGCGACATTTGTATGGGGGCTATATCTAAATCTGAACCGATCTTACCCAATTTCAGCATATGTGTTTCTAGTTGGATTATAAGATGTTGTGCCAAATTTATAGAATATCGGGTACAATATGTGATTTCTAGAGCGGAAAATGTTAAATCGGGAGCGACATTTGTATGGGGGCTATGTCTAAATCTGAACCGATCTTACCGAATTTCTGCATAGGTGTTTCTAGTTGGATTGTATGATGTTGTGTCAAATTTAAAGAAAATCGGGTACAATATGTCGTTTCTAGAGCGGAAAATGTCAAATCGGGAGCGACATTTGTATGGGGGCTATATCTAAATCTGAACCGATCTTACCCAATTTTTGCATAGGTGTTTCTAGTTGGATTGTAAGATGTTGTGTCAAATTTAAAGAAAATCGGGTACAATATGTCGTTTCTAGAGCGGAAAATGTCAAATCGGGAGCGACATTTGTATGGGGGTTGTATCTAAATCTGAACCGATCTTACCCAATTGTTGCACAGGTGTTTCTTGCCAAATCTGAAGACAATCTGATACGTTCGTTCTTATCCCGAAAAACTTTGTTGTGCAAAGTTTCATTTGGTTCTGTCTACAATTGCGACCTGTATCGTGATTACAAGAATAGATGGACGGACAGACAGACAGACGGACGGACATTGCTAAATCGATTCAAAAAGTGATTCTAAGTCGATTAGTATAATTAACAATGGGTCTATCTCTCTTCCTTTTGGGTGTTACAAACAAATGCACAAAGACATAATACTCTCGTGGAGTGTATAAAGATGTTCATCTTGTGATTCTGAAGTAGTGAAAATTGGTATATTCATCAATGAATTTAACATGGAATTGTCATAGGAGGGATGTCCTTTATTTTGTAAGACTTAAAAGTGTCCATTTCTGTTTTAAAAAATTCGCCGCTACGGGGAGTAGAACAGCGGACCTTCTGGTTGCTACTACGGCACTCTAACCATCTCAGCTATCCTCTGTTGTGAGTGGTGTATAACTAAAATAAATCATAATAACAAAACATTTATTTAGTATGAATTAATATATAACGCAAATCAATATTAAATTAAATGAACACTAAATTTTACTGATATTATGTAGTATTAATAGTTAATAAAAATGAAATATTTGAAGTACATTAGAAAAAACCAAAAATTAATATTTTTTAACCAAAAATTTTTAAGTTGTTAAAATTATACAAAATTAAACATTGCTTATTTATAAAAGTAATAAAAAATCAAAAGAAAAGGTTTTTCCCGAGCCACGATTCGAACCCGAGACCTTCTGGGTGCAAAGCGGACACCTTATCTCTGTGACCCCATACTAAAAATTCATTCCCATTCAATTGTGAAAATGCTATCCGTAAAATGTTACAGGATATTAACATATTATCGTCCGTTTTGGAAGTTAATTAACAGAGATGCGATTTAAATGTGCTTCCTAAGGAAGTACTTCCATTTTTTCCTGGGTTTTAACGAAATATGTACATATTTGTAAAGGTTGAAGTTGCCTGCACGAAATTGCCCCATTGGATGATAGGATACATTTAGTGCAAAAAGTCAGATTTTTTAGTTCCAAAACTAAATTTACTCATTTTCCTCTCATTAACTTCTGAAAAGTAGGTACGCAGAAAATAGATGAGTAAATTTTCTTCATCATCGTGCTAAATTTTATAACAACCGGAGTTCATTTGCCGTTACTATGTCCAAAAACCTTAATAAAGCCTGATTTAGCAGACAAATCGAATTACTGCATGAAAACTGCTACAGGTAATACTGCAAACATTGACATCGAGGGAGATCTCTGAATTGTAGCTTCATTCCTCCACATTGTGTACAATTGCTCCACAATAGAACTGCAATTACTTCTGGTAATATTATTGCTCTGTTAGTTCTATCAAATTTCATTCGGTTGTTTCAAACAGCGTTCTTTTGTATCAAACTTCATTCAATCCATATTCAATCCGTCAAACCTTTTTTTAAATCGCGGTTTTTGGAAAACCGGTTTTTTACGTCGGTCTCAACCAGTTTTTCATATTGCAAAAAAGTCTCTGTTTCGGTGCTAATTTGTTTATAATATCCCACTTTTATATTATTACAAGCATCATAGTGACCGCAAATTAACTAAAAAATTACGAACACAGCAATACTGTGAGTCTAAAATGGCGATGTTCATCCTAGATTTCACATGCTTTTCTTATGGAAGAAAAATCGACGCTGTTGACCATTTGCCGCTGCGGACGTCGATCAGCCATACATATAAAAATATATGTGATTATTTTTAGAGGTGTTTTCAGAAGCTCACAGACGGTTTGACCTAAGGACGAAATATTTTGCAGATAATCATTAAATAAACCAGTGACGGCAGCAATTTTTTGCGATCCAGCCGTATACGTATATTACTCGTCCTTGTAGGTAATATGAGATTGATGAACTTTGCTAATATAATAGAAAAGTCCTTGTATTTCAAAGAGTCCAAAAATACGTATAGTCCTTGAATTTAATGCCAAACTTTTTTTATTCTCTACAAGATATCAGAATCGCAGAATGGGGTAATTGGTACAGAAATATTAGCTGCTTTTAAAAACGATTTCCTATTTCCGCAGGACAAAATTTTTAGTTTTTACGATGTTCACACACCTGTTCTAAACTGATATTTTGGGAATAATAGTAGTAATGATAAGTTGATATGTTATTAAAAAATTGACAAATTAATTTTTGGCAATGAACCAAAATTATACTAATTCCGGCTGGACTGTTTGGACTCATTTTCGAAAGATTTCAGTGAATCTGATTATGCATCAGAATTGTTCTATCCCCAAGAATAATGAATAATTTCCCCATTTTTTACTGTTTCAAGAAAAACCCGGTCCGACCGGTATTTTTATAAAAAGAAAACCGGGTTTTTTGAAGTCACGGTTTTTGAAAAACCCGAAACCCCGATTACATTACAGAAAAACCGGTTTTTGATCAATCTATACTCACGTACAAAAAGTGCAAGATAACCTGACATCATGATTCAACCAATTTTTGCAGTAAAAGTAAAAAAGTACGAATTTGAAAAAAATCGTTTTATTTTGCGTGACTATGCACAGTCAGACAAATGTATACACCGAATTCCATGATTCTAGCTATGGTCATTTGATTGGTACCTTTTTATCCCCATTTCCCCACTTTACCCCCTTAAAATACGACTTTCTATAAAATCGCTATATTTTACGTGTCGACGCAATTTGAGGGATGTAAACACCAAATTTCATCATTCAATCTTTAGCCGTTTAATTGGTACCATTTTTATCCCTCTGTCCCCTTTGTATCCCCTGAACGTACGAATTTCGAAAAATCCTTTTATTTTACGTGTCTACGCAATCAGAGAAATGTATAACCGAATTTCATTGCAGCCGTTTGGATGGTACCTTTTTACCCCTTAAAAGTACGAATTTGGAAAAAAAATTAAATTATGTATCTACTCGGAATGACAAAGTTAGTATACCCCCATCCTGAAGGTGGAGGGAATAATGAAAAATTTAATTTATATTTAATTAATTTATTTTTTAATTACATACATTACTTATAAACTAGAAAAATAATATACTTAAGAAACTTTTAAAATTGAACTAGTGTTGTATTTCTTGAAATATTTCATTTAAATATTCTGCTACAGTATTACCGTTATGTAATAGTTATGTTACCACATGCCGAAATTCCGGTTACGGTAATTCCATCATTTGATGGATAAGTCCTTTTTGCCGAAAATAATATCGTGATATCAGATTTTTTCATTGTACGCAGACTTAGTTGTGAATATTGGTGTTTGGTTAGCTTTATGTCCAGAAATAATGCAAGTCCTCTTATGGTGCGATTTTTTCCCTCTTTTGGTGTAGGCACGCTATTCAGAATCCCCGTTGTTCTCGATGGAAAAACTGTAACTTTTTTCTATGATTTGTGCCTTTTTATTTCCTTTCCGAATTGAATTGGTATATAAGCTCCTCTTTGATGTTACTTTTTCCGATTTCTTCATTAATCTCCTTTAGTTTTCGTCGCTTGCATCGTTCGCTCATTTCTTCAAATAATTTTAATGGTCTTGCAACACATGTGTTGCTTTTATTCACGCTTTCCACTTCAAATTCAATCATTAGTTTGCGTTCTAGCCATAGCCAAATGAATAAAAGAGAGACATTACCTTCTTTGAAACGGCACCAACAAAGCAAAGGAAAAACTTCTAACGTCTCCTGCATAAAGCCACAATTGTCAGATAAAATCAAAGACAACTCCTAAATGCGAACCCAATTAAAATTCAAATATCACTGAGTGGATTTTAAGAGCACTTTCTACTTACACTGGTGTATTTGTATCTATTTATTGGATTCGTATTCAACACTGGGTTGGTATTACAAGTGTTATAGTATGGTATTTCGTACACACAGCTATCAATGTGTTTTACTTGGTATGGCCGAGGAAAGCTAACTTTTGGTAAAAAGATACCTCGCAGACGCTCCAAACTAACATTTTCCTTCCTTATTTTCCAGTAAAAAACGTAAGGAAATGAAGCAGAACGTCAACTACCTGATAAATAATCACCGTGGGGAAATGCAGTTCTCACGTACAGATGGAGTTTGAGATGCACTAAATAACCGTTGAGGAAAATTAAATTTTAATATAAAAATGTAAAAAAAAAAACAAATCTAGCAAACGACATTACACCTATGTATCACACCCTGTTGCTTTTTGTTTCGCACAGAGGTCGTGTAGTCTACGTACGAAACGACAAAGCCACAAACACTTGAGCTCATAAAGTCCAGAACGGAACGCACGTACTGCATTTCGAATTGTGTATAGAAGTCCAAACGAGGAAAGGGAGGCATCCCTATATGTCTTCGAAGCCCTTTCCGATTCGATCACTAAAATTTGTCCTGACAGTGAAATTGTGGTTGCTGGTGATTTCTATGTCCATAATTCCTCTTGGCTCACCCATTCGAGTCACTCAACTCCGGACGGCCGAGCTTTTTGCCATGCTTAATGACTTGACGTAATTAGTGAATGAACCGAATCACATTCCATGTGTCCAAGGTCAACACTTAAATATTCTTGATCTTTTCCAAACTTCACACCCTGTAAAGAATGAAGTTATTATTCTAGCACCTATTGGCAATTCGGATCATTGTATTGTTTAAGCATCCTTTTTGAATTACGTACTTCGTGTCGCTTCAACCCCAGCCCCAAAGCGGACAATATATGTATATACAAAGGGGTCGTTGGACCGAGCTCTGCAAATTTTTCCAGCATATCAATTGGAAGCTTTGATATCTAAACGGCGATATATATGCTGCGGCTGAATTCCAACTAAAGTTATTTCGGATAAACCATATAATAAAAGTTGTAATAACTAGACATGCAAGACTGTTGTCAGATCCAAAGAGAAAGCGTTCAGAAAATGGCGTTTTAATGAAAATGCCAGCACTGATTTGCTACGCAAGTAGACAAGAACGACGTGAAAAGTTTCTGCACGAACAGCGTCGTCGTACCAAAGTTCTATCTTCTCGCAGGGGAAGTATGAGCTTTTGGTCATTTGTAAGAAGAGTAAAGGATAACTCTTCATCTGTCCCAACTCTTGTTGATCAGATATTCATGACCCGGTTGCCAAAGCTAACCTGCCGGAAAGAAATCAACCACTCCCCGTGATCGAAAGAAAAATTTGCAGTTTGTATTTCTTCTTGAATCCGTTGAATGTGATCTTACAGGCCACAATTTTATGTGTTACACATTCGACTCTACTAGAAAAACAATAATTTTGTTGAGATAATTCGATGTCGATGCAATTATGAAAATGTAAAAATTCATATTCCCAAATAACAGATCTAACCGGAAATCCTACTAATAATATAAACTAAAACAAAAGCAACAAAAGAGTCAATGAATGCTTATTACCATGATAAATAGTTTCAAGCAAGATCGAAGTAAATGTTGGAAACGCTCGGCAGAGTTTCTACGTAGGAGATACAACTTAAAGATGAACATGGTGGGTGACACAGTATAAGCACAATGTCAAATAAGCATAAGTCAAATACAAGCATTACCATCTGATAATTATAATTAGAACTTTACGGCACCATAGCAATCGGTTTTATTATGCCTCATATGGACCAATGCAAAAGCGCAGGTGGGGACAACGAAGGAAACTTTTTATATATGCTGATGATTTATGTCTATTTTATTCATATAAAAATCTTATTTTGAAAATTAATATGGTTAATGCAGCGTTGTTATCAGAATATGACAGATTGAGTAAATTAGTTCTGAATGCAAGTAAGACCAAATTCATAAGATTTAGGTCCCCATCTCATCGTAGTTGCAGCAGTGCCACAGTTCTCATTGATGGTCAAGAAATCGTAGAATCTTAACATATAAAATATTTATATGTTCATTTGCAGAATACCTTGTCTTGAAAAATTTACATCCGAGTATTTAAGAGCAAGAATAACACCACTCATTGCCATGTTATATGAACTTAAAAATAAGCTGGATAGAGCAACAAAACTTAATATTTTCCAGAGTCACATCGGGTACCTGGCGCTTGTATCACTATATGGTGAGGTCGCTAAAAATGTTTTACCACTTCGCGGGATATTAAAAACCAGTTATTAATATATGTATATAAAGTTGTAAATAATATTGGTAAGCATACTATTCGATTTCGGCGTAATCAACACACGATTAATACTGGGAACAATATGAATTTAAATGCTGTCAGATGTCGTTTGGAAACAACGAATAGAATACATGGGTAGTGTTGAGGTCAACAATTTGCCACAGAATTTAAAAGAACCTCAAACGATTGTTATATTTAAAAATGTTTAATACACTTTAAATGAAACTATTTTGGAATAATAAATTACATATTGACTTTTTCAAGTTAACGGAGCGTCACGTAGTGCCTTAACCCGAATAGTGCTGTAAATGGTCAAAAAATAATTACACCACTATTCGGATTAATTTTTGGAGTTATTAATGTGTGTGATTATATGGTCACGCTATCACAGCCCGGGTTAAAGCACCGTTTTGAATCTTCGTTTCATGGAGTAGACTAGTAGTCCTCAACAGGGCCAAAGATGTGAAAATGGGTAAAAATAAAAAACTCGCCTCGAGAGGGGTTAAACATCTACAAATTCATACATACGTTAACATTGGTACCCATCCTCGTATATGCAATTTTTAATGAGGTTTGCTGTTGTTAGAAATGAATACAAAGACATTAAAATAATCGTTAACATAAGTAGCTTGTAATCATGTTGATGAGTAACGTAAACATTTCTAGTGTAGCAACATTTATTCGCAGCAACATCTCTCAGTAATAACCGGCAACATCTCTCGAATACGTAAACATCATTTAAGAGAGCAACATCAGCGGGAGCCTCATCGGAAGATCTTTCGACGGATCAGAATCTCTACTAATGTAAGCCAATTCGATTTGTTGTTTGCGTATCAGCTGTGATCAACATGAATACACATTGCCCAGACAACAGAACCAATTTTCATCATTAATTGAAATATAAAGTGATTATTGTTTGTTTCTCTGGTTCTTATATACAAATACCATATACTTATATATAACTTATTTTTATTTTTTATAAGAATTTCCTATTTATTTTTGATTTGTATTGAAATTTTCAAATTATTTGTGAATTTACCTCGGGGTTATCAGAAAAAATATGTTTAGGATTTATAATTTCAGAACGTTTTTCAATCAATTACAAAATGTTTAATTTAGTTGAACTTAATTATACTCAAATAAATGAGACAATGAATTGTGAATAGATCAACATAACACTGTTTGGTTTCGGCGGCTTTTAGCAGGTTCTGTTAACAACAAAGTTTTGGGTTCGCAACATAATCATCGATATTTAGGTTTTCACTTATTGTTGCGAACATGATTGGGATGGCTCCTAGGTACATTAACATCATGTTACCTATCAGTCGGACAGATACCGAGTATCTTTTCTGTTAATTTCTTCTTCACACGCGTTTCTTTCTCTATCTCTCTGTTAACTTTCTACTTAGTTTATGTGTAGCCTGTGAAAACTTTAAAATTGAAGCTGGGACCCCCCATCCGACGAGCCACAAGGCCGGAGTAAATGCGTGCAATTGTTTCAATTTTATCCAATAACATCTATTCATTTTTACAACTTCGTTAAATGCTACAGGTACGTGAAAATCCCGAGTCTCGCAAAGAGCATTAACATCAGAGTATATAGAACATAGCTATATATAATTAATTGACGTACAACTGCTTGGCCGTGTCACAAGATGGTGACAACTTCTATAATCATAACATTCTAGAAGACTTGACAATTTCTATGATAACGAATGCCAATCTTAGAATCACTATGTAATATACAAAACTTTCTTTGGTTTCCATATATTGACAAAATGTATTAAATGTTTTTATTTTGCAATGTAAGAACGATGCTGTTAATGTGCTAGTTATCACTAGCACATAACTCAACACTACATATACATCATCTCTACAAGCATGAACTGCCTGGTAACCAGGAATATTATTAAAGCTTGTCAAGTTTCTATGAAATCATGTTTCTTGACTACATATTACATTTAGTAGGTTGGGTAAATTCGAAATAAAATTTTTAAAATTTTCTATGAGTTTTGAATGTAATAAATACATTCGAATTTCAGCTTATTCGATCAAGTAATTTCTTCTTAAGAAGGAAATCTTTGTTTTTTGGTAATGGAAATACGTATATGGTCAAATGTGTGTATGGTTGAGTGTGGTTCTCCTCCTTTCCATTACCAAAAAACAAAGATTTCCTTCTTAAGAAGAAATTACTTGATCGAATTACATTCAAAACTCATAGAAAATCAATCAATCGCTCACTAATCAACAACACAAAAACTAATAATTTTTTAAAATTACTAAATTTAATAATCGACGTAATGCTTCTGACGTTTATTGATGTAATACTAAAAAATATTCTTAATATTCTTTACATACGATATAAATGATTCGAAAGAATTAGAACATCTATTTGCGCTCATAATGGGAAAAACAGTAATTGATTATGACGGAGATAAGTATTGAACATCATGTTCGCCATCGCTTGCATTCCATTCGCTTACATATACAGCATTTAGGTTTGAAAAAGGTTACTTCGACTTCTGTTGGTGGCTTCTAATAGAACAGCATCCACCTCCTTCATTTGCATTCCTAATCAACAATTCACTTTTCTTTATATACGCCCTTGCAGACTTTGCGCAAACTCTATTATAACCGACTGTGTTAAAGGTTTTAGCATGATTTAGTAACTCAAGGGTTTCTTTACTCAGAAAATCATTAACAAAAACGTCTTTAAAAATTTCTTTATCTTTCTTTATCGAAGTTTTGGTTGAACACAAATTACAAGAACACAGAAAAATAAGCAAAATCCATTTCTTCAGTTTTTAAATCCACCCCAATATTTTTCATTGCAGTAACCATAACATCACCTGCTCTTGCTTTATCGTCGTTCTCAACACCACTCACAGATCTTTTCAAACCGCTTAGTTCTGTTTTCAATGCTTTATTCTCTTTTTGCACTGCATCTAGCCTTTTCTTATTATCTGCTATTCCTTTCAGTACTTCATCAAATTGTTTTGACATAAATGTCATCGATTAACTTTGTTTTGATCAACATTAGCTCACTCTTTAGGTTTTCACTGCTTCCGTTACACATATGACTTCGCTCTCGTTATCCATTAGAGCCAAAACATCGCTAGAGGTGAAACCAAACAAGAGAGAGCGGCTAGAATTGCCACATTTTCTATTTTCATGAATTTTTGTATTTTAATTAAAAAAATAATCATTTGAAATGTGCAGAGGAACAAAAAAAAAATACTACAGAAATTATAGTTAACCGTCAATTTCCGATTTCTAAAACATAATAATCCTTGGGTCCTTGTCTAATTTTGGTTTTTTACAGAACTCAAAAATGTCTACCAGAACAAAAGTTATTGGATTTTGACCGTTGGATTTTGATTCTGAAGTCGTATATATTTTAGAAATCGGCCCACAGTTGATAAAGTTTCGTATTTTTCGATTTTAAAGAAAATTGATTTTTTTAAATTTTTACGTATTTGTACATAATGCGAAGAAAAAATTTTAATCTCTTTGTGTTATAGATTTTCACCTTTTTCAGATTTTGAAAATTAAAAAAAAACTAATTTCTTTTTTTTTTTGACTTTGTCGAACTGTTTCTCGCACATTTTAAGAGATTATGCACTCATTTTTTATTATGAAGCTATGTTTGTGCCAAATATAGTTTGTTTGCAATAAATATTTTAAAAAATGTGTTTTTTGAACAAATGTCTGACTTTGGAAAACTTTTTTCCTTCAAAAGACTTTAACTAAATATATACATCTTTGGAAAGGTCAAAGGGTTCCCCGTTTTTTCAGGGAAACTTTTGCCTGCACGTAATTGCCCCCTTAGAAGATAGGATACATTTAGTGCAAAAATTCAGATTTTTAGTTCCAAAACGCAATTGTTTTATTCTCATTATTCAACTAAACATGGAATCGTTCGGTTATAATTGACGGGATCATATAAGAATAACCAGGATGTAGAAGATATTATGAATATAATTAAATACAGAATAACGTATGATTTGTTAACAACAACAAGATTTGCAATTAACGTAAAAGTCGAAATCTTCGTTACTAATACGAAATCCAGATACAAGTCGAACTAAAGAAAGTTTTTATGAACGTTCCAAACAATGGCTAGAACGCAAACTAATGATTGAATTTGAAGTGGAAAGCGTGAATAAAAGCAACACATGTGTTGGAAGACCATTAAAATTATTTGAAGAAATGAGCGAACGATGCAAGCGACGAAAACTAAAGGAGATTAATGAAGAAATCGGAAAAAGTAACATCAAAGAGGAGCTTATATACCAATTCAATTCGGAAAGGAAATAAAAAGGCACAAATCATAGAAAAAAGTTACAGTTTTTCCATCGAGAACAACGAGGATTCTGAATAGCGTGCCTACACCAAAAGAGGGAAAAAATCGCACCATAAGGGGACTTGCATTATTTCTGGACTTAAAGCCAACCAAACACCAATATTCCCAACTAAGTCTGCGTACAATGAAAAAAATCTGATATCTTTCCGGCATATCACGATATTATTTTCGGCAAAAAGGACTTATCCATCAAATGATGGAATTACCGTAACCGGAATTTCGGCATGTGGTAACACAACTATTACATAACGGTAATACTGTAGCAGAATATTTAAATGAAATATTTCAAGAAATACAACACTAGTTCAATTTTAAAAGTTTCTTAAGTATATTATTATTCTAGTTTATAAGTAATGTATGTAATTAAAAAATAAATTAAATTTTTCATTATACCCTCCACCTTCAGGATGGGGGTATACTAACTTTGTAATTCCGAGTAGATACATAATTTAATTTTTTTTTCCAAATTCGTACTTTTAAGGGGTAAAAATGGTACCAACCAAACGGCTGCAATGAAATTCGGTGTATACATTTCTCTGATTGCGTAGACACGTAAAATAAAAGGATTTTTCGAAATTCGTAATTCTTGGGGTTAAAATGGGATTAAAATTGTACCAACCAAATGACCGCAGCTAGAGTCATGAAATTCGGAGTATACATTCCTCCGACTGCGTAGACACAAAAAATAAATGGTTTTTCCAAATTCGTACGTTCAGGGGACACAAAGGGGACAGAGGGATAAAAATGGTACCAATTAAACGGCTAAAGATTGAATGATGAAATTTGGTTTACATCCCTCAAATTAGAGATGGGCGCGTGAGTGATTATTGGCTCACGTTCACGCACGCTCACGAAGGAAAAAAATTGAATCACGCACGTTCACGCACGAAGATTTTTTCGTTGCTCACGTTCACGCACGCTCACGTGAGTAAAATTAATTTTGCTCACGATCACGCGTGATTCACGCGTGAATCACGTGATTCACGTAAATCACGAAACAATTTCTACAAAGAAAATAATATTCCTATTCTAAATAGAATAGAATAATTCCAAAAAATTATTATTTAAATCAGTCTTTGTTTGCGATGTTTGTCTTAAATACGTATTTGTAAAAAGATACTACCTCATATAGTTTAACGCAAACTAAGTTAAATATCGGATACAGACATAAAATCCAAGTGGAAAACAAAGCATATAAAGAGTGATTTTTTTGAGGTTAGGATTTTCATGCATTAGTATTTGACAGATCACGTGGGATTTCAGACATGGTGTCAAAGAGAAAGATGCTCAGTATGCTTTGACATTTCATCATGAATAGACTTACTAACGAGCAACGCTTGCAAATCATTGAATTTTATTATCAAAATGCGTGCTCTGTTAAGAAAGTTCAGAAAGAAAGAAATTGTGTTCAGCGACGAAGCTCATTTTTGGCTCAATGGGTACGTAAATAGGCAGAATTGTCGATTTTGGAGTGAATATCAGCCAGAAGCATTGCAAGAGCTACCAATGCATCCAGAAAAAGTCACAGTTTGGTGCGGTTTATGGGCTGGTGGCATCATTGGACCGTACTTCTTCAAAGATGATGCGAATCGTAACGTAACTGTGAATGGTGAGCGCTACCGTGAGATGATATCCAACTTTTTTTTGCCCAAAATGGAAGAACTGAACTTGGTTGACATGTGGTTTCAACAAGATGGCGCTACATGCCACACAGCTCGCGATTCTATGGCCATTTTGAGGGAAAACTTCGGAGAACAATTCATCTCAAGAAATGGACCGGTAAGTTGGCCACCAAGATCATGCGATTTGACGCCTTTAGACTATTTTTTGTGGGGCTACGTCAAGTCTAAAGTCTACAGAAATAAGCCAGCAACTATTCCAGCTTTGGAAGACAACATTTCCGAAGAAATTCGGGCTATTCCGGCCGAAATGCTCGAAAAAGTTGCCCAAAATTGGACTTTCCGAATGGACCACCTAAGACGCAGCCGCGGTCAACATTTAAATGAAATTATCTTCAAAAAGTAAATGTCATGGACCAATCTAACGTTTAAAATAAAGAACCGATGAGATTTTGCAAATTTTATGCGTTTTTTTAAAAAAAAAAAGTTATCAAGCTCTTAAAAAATCACCCTTTACTACGATATTATGTGATTTTTTAATTGAACTACTAAGGGGGTTTCCTATATAAATGCAGTGCCTAGTGTTGGCGCAGGGAATGTTTACTTTGTTTTAGAAATAAATATATGTATATTAGGATGGGTCACGAAAATAAATTGCAGCGGTCACCCCCCAGAAATGAAGATTGGATTGTTTAATGATGATCTGCAAAATATTTCGGCACTGGATCAAGCCATCTGTGAGCTAAACGCTCCCGAAAACACCTCTAAAAATCATGTTTTCCCGTATAATTTTTTTATGTTGCACTTTTGTCCAATTTTTTCTGAATTAATAGACTCTTGGAAGCACTTTAAATAAAAATTTTATTCTTGTTTTAGAGTAACGCATTGGTCGTATTATCGGACGTTTATATAGATTTTTTGTGGTTTTTCAATGTGACACCTAAAAAGTCATATTTCTTGGAAACATTTTGTAAGATGTGTTATGAAAAATAAATAGAAGGAACAAATACATTTCGAATGATGTCTAAATGATGGATATCGGACAAAAAATGACGTCACTGACTGCATGTTTGTAAAATAATTTAATACAGGAAATGGATTTTCAGTGCCGAAATTTTCAAACTCTTTTTACAAAAATGAGCGCTGCGGCGTCAATTTCTATCCGATGTTCACCATTTGTGCACCATTCGAAAGGTATATTTATTTTTATATTTTTATATGTAATATTAGCACCAAATAGTATAAAGGTCCAATTATTCGACCAATAAATAACTCTAAGACCAGAATCAAAATTTATATTTAAACTGCTTTCAGAAAAAAATGTGGACAAATATGCAACGTAAAAAATACAAGCGAAAAACATGATTTTTAGGGATATTTTCAGGAGCGTTTAGCTCACAGACTGTTTTCCCATTTGTATGCAGAACGACCCAGCCTAATGTATATATATGACTATTACTTTGAATGGAAATTAAGTTTTAAACAAAATATAATGAAAATAAATGAATTAATAAATATGTGGGACTCACGAAAAAATCACGTGATTCACGCAGAAATTATACTCACGCACATTCACGCACGAAGATTTTTTCGTTCCTCACGTTCACGCACGCTCACGTGAGTAAAATAAATTTTGCTCACGATCACGCGTGATTCACGCGTGAATCACGTGATTCACGCAATTCACGTGAGTAGCGCCCATCTCTACCTCAAATTGCGTGAACACGTAAAATATAGCGATTTTATAGAAAGTCGTATTTTAAGGGGGTAAAGTGGGAAAATGGGGATAAAAAGGTACCAATCAAATGGCCGTACCTAGAATCATGGAATTCGGTGTATACATTTGTCTGACTGCATAGTCACGCAAAATAAAACGATTTTTTCAAATTCGTACTTTTTTACTTTTACTGCAAAAATTGGTTGAATCATGATGTCAGGTTATCTTGCACTTTTTGTACGTGAGTATAGATTGTTCAAAAACCGGTTTTTCTGTAATGTAATCGGGGTTTCGGGTTTTTCAAAAACCGTGACTTCAAAAAACCCGGTTTTCTTTTTATAAAAATACCGGTCGGACCGGGTTTTTCTTGAAACAGTAAAAAATGGGGAAATTATTCATTATTCTTGGGGATAGAACAATTCTGATGCATAATCAGATTCACTGAAATCTTTCGAAAATGAGTCCAAACAGTCCAGCCGGAATTAGTATAATTTTGGTTCATTGCCAAAAATTAATTTGTCAATTTTTTAATAACATATCAACTTATCATTACTACTATTATTCCCAAAATATCAGTTTAGAACAGGTGTGTGAACATCGTAAAAACTAAAATTTTTGTCCTGCGGAAATAGGAAATCGTTTTTAAAAGCAGCTAATATTTCTGTACCAATTACCCCATTCTGCGATTCTGATATCTTGTAGAGAATAAAAAAAGTTTGGCATTAAATTCATTTTTTTGGACTCTTTGAAATACAAGGACTTTTCTATTATATTAGCAAGTTCATCAAGTTCAAGGACGAGTAATATACGTATACGGCTGGATCGCAAAAAATTGCTTCCGTCACTGGTTTATTTAATGATTATCTGCAAAATATTTCGTCCTTGGGTCAAACCGCCTGTGAGCTAAACGCTTCTGAAAACACCTCTAAAAATAATCACATATATTTTTATATGTATGGCTGATCGACATCCGCAGCGGCAAATGGTCAACAGCGTCGATTTTTCTTCTGCCCATAAGAAAAGCAGGACGAACATCGCCATTTTAGACTCACTATATTGCTGTGTTCGTATTTTTTTAGTTAATTTGCGGTCCCTAATAAAAAACGTTCTATGATGCTTGTAATAATATAAAAGTGGCATATTATAAACAAATTAGCACCGAAACAGAGACTTTTTTGCAATATGAAAAACCGGTTGAGACCGACGTACAAAACCGGCTTTCCCGGATTTCCAAAAACCGCAATTTTAAAAAACCCGATGTCGGTCTCGGGTTTGATCACTCTACGTGAGAGATAATGAATTTTCAAATTTGTACTTTTGGAATAAATTCAATAAATTCAACGGATGTAGATGGAATTTTACCCACTATAATCCAATATTTATGGTATTTAAGCATTTTTACTTGCTAATATTTACTTTTTGAATTGACTCGAAGTATCATTCCGATATATAAACATAACGGTAGCCTTACCTATAAGCTTTATTAAAAATGATTACAAATTTATATTTATTTATAATTTTTTTTATTTGTTTTGTTTAGGATGTGTCAAAATCCTAATATTTTCCTGTAATGTTACTACACTTCTACGAAAATCGATAGCCTCTGTGGAATGCAATCCATGGTGGAGGGGGGCATATAAAGTTCGGTCCGACCGAACTTAACGTCGTTTTACTTATTTTACTTAAAAAATAAATTTATTAATTGAGCGGCCCGGTAGTCGAGTTGGTAGCGTGCTCGGCTATCAGCGTGGGGGTCGTGGGTTCGATTCCCACCAGAGGCTCTGGTCTGTCGCTGCAATAACTAGCTACAGTGGTCTTAGTCACCCCGGCTCAATCCCTGGTAAATTTACTTTGTATTGTAATTCATAATAAATAAATAAAAAAATAAATTTATTAAGTGTGAACATAAACATGAGGATAATTTAATTGATATTCAGGTATACGATCAATAAAACGATGTCAATGTTTGCAGTATTACCTGTAGCACTTTTCATGCAGTAATTCGATTTGTCTGCTAAATCAAGCTTTATTAAGGGTTTTGGACATAGTAACGGCAAATGAACTCCGGTTGTTATAAAATTTTGCACGATGATGAAGGAAATTTACTCATCTATTTTCTGCGTACCTACTTTTCAGAAGTTAATGAGAGGAAAATGAGTAAAATTCGTTTTGGAACTAAAAAATCTGACGTTTTGCACTACATGTATCCTATCATCCAAGCCTTTACAAATACTTCAACCTTTACAAATATGTACATATTTCGTTAAAACCCTTGAAAAAATGGAAGTACTTCCGTAGGAAGCACATTTAAACCACATCTCAAAATCCAAATGTGCAATTTTCCCGCTTTTGAGGAAGTTCTTCCAAAAAGGTCGATAATAATTAATTTTTAACTATTGGTCAATTTTTCCTGATATTGATACTGAATATTTGTTATAAGTTGTATATATATTTGTTTAGTGTTTATCTCCTGATGATGGTTGACGAAGACAACCGAAATATTGGGAAAATAAAATAAAAATAAATAATAAAACAACACCACCAGTTTTTTCATGGCCTCAAGCTGAATCAATCGATAAGAAATTTGAAATTATTTTCTTTTATACACACACTGATATCGGTGTTGGCGACAATTTTAAAAAATACTTTATTATTTTGAGTAAAATATTAACTTTTTATTTTGGGTTTGGTATCGCAGCTTATTTATCCAGTCTTAACGAAAAACAGCCATAATATGTAATTAACACAATATTTCTAGCGTTTGATAATATTCGTCGCGCTCTCCCAGGTTTCTGAATCTGCAACAATTTAATTTATTGACAATCCGAAACGTGCGAAGAACTTAGCTGTCTCAGGTGTGATGTAATGTTAATTGTTTCGATGTCAATCTAAATCTTTCCACACCTTCGAAGACAACATGTACTGGACGAGCACGATCTTGGGTGCCACTGCCGCGTTAAGCTTCTTGTCACTCAAGCAAAAGTCGGTAATAATAAAATCAGACTATATCATTTCTCGAGAGAACGGGAATTATTTTCTAATTTCCCGAGAATTTCCGCTCTCACTAAGTATAGTATATATTAGGATGGGCCACGAAAATAAATTGCTGCGGCCACCCCCCAGAAAAGATTGTTTAGTAATAATCTGCAATATATTTCGTGCTGGGACAATCCATCTGTAAGCTAAACTCTTTTGAAAACACCTCTAAAAGTCATATTTTTCCTGTGTAATTTTTTATGTTTCATTTTGTCCCACATTTCTTCTGGATTAATAGACCCTTGGAAGCAATTTAAATACAATTTTTTTATTCTTGAATTAGAATAACTCAATGTTCGTATTATTGGACGTTTAGATTGATTTTTGTGGTATTTCAAAGTGACAGCTAAAAACTCATATTTCTTAGAATTATTTTCCAAGTTGAATGAAAAATAAATAGAAGGATAGAAGAATATCGGACGAAAAATTACGTCACTGACTCCGTTTTTGTGAAATTATTTAATACAGGACATGGTTTTCAGAGTCAAAACGTTCAAACTCTTCTTAAAAAAATGAGCGCTGCGTCAATTTCCTTTCGATGTTCATCATTTAGGCATTATTCAAAAATGCAGCTATTCATTGTTTACGGGTCTTCAGTTGTCACTGTTAAAAACACAAAAAGTTACTACGTCACTGACTCCTAACATTTTCCTGTAATGTTACTACACACACTTCTACGAAAATCGATAGCCTCTGTGGAATGCAATACATGGTGGAGGGCATATAAAGTTCGGTCCGACCGAACTTAATGTCGTTTTACTTTTACAAATGCAAAATCGATCGAAAAACTGCATGTCGCGTTTCTTTTTTCTTTATTTATATTTTATTTGTTTAAATCTGCTCCTTAGGGGCCTAACAATATGTATACGAATCTTATAAATAATATAATTGTAAATACCGTTTAGGATTTGAGACGTAACGGCAGGGTGGATATTCTTTTGTTCTGTTGGATTCAAGGAGACAAATAGTCACGCGATCGAGAGGTCACATTAAGACATCACGATGTAGAGTCGAAGGTCTACATATTCAACGGTTCGTCGTTTACCAAGTGTTTAAGATAATTCATGTCGCGAGTGCGTATTTCAGCCTCGTGAACTATATTATAACTCCTCCCGAGTAATCGCAGAGAAGAGTTCAATACGATTACATGTTGTGAGGGCGTACTTCAGCCTCGTGACATAAAGTGGTAACTTTTCAAGATTTCAAGATGATTCTTTTTCGCGAGGGCGTATTTCAGCTCCGTGAAGTGGACATTTAACTCTATTGAACAATTTTTTCCTCTTGGATTTTACAGTTTTCGCGGTTTTAGAAAAATTCAAGATGATTTTTGTTCCCGAGGGCGTATTTCAGCCTCGTGAATTCTTTTCCTCTCGAAGTAGTGTCAGTATTTGGGACCTCCCAATCATGTGAGGTACAACATGAAATGAATGTATTTTTGGCAAGGGGTATGTGCAAGTTTCTGTAAATATTTTGGTTTCTCATATAAAAAGGAGGGCCAGTAATCGGTATTGCTTGAGCATGTATTGTCCCATAATTGTCTTTCACGTAGAAACAGTCGTTAAAAAAATCGAAAAAATTAATTGTTTTTCTTTTGCCGATATATCCAGCTAAACTAAATTTAATCACAAAAATAAAATTATATTGGAGAATGGCTAACAA
Source organism: Polietes domitor (assembly GCA_947397865.1). Taxonomy (NCBI): domain Eukaryota; kingdom Metazoa; phylum Arthropoda; class Insecta; order Diptera; family Muscidae; genus Polietes; species Polietes domitor. Next base: position 114,593,753 of record OX377619.1, on the reverse strand, counting down.
TACATAGCTTTTCATAACTAAACGTTTTTGAAATTTAAAAAAATTTTATTGTTGTAAAAATTTTATTGTTTTGACAACACTGGTTTAAACAGTTGACGCACGTTTAGTGTTTTGTTTCACTGTCAAACATCTTCTGTTTGGTCTCTAAGTTAACCATGAATCGTCTTACAAACGAACAACGCTTGCAAATTATTGAATTTTATTATCAAAATGCGTGGTCTGTTAAGAAAGTTCATCGCGCGCTTCCATTTTATGGTCAGTTTAATCGACCCACTGAAGCGGGTATTCGGGCTATTGTGACTAAATTTCGCACCAAATTTACATTGTTGGACATTAAACCACCAACACGCTTACGTAGAGTGCGAACTGAAGAAAATATCGCAGCTGTATCGGCCAGTGTTAATGATGACCATCAATTATCGATTCGTCGCAGCAATTTGGCCTCTGTTACTCAAAAACGTGGAAATGCCAAAATTGGACTAAGCGGATGGACCATTTGAGGCGCAGTCAAGGCCAACATTTGCATGACAAACATGGATTAAACATTAAATTATATGGACCGTACTATTCAAATAAAGATTTCATGCATTTTTCTGAATTTTATGAAAAACTTTCCTATAGCCTTTAAAAAATCACCCTTTATAATTGCTTTCGGCTATAGGTCATACATACAATTAAAATGTTTACGTCTTTGGTCTCGTTTGAAAGGTACCTTAGATGAAATGAAACAAAACAAAGATTGATGGTTTCCAATGCTTAGTAAGCCAAAAATCGCAATAGTAAAAAACACTATATTGTGATCGTTTTCCAACGTTGGTGGAATAGAACTAAAAAAGTTTTGATTAGTTTTTGGTCGTAGCACCTCTCACATAAAGTAAATATATATCCCTATTAATATAATAAAAACTTTTGTCTCTTTGTCACACCGAAGGGATCTATAGGCTATATATTTACAAATACGAACACTGGGGGCGGGAGGTGCGTGGCAAAACAATAACTTTATAAAAATTAGTACATATATATAATATATAAACCCGTATTAAGATTTTTCGGTATGTGTTTCTTGTCTGGATAATTGGGCGGGATTCCGTTAGTCATCTATATATTACTAAATATATGAATATATATTGTATTAGAACAAAAATAAATGAAAGATGATTAGTTTGGTAACAAAAAAGTAAATGTAAACTAAACTAATGTCTTTGAAAAGAAAGAAACACCATAGTAGACGTCTCGTTTTAAAGCTCCCAGTAAGTCTAGGATCGAATACCTAGTGTAATTTTTAAGCTTATGATGTCTTCTGTGCAACAAAAGTTATGATTTTTGCAACGAGAAAAGTCAAAAGGCCCCACTGTGCAACGTCGTTTGTCATCCTCAGAAATCTATACAAATAAACTTGAAAGACCTTTTATGGGATGAACATGTCAAATAGCTCAGCTGGACAAAATAAACAGTCATTTATTCTGGAACAAATCAGTCCGTCGTCCGATGCACTTGTGTTTCTCTGTCGTCCGTGTTGTGTGCCGTTCAGTTTTGTGTTAAAATAAAAAAGAAAAAATTACAGAAATCAAAAACAACAAAATAGAACTAATGAAAAAACATGAAAAACAACCAATAACAATAACCGCGCCGCGCCGACCTTAAACAACAAAACAACCAAACAACCCAACAGCAACAATAACAATAACATCGCAGCAGCATCCACAACAGCCGCACATCACTGACCACACATTTTATGTCCGCTACGTAGTGTGTGCGTTTTTGCTCTTTGTGAGACCCAGGTGTGTGAGGATTCTGATCCACAGGATTTTCACATTCCTGGGTATCACACCCTATCCCTCTTTATCCCCCACAGAGGTCTTTTGGTATACGTACGTAATGATATAGTGTTTCAGAGCCGGCATAACTTAAACTCTGAAAATCCAGAATTTAACTCCCTTTGGGTTAAATTCAAGATTGGAACACACGTACTACATTTCGGATTTGTGTATAGAAGTCCAAACGCGGAAAGGGAGGTATCCCTAAATGGCTTTGACGCCCTTTCCGATTCAATTACAAAAATTTTAGAGGATTGTCCTGACAGTGAAATTGTGGTTGCTGGCGATTTCAATGTCCATAATTCCTCTCGGCTTGCCCATTCGAGTCACTCAACACCGGAGGGTCAATACGCCGAGCTTTTTGCCGCGCATAATGATTTGACGCAACTAGTGAATGAACCGACTCACATTCCGTGTGTCCAAGGACAACACTCTAATATTCTTGATCTTTTCTTAACATCACACCCTGAAAAGTATGAAGTTAACATTCTAGCACCTCTTGGTAATTCGGATCACTGCATTGTTTCAGCATCCTTTTCGTATTCCGCTCTTCGTGTCGCTTCGACCCCAGCCCCAAAGCGGACAATATATATATACGAAAAGGCACGTTGGGCCGATCAATTGGAAACTTTGTTTTCTTAATGGTGATATAGATGCTGCGGCTGAAATGATTGAAAATATTATCTTGATTGGAATGAAGTCATTTATTCCAATTAAAGTTATTTCGGATAAACCATCTAACAAAAGTTGGTTTAACCAGACATGCAAGGCTGCTGTCAGATCCAAAGAGGAAGCATTCAGGAAATGGCGTTTAAATAAAAATGCCACAACTGATCTGCTACGCAAGCAGACAAGAACCATGTGTGCCAGGGTACTTAGACGTGAAAAGTTTCTGTACGAACAACGTCTTCGTGCTAAAGTTCTTGCTTTTCCCAGGGGAAGTAAGAGCTTTTGGTCATTTGTGAGAAGAGTAAAGGATAACTCCTCATCTATCCCAACTCTTGTTAAAGATGACAAGATATTCACTAACCCGGTTGACAAAGCTAACCTATTGGCTGAAATGTTTGCAAGGAATTCATCCTTGCCGGAAAGCAATCAACCACTCCCCGTGATCGAAAATGTATCTAGTTCCATGCCTCAGATATTTTTTCGAACACGTGGAGTTAAAAGGGTTCTCGCAAATCTCGACGTAAATAAATCTCCAGGCCCGGATGGCATTTCAGCACTTGTCCTATGTAAGTGCTCTTCGACGCTTGCCCGTCCCCTTCGTAATCTTTTCAACCTTGCATACCGTGCAGGGGTTTTCCCAGCGCGTTGGAAGATTGCGAACATCCAGCCCATCCCTAAAAAAGGTGAGGCTAATAATCCTGCTAACTATCGACCGATCGCGATTTGCTCAGCGCTTTCGAAGGTTATGGAGAGTATGGTTAACCACCATCTTGTGAGGTATTTAGAAACTAATGGCTTACTTAATGATCGACAGTATGGCTTCCGTAGGAATCGATCTACGGGAGACCTGATGACACTGCTATCCGAAAAGTGGAATCGATCTATTCACAAGCTTGGTGAGAGTAAGGTCGTTGCTCTAGATATCTCCAAGGCCTTTGATAGAGTTTGGCACGGCGCACTCATATCAAAGCTTATCGCTTTTGGTGTTGGTAGTGACTTCTCTCGATTTATATCGAGCTTTCTCAGAGATCGCACTATACGTGTTGTTGTAGATGGGTTCTCATCCGACGAGCATAGGTTAACCGCAGGAGTACCACAGGGCTCTGTCCTTTCCCCCTCCCTTTTTCTTATTTTCATCGACGACCTCTTGGATCGGACTTTGAATCCAATATACTCATTCGCGGATGACAGCAACCTCTGTCATTCATACTCATTCGATCATAGACCAAGTCGTCAAGAAATTGAGGATAAAAGGCGATTGATGGATGAGTCACTTAGCCAGGATTTGATGGCCATTTCTGAATGGGGTCGTGAGAATAGAGTAGATTTTAATGCACGTAAGACCCAGTGCTCCTTGTTGTCTCACAAACGATTCACTGATCCAACGGTGTCGTCGATTTTAATGAACGGTGTAGATATTGAGCAATCAGATGCTCTCGATGTTCTCGGCATGAAAATACAACGTGATGTTCGATGGACAAAGCATGTATTTGATGTGTCGAAAGATGCCTTCAAATGTTTAGGCTTTCTAAAAAGATGTAAAAAATATTTCACACCCTCTGATCTTCTCAATATCTACACTACCTACATCAGACCAAAGATGGAATACAACTCCCATATATGGTCGGGAGCTCCAGCTTCATCACTGGAGCTACTTGACCGTGTACAGAGGAGGGCGATGGTGTTGATAGGTGATGGTAGGATATCCAATTCTATTGTCTCCCTTGAACACCGTCGTAATGTTGGTTGTGTGTCATTGTTCTATCGATACTTTCATGGTGTTTGTTCTTCGGAAATTCGTGATCTTATACCGCCCGTGAGAACGTTCGGTAGAGATACGCGACTTTCCAGGAACGCTCACCCATTTGTTGTCGATTGGACAACCGGTCGCACTACACATTACAGAATAAATTCGTTCTTCGCCCGTACTATCCGTATGTGGAATCGACTTCCGGCAAATATCTTTCCCTCCAATTACGACATTCAGAGATTCAAAACAGATGTCAACAGACACTACTCCCTCTTTCCTCCTTCCAATACCTTATCTTCCTTCTACCAACGCAATGCACTGCATTTATAGGGGACATCCCCTGAGTGTTGGTTCAGTGAAAAAAAAAAAAAAATATTTCATGCCGAACAGGAAATCATGTTTGAGTTGACGATAGCTTGAGCACGTATAAAAAGAGCACAACTGCCCCAGGATGTTTCATGGTTTTACTGGCAGCTAAAATCTCTGACTATGATCCCAATCTAACTCTTTTCATTGACGCTTATTGGTTCAGAATCAAAATTCAATAACTTTTGTTCTAGTAGACATTTTTGAGTTCAAAATTAGACAAGGACCCAATGATTATTTTGAGACATTAACATTAAAAATCGGGCAAAAAGTTGACTTCTTTTTGTATTTTTCGTATTAAAGAAAAGAAAATTTTTAGGGTTTTTTACATATATTTACGTATTTGTTCATATTACTTGGTGCGAATTTTTAAAAATGGATATTCGGCATGTGAGTTGTGCTTCTCGTTCGTTTGTGAGAATCATTTACTTAATGAGGCCGGGCATGTTGTTCAAAAGTCGCTGCGTAGCCACCTAAGGAATCCTTTGACAGGGTGGAAATCATGATAGTGGTAGTGTGCAGCCACGTAATAAATGCCACCATGCCATTTGTATTTAGATAAATTTGCATTCTATTAAATATAGATGCAAAATGGTCTTGAGCCAGGACAGTATCCAGTTTTCTCACACATTATTAGATATTGTGGTTTCTTAGCTCTATTGTGACGCCAGGTGGTGATTCATGAAGCATATGGGGATTTTCACCAAACCAATAACGCATATTTTGCTTATTGACGAACCCATGAACCCAAAAATTGAGCATCGTCACTGAAGATGATTTTGCGATTAAATTGTTCATCGTGGTGCATCTTCTACAGAGCCCAATCGGAGAACGTACGTCGCGTCAAATGGTCCATCGGCTTCAATTCTTGAGTCAGCTTGATATTGTATGGGTTTAAACCAAGATCCTAACGCAAAATTCGCCATAACGCCGCGGAATCGACTGATTTGGATCGTTTGCTAAGGACGCCTGAACGGCAGCGATATTTTCGTCACTTCGACCAACCCGTTGACTCACTGGCACGGCAGCATCACACAATTAATATGTAGACTCAAATTTTGCACTAAACTTGTTATTGCTTGTGAGAATAGCGACAGAAAATTTGAGTTAACGCTCTTAAAGTTGCGGTTATTAAAAGCTTTAGGATAATCACGTGGATGTTGTAAATGTGTTTTTGTAAAGCTCTTTCGGTATTTGGCGTGGTTTGCGTTTTTTCTATTAAAGTATTTTTTTGTTATAAATACTTTTTGTTTGTAATGTGTTAACGTATTATTCGTGTTTATTTGTATAGATCCCTGAGGATGATTTTGAAATAAAAACAACAAATAAAACTCTTAGTCTTTTAATTGTATGACCTATAGCCGAACAAAAACAAGAATTTACAATTATCGTCGAATGTACCTTTATAAGCCCGATCGAGCGAAGTAATACCTTAAATTTAAGGTAATTATCAGGGCTACAAATGTTGCAAAATTCAATAACTTTTGTTATAGTAAATATTTTTGAGTTCTGTAAATTGATATTAGACAAGGACCCAAGGATTATTTTGAGATATTAACATTGAGAATCGGGCAGTCGGGTATTTTCGTATTTTTCGATTTTAAAGAAGAGTAAAATTTGTGTTGTCATTTGGTTTATGACCAAAGGTTGTGCTGAAGTCTTCAGCAGAACCCAAAAATAGCAAAAAGGCAAGTGAGAGCTTTATTTGTTGCAACTAAAAGTTGACTGCGCATTTTTGAATGTGTCCTTAACTTAAATCATGGTTCAGTATTGAGAATCGTTAATAAAGTATTCCACCGAACTAATTCAACACACTGACTTCAGCACAACCTTTGGTCTAAATCCAAAATAAATAACAACACAAACAATATAACAGAGCAACTAAAAATACAAACGAAAAGTAATTTTTTTATTTTTTGTTTTCTAGTTTTTAACAGTATTTTACGTATTTGTTCATAATTCACCTTTTTCAGATTTTGAAAATTGAAAAAACGTAATTTTTTTTTTCGACTTTTTCGAACTGTTTCTTTCACATTTTAAAATATATTGCACTCGAATTTGTTTTATAAGAAATTGTGTTCGTGCCAAATAAAGTTGGTTTGTAATAAATATTTAAAAAAATCCTTTGAAGAATAAAATACATATTTTTTCGAAAGGTTTCTCCGTTTTTGCAGGGCAACTTTTGCCTGTACGAAGATAGGATACATTCAGGGCAAAAAGTCACATTTGTTTAATTCCAAGACGCAATTGCCTATTTCCCGTTTAACTTTTAAAAAGAAAGTACGCAGCTAACAAGATGAGCAAATTTACTTTATCCTCAAGCTAAATTTTATGTCAATCAGAGTTCATTTGCAGAAACTGCTGCGATTGTTTTGAAAGTTTGTGTATGCATTCTTCTCATAAAAATAATGTAACGTATCTTTGGAAAAAATTTTGATTTTTTTCACGAGTTATGACCACTTTAACAATGGAAAAAATACAACCTTTTCAAAAAAGGTTTGTTCATTCAATCGCCTGTAACTCCTGAAATACTTTACCTATTTTTAGGTTTTATACCTTGTTTTGAAGGTAATTTCAATTATTACCTTTAGAAATATTGACGTGGTTGATTTGAACTGGGATATTGCCCTGGCTCAAGATGCAAATCTATATTTAATAGAATGCAAATGTATTTACAAATGGCATGGTGACATTTATTACTTGGCTGCAGACTACCACGATCATGATTTCGACCATGTCAAAAGTCTTTTCAAGTGGCTTCGCTGCGACTTTTCAACATCAAACCCGGCCTCTATAAGGAGATAATTCTCACAAACGAACGAGAAGCACAACTCACTTGATGATGTTGAAAACTGCAAGATTGTCCAACACAAGCCAATAATCGGAACAGATCATGGTTCGCCCTATATTGTAAATAGTAGTTATAAGTGATAGTGTTAATTCGTATTTTGGGGAAATTTTTCGATAGATTACACTAGTCAACAGTCAAAATGTACTCGGGATGCGATAATTTTTTCTGTGTAGATAACCTTGACATGAGCTCGAAAAACGCAATAAAAATTTTTTTTTTCGTTTGGTTTTTGTTTTATTATTTTTTTTTAATTTAAAAAAATTTTTTTTGGTTAATTTGTTTCGTCCGGCATAACTCGGGAACCACTAGCCCGATTTAATTGAATTAAATTTAAAAAAAATTTAAAATTACAATTCCTTTAATCTGTTCATATATTGTTTTCCTATACAAGCAACAGTTTCCAAGTTAAAAATGAATATATAAAGGAAAAAACTTATTTTTTGCCTAAAGATTTAAATTTTTTTTTTAAAAATCCATAAAAAATCCAAAATGAAAAAAAAATGTCAAATCTTATTACTTTTACGTAAAGCCACATAACCTATGAGCAAAATGAGACCAAGATCATGAAAATCGATGCACGCGTTTCGCTTTTATTCGCAATTGAGTAAAGGTATGAATTTCAAAAATTTGCTCGACATATGCACAACTTTGTCTATGGTAAGGTTTTTTCTTTTTTTTTTTGATTCTCAGAATTAACAAAACGGAATAAACAAAGGGTTATTTAGGTTATTTAATGATGATTCTCGGCTGTCGTCTGAAAGAATTTCAATAATAAGTTATATATGTTCTTGAATTTCGTAATCTACACTTACCTTGAGTCAGCTAGCTGTACGTAGCACCTTGGACATAGAGCACTTGGTGTCCACCGCTCATCTATGTTTGAGACCTTTAAATTGAAGCTCTCTTCAAATGAATCTCTCAATTTAGGTGAAAAACAACGCTTGTTTTTTTCAGAAACGTATTCTCCGCACATGTAACAAAAATTACTTGGATTGGTATTGCATTCAAATCCTCGCGAACGTTTGCTCATTTTAACTATCGCGTTCGTCGACACTTGTTGAATGAGTAAAATCGATCAATGAAGACCTATTTATACTGTGTATTGTTTAGTATTTTACTGACAGGTACTTATAAATGGGTGTATATTTTTTTACGGTGGCTACATACCTGTTTCACCATGTGTGAGTCTTAAATTTTCCGAATAATGACCACCCTTAAATGTGGGTTGCATTTCTGTAAAAAAATCATACAGGTAGCCAACGGAAAACCCAAATAATTAAAAAAGTCCCCTTTCCTTTTTTCCTTTTAATTGTTCACGCACATTTATTAGCGTTTATTACTTTGCTTACGCAATCATAAAAATTAAATAACCCTTTGTTTATTCCGTTTTGTTAATTCTGAGAATCAAAAAAAAAGAAAAAACCTTACCATAGACAAAGTTGTGCATATGTCGAGCAAATTTTTGAAATTCATACCTTTACTCAATTGCGAATAAAAGCGAAACGCGTGCATCGATTTTCATGATCTTGGTCTCATTTTGCTCATAGGTTATGTGGCTTTACGTAAAAGTAATAAGATTTGACTTTTTTTTTCATTTTGGATTTTTTATGGATTTAAAAAAAAAAAAAAAAATTAAATCTTTAGGCAAAAAATAAGTTTTTTCCTTTATATATTCATTTTTAACTTGGAAACTGTTGCTTGTATAGGAAAACAATATATGAACAGATTAAGGGAATTGTAATTTTAAATTTTTTAAAATTTAATTCAATTAAATCGGGCTAGTGGTTCCCGAGTTATGCCGGACGAAACAAATTAACCAAAAAAAAAATTTTAAAATTTAAAAAAAAAATAATAAAACAAAAACCAAACGAAAAAAAAAATTTTATTGCGTTTTTCGAGCTCATGTCAAGGTTATCTACACAGAAAAAATTATCGCATCCGGAGTACATGAAATTTTTTTCATTTTGTTGAGTAGTGTTATAGATTTAGTATAAGTGGCATGTATGAATAACTACAACATAAATGAGTTTTTGATGCCAAACTATCATATCAATTTGGAGAATACATTTTATATATATATATATATATATATATATATATATATATATATACGACCATACCATTTACGACCTTTTGGGATTCTCAAAAGGGCTAAATCGGATCAGGGATGGCTGATTAGGAACAAGGATGTAACCGCATAGACAGTTGACAAATTTTCTTACCTAGTCGTCAACCATTGGAAAACACCCACACACAGAAATACTAAAACACACCTTTATACTCTCCTACCCCCATATCCCTTTCCAATATCCCCTTAATTCCCTCACGTCCCATCTATCATCTAACACCAATCACTCCTTCACACCTACCTAAATCCCATCACTCCCTATCCCTCTCCTATAACCTATAACATTATACTTTCAGGAAACAAAAGGATTTGCACAATGGACCCAACTGGGTCTCCGAGTGTTCAGTAAGCAGGAGCATTCTGGTCCTATAAACCAAACCATCAGTTTACACATTAAAAATAAATAATAATTTTCAAAATAATTTTTATAATTTTTTTTATTATTTACAATTATTTATGATTTGCATTGCTTTTGTCACTGATTGTGGCAGTCGGTTGATGATCAATTTATGTTGTACGGATATCACTTCGTCAAATATTGTGCTTTTAAAATGCCAAGCAAAATATTGTCGTTCGATGTAATTCAGATGATTTACTATAACCACGAATTGGGAAAAAGTGCAATAGAATTATCGAACATGTTTTCAGTAACACGAAAGACAATTTATAAATGAAAATGAGGGTAGATTGGAGCCAAAGCGTAGAGGAGGTCCTAAGCCCAAAATAACTGAACGTGCGGAACGCCTAATGATTAGGAAAATTAATCGAAACCCCAAAATTTCGACCAGAACCCTTGCAAGGGAGCTGCAGGAAGAGTGTGGAGTAATTGTTTCTCATGAAATAGTTCGACAGGCCATACTGAAGAACAAATATTCATCAAGAGCAGCAAGAAACAAGTAAAAACGGTGTTAAGTTCGGCCGGGCCAAACTTTGTATGGATTGCATTCCACAGAGGCTGTCGATTTTCGTAGAAGTGCAATAATATTACAGTAAAGTACAAATTTAGTAAAATCTTTTTACATTGCATGACTATGCAGTCAGAGCAATGGATATATCAAATTCCTTGATTCTAGCTGCGGCCATTTGGTGGGTACCATTTTTATCCCCCTTTTCCTATTTATCCCCTTAAGAGTACGACGTTCTAAAATCTTTTTATTTTACGTGTCTACACAATTAGAGGGATGTACAAACCGAATTTCATAGTTCTAGCTGTAGCAGTTTAGTTGGAACTATTTTTATCCCTCTGTACCCATTATATCCCTTGAAAGTACGAATTTTGAAAAATTATTTTTCGTGTCTTCGCAGTCAGAGGAATGTATACTCTGAATTTCATTACTCTAGCTAGGGTCATTTGATTGGTACAATTTTTATCCCCTTTTTCCATTTTAACCCCAAAAAGTACGAATTTTGAAAAATCCGCTTATTGTACGTGTCTGCGCAATCAGAGGATGTATACACTGAATTTCATTATTCTAGGTGCAGCTGTTTGGTTGGTACCATTTTCATCCCCCTATTCCCATTTTACCCCTTAGAAGTACGAATTTGGAAAAAATACTTTTATATTATGTTAAACAATTAGAGGAATGTACATACCAAATTTCGTGTTTCTAGGTGTTGTCGTTTGACATGTACCATTTTATCCCTTTTTGCCCCCATTTCACCCCCTACGAATAAGAATCACTTCATGGTGCGCTTTTATGCTAAAGGGTAATGCGCATTCCAAATATAATATATAATAAGTAAATACAAGCAGACATATTCAAAAAGCATGCTGAAATACTCTAAATATTAGGGGTATTTTCAGTCCTTGTGAGGGAACAATTTTTCTCCCTGGGCCGATTTCGTCCACTTTCAATCCCAACCGATCTGTAACCATAAGACACATTTAGGGAAAATTTTAACCTCCTAGCTCATTTCGCTCGGAAGCTAGCGTGCTTTCAACAGACAGACGGACATGACTATATCATCTTAGAATTTTACCACAACCCTGAATATATACTTTATGGGGTCTCCGATGAATAGTTTAAGGTGTTACAAACGGAATGACAAAATGAACAACCCCCGTCCTGGAGGTGGAGGGTATAAAAAACCTCTTCTTGCTTTAGTTAATATAGGAAAGCGCTTTTCTTTCGCTGTGATGAATGTTTCCCGAATGAGTGACTATTGTGATGACGTCATATTTTGCGACGAGACGAAAATGATGTTGTATTACAACGATGGACCGTCTAGAGTATGGCGAAAGCCGTTAATATCACTAGAAAACCGAAACATCATTCCAACTGTTAAATTTGGAAAAATGTCAGTTATGTTTTGGGGGTGCATCTCAAGCAAAGGAGTCTGAGACTTAACATTTATAGAAACCACCATGGACGCTCAGCAATATTTAGAACCAATTTGGTAAGCAGCGCGAGGAAATTTGGCTTCATCAGAGAAAACAAACCACAATCCAAATTTCATCAGCATAACGACCCTAAGCATAAGTCACATATGGTGCGGGTGTGGCTTCTCTACAATTGTGGAAAAGTTTTAGATAACTTAAATCCTATTGAAAATTTGTGGGTCCATTTGAAGAAAAATGTCGCCAAACGCCAACTCAAAAACAAGACAGCACTCAAAGCAGCTATATTGGGCGAATGGCAAGAGATACCGCAATTATGACATGAAGAAGTTAATCCATTCCATGAAAAAACGATTACAATGCGTGGTGGATGCAAAGGACGGTCATACCAAATACTAACTTAGTAAAAAATTAGCCTAAACACATTTGTGAAAAGATTTTCTTGACACTGTCAAACTGGAGAAATATTTGTTTTTATTGTACTTTTAGCTTCTTTTGCATGGAATTTGCTTTATTTTTAATAACGCTAACTAAATAATGTTTGTAATCATTTTGTAATAAATCAAAAAAATATATGTGATAAATAAAAAACATATATTTTATTGCTAACAAGTAAAAACGGCGTTAAGTTCGGCCGGGCCGAACTTTATATACCCTCCACCATGGATTGCATTCCACAGAGGTTGTCGGTTTTCGTAGAAGTGCAGTAATATTACAGAAAAATATTTTATTTTTAATATAGCCGAACCAAAACAAATACAAATATTGAAAAGTTAATTTTATAAATAAATATAATATTTTAATTATTTCAAACCATGCTTATAAGGTAATGCTACCAATACGTCAATTCAAAAAATAAATATTCTTATATTTATATTTTCAAAAATATTTTCAAAGCCATAAATATTGGTAGATAGTGGGTGCTATAGTTGGTTGTATTTCCATTCTATTTGAATTCCAAAAGTACGAATTTTGAAAATCCATTATCAGACGTACATAGTGCAAAATGACCTAACTTCATGATTCAACCAATTTTTGCCGTAAAAGAAAAAGTACGAATTTGGAAAAAAAACTTTTTATTTTGCGTGTCTATGCAATCAGAGGAATGTATACACCGAATTCCATGATTCCAGCTGCGCCCATTTCGTTGGTACCATTTTTACCCCCTTGACGTTTCTACGCAATTAGAATTTTATCATTCTAGCTGTGGTCGTTTAGTTGGTACTATTTTTATCCCTCTGTACCATTGTATCCCTTGAAAGTACTAATTTCGAAAAATTCGTCTATTTTCCGTGTCTACGCAGTCAGAGGAATGTATAATCCGAATTTCATGACTCTAGCTACGGTCATTTGATTGGTACTATTTTTATCAACTTTTTTCATTTTAACCCCAAAAAGTACGAATTTCGAAAAATCAGTTTATTTTCCGTGTCTACACACTCAGAGGAATGTATACTCCGAATTTCATGACTCTAGCTGCGGTCACTATTTTTATCCCCTTTTTCATTTTAACCCCAAAAAGTACGAATTTTGAAAAATCGGTATATTTTACTTATCTATGCAATCAGAGGAATGTATACACCGAATTTCATTATTCTAGGTACAGCCGTTTGGTTGGTACCATTTTTATCCCTCTATTCCTATTTTACCCCTTAAAAGTACGAATTTGGAAAAAATACTTTTATATTATGTATCTACTCAATTAGAGGAATGTACATACCGAATTTCGTGTTTCTAGTTGTTGTCGTTTAATATGTACCATTTTTATCCCTTTTTTGCCCCATTTCACCCCCTACAAATAATAATCACTTTATGGTGCACGTTTTTGCTATAAGGGGAATGCGCATACCAAATATCAAGCAAATAAAAACAGACATATTCAAAAAACATGCTTAAATACGCTAAAATATTAGGGATTATTATGGGTATTTTTAGTCCTTGTGAGGGAAATTTTTTTCCCTTTGGGCCGATTTCGCGCCATTTCAATCCCAACCGATCTACGACTATAAGACGCATTTATGGAAAAGTTGAACGTTCTAGCTCCTTTTGTTTAGATGCTAGCGTGCTTTCAACAGACGGACATGGCTAGATCGTCTTAGAATTTTATGACGATCATGAATATATATACTTTATAGGGTCTCAGGTCGATATTTCAAGGTGTTACAAACGGAATGACAAAGTTAGTATACCCCCATCCTGGAGGTGGAGGGTATAAAAAGGATGAAATTTTGGATTTATTTTGTATGCGAAAAGTCATTCTTGACTTTCTGTATATATATATATATATATATATATATATATATATATATATATATATATATATATATATATGTATATAGAATTCATCAAGTCAAGTCAATTCAATTCTTTTTTATTTTTCGTGTCTGTCAACACTGTTTAAACCAGTGTTGCCAAAAAGATAACAGCTAAAAAATCACCCTTTATAAGCAGACATATTCAAAAAACATGGGCCGATCGCCCACATTCAATCCCCACCGATCTGCAACCAGAAGACACATTTGTGGAAAATTTGAACCTCCTACCTGACAGACAGACAGACAAGTTATCAGGCTAGAAGAAGATAAATAGTGGCTGTAAAGTCAAAAATTGTGAAAAGCATCTTTAGAAATACTTTTTATCATATTGAGAATACCAAAACATTTTTTGGCGTGTGATTGCTGACTACATGGAGAATATTTGTGTCAGAAAAGTTTCAGAATATTGGATAGAGAAAGTTAAAATATAAGCAATCAAACCGCGAACTTTATGTTTTTTTTTCAACAATGCAACGATTTTCGCTGCAATATGTTACAAGCGATATTGCTATTAATAAACTATATTAATAAACAAACAAAAATTCAGCAAGATGCGTTGTCTAGATCGCGAGAAAATCAAAAAACGGAAATGTCATTTGTGAAAATCATTTTAGCCATATTTGCCGCGAAAATGAAAATTTTCCAAAAATATCCAATTTGTATTTTTTGTTTACCGTAACCTACCGCAATATTCACATTTTGTAAAAAATTTGGAAAAAATTACACCAATCTGCGGGTGAAGCTGGAAATTTTAAATTCGCTGTATACATCCCAGAAAATGCGTTTTCTACATAACATTGCCAACATTTCATAAAAAATGTTATCGAGTTTACAATAAATCTTATTTATGTTTCTGGAGTCTCCGATGAATATTTCAAGGGAGAGGGTACAAAAACAAAAATCTGTTGTTTGCTATTATTATGTGAGAATAATCTTGATTTAAAAATAGTCACATTAAAATTGTGCAAATTGTGCCGCATTTGAATTGTTGACCCCGAAAACCACTTCTGTTTTTGTCACGTGCGAATGATGCCTTGATTTTTTAATAATCTGGAAAACGAAAAATTAATTACGAGCTATATCATAATCCTTAAATTTCGACAAACTGAATGAAGACCTTACTTTTACCCATAAATCGTTACAAAATCATTTACGAAAGTGGATTTTGAACTATAGCCCAGCACCCTCTTAAAAAATATCAAATCCGAAATATATATGTCACATATAATGTTGCGACATGGAGCAGAATAACAAATGTATTTTAAGGATCGTCGCACCTGGAAATATATTCATATTGGATAGGGAAGGCAACTTGAGAAAATATTGTTGTAGCATGACGATGTATTGCAGTTAGATATATGTAGGTATATTACAAAAACATTTTGTAGGAGCTGTGTGCGGATGTAATGTGCAATAAATTGCGACTCGTAAATTAAATTCTAAATTCATCCGCATATTATTTGGTACGTATTTCATAAATTATTATGCTGTATTTAATTTAAATCATGTAATTTTTAAATTTTAACCAAAAAAAATACTGCGAAGAATTGTTTTAAATCGAATAGACTTTAACCATTGCGACAAAGTGTTTTTGCACAATCGAACGAAATCTTCGTTCTATCTTCAAAATAGAAAACCGCAGACAGTGCCAATAGAACGTGTGTCCAAACATACCTATATTCTCACTTTGTACTTAAGTAGCATATACTAATATACAACTTCTCGTCTGTTTAACCATTATATAAGCTGTTTTTCGCTGGAATGTGTTAGCGCTTTAAATATTTGAGATATACAAGAAACAACAACGGTGTTATTACTTTGTTCACTTTTGCTAATCAAAAGTGCAGTTCACACATTTTCATCGACCCAACAAAAAAACTTGGAAGTATTTCAAAATGAATGATATTATCATTACTCGTAAATCCTGCATCCAAGCTAGTTCATTCTAAACAATTTCTCAAATGTCATCTAAACAAAAGCCAAACAAAATGTAGTTTAACGCTTATTTCCAGCAATAAAATGGAAGTGTTTCCAAATGAATGACACTTGCATCCTGCTCCTGAATCATACATCCTAAATAGCTTCTCAAAGGCGAATAAATAAATTGTAAATTAGAATTTTCTCTTTCAATAGAATTAAGTTATATATGTATATTTATTTTTTCATTTCATATCTTCATTATAGAAAATGTAAAATAATGAATTAGTAAAAATATGGTATGGTATGGTCTGTTGCGTTGTATGTTAAATGACTCATTATGATTTGTATAATCGATTTTAATAATCTGTTCAATTTCGATCTCAAATATATTCTTTATCGGGTATAAAAACAAAAATACTGTGCTAATGGGACCATTTTTCGTAGATGAAGGAACGATTTTTGTAAATTGAGAGCGTTTTATGAATATAAAAGGTTGGTGACATTTTTCACATTTTTAACAAAAAGTGCATAAATTATTTATTTACAATTTTTGTTAAAAAAATGTGACCAGTGAAATCATTAAGACAAAAAAGTTCCACTAACCAATCTCCCTTGCAATCATCGAATTTACATAACACCGCTGTCGCTAGCTTTAATTCAATTTAGAGAGTGACTGCTAATGCAGTGATTATAGAGTAATCGCAAGCAAAACATCACTAAATTTTAAAAGTGAAAATAACAAAAAAGGATATAAATTCGCGCTTCAAAATGATTATTAATTTTAAAATGATCATAATTCTGTGAAAATAAGCTGACGCGAAATTCCCTAACATTATTGATCTGCACATAAATAATAATAATAATATTATTATAATGTTATTTTTTGGTGGGTAAGATTATATTTCCATCTGGAGTGTACTACTACGCTACAAAAAGAAATACTTTTTGTTTATTTGTTGGAAGATGTTTGTTTATTTATTAACATTTTATCTCAATGCTAGTGGCATTCCAGAGTTGGAATTGGGCGATATTATTTTTCATCACCGACAAAGTTTGTCGAATATCTGCTGCAAGGAGCAATAAAGCTCCACACAGCGGTCAGTCATTTCCTCGGCTTATATTCTTAAGAGTTTAAGAAAATATTTCAACGAAAAACAGAACTGGTGAATAATTCAAATATAGGCAAATATTTGCAAATTTTATTATGCAGGTCAAAGGAACTTTTTGGGCTTAAATTTGGAATAACGAATTCAATATTGAGTAAAATCCCCATATTTAGAGGTAGTTTGAAATCGGCTTTGCTCGCCAGTGGATGTTGATAGTGTCGAATTTTTTTATGAATAATCAGAAAATGTTTATTTTTATTTATTTATTATGAATTACAATACAAAGTAAATTTATATTCTATTCTAATTGTAGCTGGTTATTGTAGCGACACGGTTAATACCGCCGAGCACGCTACCGGGGCGCTCTATCAGAAAACATATTAATCCTCAATTTGAAACGGGTATGTAGAATTACACTGTGCAACAAAAGAGAATGAAGTATTCTTGTAGGTAACCAATTTTAATTCAAAACACACAACACAAGAAAATCGTTTTAATGTCCATCAATTTGGCTTTATTGGAAGGATAATTTTATGCCAATAATGTTTAAATATGATTTCGGCATGTGGCCGCCGCGGCTGGCTCGAATATAGCCAATTCTACAGGTCCAATTTTCAACCACTTTCTCCAATTGCTGTGCACGGTGGCGAATCGATTCATTCGGGTCCTCTTCAACACTTTGCTCTACAGCGGCAATTGTTTCTTCGGTGCGCACTGTTCGACGTCTCTGCGGATGCGTATTATCACATAGAGTAAACGTAGTGCGAAAACGATCCATGGTTAACCGAATTAATTGCTCTGATGGACGATTATGTCGACCATAAAATGGTGAACTTCGCGAACTGAACCATTACTTTCGAAATAAATTTGCACGATTTGCAAGCGTTGTTCTTTTGTCAACCTGTTCATGATGAAATGGCAAACCAAACTAAATATTAATCACTTGACAGCTGACAAAATGGCCGCCAGTTAAAAAAGTGATGCCAACTTAAAGTTCTATACCCCAATAAAAAACACCCTTTGCAGAAGTTATAAGAAATTAAATTTTAGGATAATTTGCGTGGAAGGTGCTAGAAGGTTCGTGTCACATGGTCCCAGCTTCCGCATTTTTAAAATAGTTGGATTCCGTGCACCAGTATAGAAGTTGTGAAGGATTTAATTTTACCTAGGATACAGATAATTGTGTGGGTGGTGCTTGAAGGGGCGTGGCTAAATCGTAAATATTTTTTATGTTTAAAGTGATTATAAAAACATTTTCAAATATCATATTACAAATGATTAGGACTACCCGTATGGATGTTATATCGGTTTTATTGTAACTAAAGTTTATGCCACTTTGTGTGGGAGGTACCAGAAGGGGTGTGGCAATATCGCCCATATTTCACACGAATGTAACCTCTATAAAAGCTTTACCAAATATGAAATCTCGCAGTATTCCGATCATCCGTATAGAAGATATAAAAGATTTAAGTTTACCTAGCTTAGGGTGATTTGTGTGGGAGGTACATACTGGAAGGGCGTGACTAAACCCCGCCATATTTTGCACACGTAGTGGTTATAAAAACATAGTCAAATACCATTATATAGCAGAAGTTCAGCGGTTTTAATTTAACATAGGAATATGGGTCATTTGTGTGGGAGATACCAGGAGGGGCGTGCAATTCCGCCCATCTTCGAACTTAAATGCCATGTACAAAGTTTGAATTGATTCCTTAGCTCCTTTCGAGAGATACCGTGTACACCAGCCAGCCAGACGGACGGACGGACATGGCTCATGCAAGTTAAAAAGACGTGAAACGGATTTGGTACAAACACACTTAGCGTCTTAAGTCATTCGTTCAATGCGTTACACTTTTTTCTGTCCCAAATGATATATACCCTACTTCTCTGTAGAGTGAAGGTATAATTATAATAATAAAACATCAGAATTTATTGAATGCATATTCACAAACTAAATTCAAAGTTGTGAAGTACCTATTAGAAAATAATTTTCATAGAAAAAGTCGAAGAGACCCTGTCGGTCACGGACAAGGGCGGGAGTGAAAGGAGTTGGGACCGTTCGATACAATACTAATTTATTTGCAGTATATATTACATCGTTTCATATTGTGCCGAACTAAGAGATTTGCTTTAGTTATTCACAACTCACAACCGAGGATAGCTGAGCTGATTATGGTTCCGCAGTAGCAACCAGAAGGTCCGGAGTTCTACCCCGGCGGCGAAGGTTGATTTTTTAAAATAGCAAATAAATTTGGTCTATTCTAAATAAAAACAAGTAAAGGAAGACTAAAGTCGGACGGATCCGACTATATGATACACTCCACTTTCTATCCGAACACAATTCAAATCGCTAATAAAGTGAAAACGGGAAGGATTTTTGTATCCTGTAAATGTATGTGTTTGACAAAAAATGTTAAATCGGAAAGGACAAATATAATATGTATAGTTTGGCCAAAATCGGTTAAACATTTGGGAGCAACATTTGTATTGGGGCTATATCTAAATCAGAACCGATCTTACCCACTTTCACCATAGGTTTTTTACACGGATTATAAGCTGTTGTGCCAAATTCAAAGAAAATCGAGCACAATATGTGGTTTCTAAAGCGGCAAAAGTCAAATCGGGAGAGACATTTTATGGGGGCTATATCTAAATCTGAACCGATCTTACCCACTTTCTGCATAGGTGTTTCTAGTTGGATTATAAAATGTTGTGCCAAATTTAAAGAAAATCGGGTACAATATGTCGTTTCTACAGCGGAAAATGTCAAATCGGGAGCGACAATTGTATGGGGGCTATATCTAAATCTGAGCCGATCTTACCTATTTTCTGCATAGGTGTTTCTAGTTGAACTATAAGATGTTTTGCCAATTTTGAAGAAAATCTGTTAAAATGTGTGGTATCTCGAGTGAAAAATAGTCAAATCGGGAGTGAAATTCGTATGGGGGCTATATCTAAATATGAACCGATCTTACCCACTTTCAGCATAGGTTTTTATAATTGCATTATAAGATGTTTTGTCGAATTTAAAGAATATCGGGTTCAATATGTGGTTTCTAGAGCGGCAACAGTCAAATCGGGAGCGACATTTGTATGGGGGCTATATCTAAATCTGAACCGATCTTACCCACTTTCTGCATAGGTGTTTCTACTTGGATTATAAGATGTTGTACCACATTTAAAGAAAATCGTGTACACTATGTGGTTTCTAGAGCGGAAAATGTCAAATCTAGAGCGACATTTATATGAGGGCTATATCTAAATCTGAATCGATCTTACCACATTTAAAGAAAATCGTGTACACTATGTGGTTTCTAGAGCGGAAAATGTCAAATCTAGAGCGACATTTATATGAGGGCTATGTCTAAATCTGAATCGATCTTACCCACTTTCTGCATAAGTGTTTCTACTTGGATTAAAAGATGTTGTACCACATTTAAAGAAAATCGTGTACACTATGTGGTTTCTAGAGCGGAAAATGTCAAATCGGGACCGACATTTGTATGGGGGCTATATCTAAATCTGAACCGATCTTACCCACTTTCTGCATAGGTGTTTCTACTTGGATTATAAGATGTTGTACCACATTTAAAGAAAATCGTGTACACTATGTGGTTTCTAGAGCGGAAAATGTCAAATCGGGACCGACATTTGTATGGGGGCTATATATAAATCTGAACCGATCTTACCTATTTTCTGCATAGGTGTTTCTAGTTGAACTAAAGAGTGATTTTTTTGAGGTTAGGATTTTCATGCATTAGTATTTGACAGATCACGTGGGATTTCAGACATGGTGTCAAAGAGAAAGATGCTCAGTATGCTTTGACATTTCATCATGAATCGTCTTACAAACGAACAACGCTTGCAAATTATTGAATTTTATTATCAAAATGCGTGCTCTGTTAAGAAAGTTCATTGCGCGCTTCCATTTTATGGTCAGTTTAATCGACCCACTGAAGCGGCTATTCGGGCTATTGTGACTAAATTTCGCACCAAATTTACATTGTTGGACATTAAACCACGCTTACGTAGAGTGCGAACTGAAGAAAATATCGCAGCTGTATCGGCCAGTGTTAATGATGACCACCAATTTTCGATTCGTCGCCGTTCGCACCAATTGGGTCTCTGTTACTCAAAAACGTGGAAATGCCAAAATTGGACTAAGCGGATGGACCACCTAAGACGCAGCCGCGGTCAACATTTAAATGAAATTATCTTCAAAAAGTAAATGTCATGGACCAATCTAACGTTTCAAATAAAGAACCGATGAGATTTTGCAAATTTTATGCGTTTTTTAAAAAAAAAAAGTTATCAAGCTCTTAAAAAATCACCCTTTATAAGATGTTTTGCCAATTTTGAAGAAAATCTGTTAAAATGTGTGGTATCTAGAGTGAAAAATAGTCAAATCGGGAGTGAAATTCGTATGGGGGCTATATCTAAATATGAACCGATCTTACCCACTTTCAGCATAGGTTTTTATAGTTGCATTATAAGATGTTTTGTCGAATTTAAAGAATATCGGGTTCAATATGTGGTTTCTAGAGCGGCAACAGTCAAATCGGGAGCGACATTTGTATGGGGGCTATATCTAAATCTGAACCGATCTTACCCACTTTCTGCATAGGTGTTTCTACTTGGATTATAAGATGTTGTACCACATTTAAAGAAAATCGTGTACACTATGTGGTTTCTAGAGCGGAAAATGTCAAATCTAGAGCGACATTTATATGAGGGCTATATCTAAATCTGAATCGATCTTACCCACTTTCTGCATAGGTGTTTCTACTTGGATTAAAAGATGTTGTACCACATTTAAAGAAAATCGTGTACACTATGTGGTTTCTAGAGCGGAAAATGTCAAATCGGGACCGACATTTGTATGGGGGCTATATATAAATCTGAACCGATCTTACCTATTTTCTGCATAGGTGTTTCTAGTTGAACTATAAGATGTTTTGCCAATTTTGAAGAAAATCTGTTAAAATGTGTGGTATCTAGAGTGAAAAATAGTCAAATCGGGAGTGAAATTCGTATGGGGGCTATATCTAAATATGAGCCGATCTTACCCACTTTCAGCATAGGTTTTTATAGTTGCATTAAAAGATGTTTTGTCGAATTTAAAGAAAATCGTGTACACTATGTGGTTTCTAGAGCGGAAAATGTCAAATCTAGAGCGACATTTATATGAGGGCTATATCTAAATCTGAATCGATCTTACCCACTTTCTGCATAGGTGTTTCTACTTGGATTAAAAGATGTTGTACCACATTTAAAGAAAATCGTGTACACTATGTGGTTTCTAGAGCGGAAAATGTCAAATCGGGACCGACATTTGTATGGGGGCTATATATAAATCTGAACCGATCTCACCTATTTTCTGCATAGGTGTTTCTAGTTGAACTATAAGATGTTTTGCCAATTTTGAAGAAAATCTGTTAAAATGTGTGGTATCTAGAGTGAAAAATAGTCAAATCGGGAGTGAAATTCGTATGGGGGCTATATCTAAATATGAGCCGATCTTACCCACTTTCAGCATAGGTTTTTATAGTTGCATTAAAAGATGTTTTGTCGAATTTAAAGAAAATCGTGTACACTATGTGGTTTCTAGAGCGGAAAATGTCAAATCTAGAGCGACATTTATATGAGGGCTATATCTAAATCTGAATCGATCTTACCCACTTTCTGCATAGGTGTTTCTACTTGGATTAAAAGATGTTGTACCACATTTAAAGAAAATCGTGTACACTATGTGGTTTCTAGAGCGGAAAATGTCAAATCGGGACCGACATTTGTATGGGGGCTATATCTAAATCTGAACCGATCTTACCCACTTTCTGCATAGGTGTTTCTACTTGGATTATAAGATGTTGTACCACATTTAAAGAAAATCGTGTACACTATGTGGTTTCTAGAGCGGAAAATGTCAAATCTAGAGCGACATTTATATGAGGGCTATATCTAAATCTGAATCGATCTTACCCACTTTCTGCATAGGTGTTTCTACTTGGATTAAAAGATGTTGTACCACATTTAAAGAAAATCGTGTACACTATGTGGTTTCTAGAGCGGAAAATGTCAAATCGGGACCGACATTTGTATGGGGGCTATATATAAATCTGAACCGATCTTACCTATTTTCTGCATAGGTGTTTCTAGTTGAACTATAAGATGTTTTGCCAATTTTGAAGAAAATCTGTTAAAATGTGTGGTATCTAGAGTGAAAAATAGTCAAATCGGGAGTGAAATTCGTATGGGGGCTATATCTAAATATGAGCCGATCTTACCCACTTTCAGCATAGGTTTTTATAGTTGCATTAAAAGATGTTTTGTCGAATTTAAAGAAAATCGTGTACACTATGTGGTTTCTAGAGCGGAAAATGTCAAATCTAGAGCGACATTTATATGAGGGCTATATCTAAATCTGAATCGATCTTACCCACTTTCTGCATAGGTGTTTCTAGTTGGATTATAAGATGTTGTGCCAAATTTAAAGAAAATCGGGTACAATATGTGGTTTCTAGAGCGAAAAATTTCAAATCGGGACCGACATTTGTATGGGGGCAACTCTGCTCTGTTACAACGTGTGAAAGTTTTGTGCTCCGTTCTAATTTGAATAAATATTTGTTATGTTGCATCCATAGCTATTTTAGTGCATCAAATTCATTACTAATACACAGATAAGTATTTTTGTGACTTAGTTGTACTTGTGATACTGTATTTGTGATAAAAAGTCGTGTCTTTGGCTAAGAAATATTTCTTGACCAAACAACAACAATTGTTCTGTGATTTCTGTGCACTTTTTTTGTTATTGCTTATAACGTTATTCTTGTTGTGCGTTCTGTCCATTTCGTTTATTTGTTTTTCTGACTGAACATTGTTGCCATCTATCGTTTTTTTAATTTATTATAGTGATTTTCTTTTACGCGATTTTACTTTTTTTTTTATTTTAACACAGTAAAGGGTGGTATCTTAGAAAGTCATGTCGTGCTCGTATGATAGTTGTAAAATTGTTTCGGACAGTGAGCGTTCCATTGAATGCTGGTTGTGTACCAGTCAATGACATGCTAAATGTGCCGGTGTAGGTGCAAAGGTCGTGGACGCATTGTACGGGGAGAACAATGGTTTACGTCGGTGTTGCACCAAGTGTAGAAAAATTGGTGTAGATTTTTATAACTTTTTCAAGGCTTCTATGTCCGAGGTTGCTGAAATGGGAAAGGACCTCTGGGCGATTTATTCAAGATTTAACAAGTGTGCATCCAATCTCGATAAATATCCACAATTGGACGAGTTTGCTAAGTGTCTGGAAGTTTCAGGCCAGAAACGTAAGAGAACGGCGAGGACGGCGTCTGCTAAGCCCTCGGTTGTGAAATCTAGTACACTTAACACCATTAGATCGGATGGTGTTATTTCGGAGGCCTCGACTGTTCCTGAGGCTACGGCTACTGTAGTCGGCGGGTCAGTCACTGTAGACGGTGATAGCCCGACTTATGCTTCAGTTGCTGGGCCGGTGGCTGATGTGGCTTATCAGCCGCGTCAAAATCAGGCGCCAGTTGTAGCGGGTCCTTCTCTGGCCCATGTTAATGCGACTGGTCTGCCGGACCCAGTTACTGTTGCCGGTGGTGTCCGTCCACATCGTTCTGAAGGAAATTCCGGTGGATTGTCCACGGCTCTGGAAATGAAGATGGTTTTCGTTTCCCGTTTCGCTCCGGATACGACCGCGGAAGATTTGAATTGTTTTATTAAGTCGAAAATTGAGGGTGACTTCCGTATAAAAACGTTTAAACTGAAGTCAACTTTTGCCCAAAGTCGGGCATCGTTTAAAATTGTTGTGTCGAGGGAAATTTTCGACAAGCTAATTGTCCCCTCATTCTGGCCATCTAGGGCTTTTGTCAAAGAGTTTGTGAATAGGGTTGACAATCTGGCGCGTCTCCCAGCAATGTCAGATACTACTGTTAGAGGTTTGAATACGAAGTTGAGTCGTCTGTTTGTTGATAGCTTTGACTTTGTCTTCTCGGCTCTCGCCTTTACTGAGACCTGGCTGAAAGTTTCGATTTTGGACTCTGAGATTTTATGTGGAAGATATGTTATATTTAGGAAGGATCGCGTAGGGAAAATTGGTAGCGGTGTTCTTATCGCTGTTGCTAATGAGTTATCATCCGAACGCTTAATTCTACAAGTGTTTGATGACATTGAATTTATTGCAGTCCTTATTAATATGGGACGTAGTAAATTGTTTGTCACATGTTCTTATATTCCTCCATCGTCCGAGTTATGTGTATATGAGAGGCACTTGACTGCGATTGGTATGGTTGCTTCGAAAGCAGGTGATTTGGACCATATTATGATTTTAGGAGATTTCAATTTACCTACAGTGTCTTGGCTTACCTTGCCTGATGCGGAGGCTTTAACACCGTTGGCGTCGACTTTTAATTCGGATGATTGGCCTTCGCATATAGTTAGACTCTTTACTGATTTAAATTTGTTTCAGATCAATTATGTGGGAAATGTAAATGCTAGGCAACTTGACCTTGTCAATGATCCCCATTTCTTCGAGATCAGTAAGTTTCCTCCCATATCTATCCCGGAGGACGACTATCATCCTACCTTGAGTATATCAATGTTGTGTTCTAGCGATTCTTCTCCCTCTACTTCACAAGATAATCGTACCATTTATTGTTTCAAGAGAACCAACTTTGTTATGCTAAATTCTCTTATCCAGGATGTTGATTGGAATTCTGTCTGTAGCTGTTGTCACTATACTGATCTTGACATTGTGTGTATAAGTTTTATCAAATTTTAAATGACTTCATGTCACGATCAGTACCGAAAATTCGTGTTGGGCACTCTAGAAAGCTACCTTGGTTTTCACGTGAGTTGTCCAGTATGAAGAATTTGAGAAGTAGACTCTTTAGGAAATTTAAGAGGACTGGTTTAAATTCTGACTACATCAAATACTCCGTTGCTAGATTGAGATATAGTATTAAGTCTCAGAGACGTTATAGAATATACTTGGAGAAACTAAAGAATGATTTTAGGAAGAACCCCAGATCATTTTATGAATTCGTGAATCTTAAGCGTAGATCCGCAACTAAGCCAACTAGTATTAGAATGGATGGTTTAGAATTTTGTGAAGATCAGGCGATTGCTGATTGTTTTGCGAATAATCTCAGATCCACAAATAGTGTTGGGCCAGATGGGGTGCCAATTATAATTTTGAAATTCTGTGCTAGTGGTTTGGCTATTCCGCTTACATTGTTATTTAATACTTCATTGAGATTTGGATATTTCCCTTTGGCTTGGAGGAGTTCATTCATTGACCCCCTCCATAAGTCTGACAGCTAAGTTGAGTGCTACTCCGAAGCTATTTGTGAAATTGGTTACTGAGGTTGTATCTCATAGAGTTTATTCTATATTGAGTCCATATCAACATGGATTTCGTAAGGGCTTTTCTACTGTGATAAATTTGATTCAGTTTACTTCTCACGTTATTCATGAATTTGTTCAGGGTAATCAGACTGATGTCATCTATACAGATTTTAGTAAGGCAAATTAGATCGCATTGGTTTTAGCTCTGACTTCTTGAAGTGGATATCTTCGTATCTTTCGAATCGCTCACAGACTGTTAAATTTGGAAATTCTTATTCTAAACGAATTCTGATTCCATCGGGAGTCCCTCAGGGTAGTCATCTAAGGCCTGTTTTATTCTTATTATTCATAAATGACCTTCCAGAGTCTATTATTAACTCTAAACTTCTAATGTATGCAGATGATGTAAAAATATTTTTTTCTTATGATTGGCCAGAATTTTCTCATCCATTGCAGAATGACTTGGATAGTTTTGGACGCTGTTGTGACATAAATTGCATGGAACTCAATCTAAGGAAATGCAAACATATGCGTTTCTTTAGATCGAACCCGAGATTTGTCAGGTATAATATTGGAGGAGCTGAGTTAGAGGTAGTTGATTCTTTCATAGACCTTGGTATTATAATGGATTCCGAACTGAATTTCAACAATCATAT
Organism: Polietes domitor; assembly: GCA_947397865.1. NCBI lineage: Eukaryota > Metazoa > Arthropoda > Insecta > Diptera > Muscidae > Polietes > Polietes domitor. Next base: position 114,566,471 of record OX377619.1, on the reverse strand, counting down.
TATTACTATGGTTAACAAAACATATGGTGTTCTTGGTTTCATTAAGCGATGGGCTGAAGAGTTCTCTGATTCTTACGTGACGAAGCAACGTCAGGCCTATTCTGGAATATGGTTCCGTAGTGTGGGATCCTCAGTATGGTATCTATATTGATAGAATTGAGTCAGTTCAGAAACAATTTATGATTTTTTTCATTAAGACACTTACATTGGAATAGTGATTTTGTTGTTCCCCCCTTATACTAGTAGATTGAAGTTGATCGACTCGCCATCCTTAAAAAGCAGACGTGTTATGTTAAACACCGTGATGGTTTATAAGATATAAATGGTGATTTCTCTTCTGACTATATTACTTCTAGGATTAAGTTTAACGTGCCATTTAGACCTTCTAGATACTATCAATTCCTTCATATTGATTTTCAGCGTACGAATTATGTTTCCACAGAGCCCATTCGTAGAATGTGTATTGATTTCAATTAATTGTGTCACATCATAGATTTCGGATTAGGAATCGATATAATAAAGTCCAGGATTTTCTCCTGCTTGGATGTTTAGTTTTGTTATGATATGTTTACTTTAATATTTTTGGTTACTAACTTTAAGAATGCATGTGATACTACTATTTTGTTTAATAATACTTTTGTTATACCGGCTGTTGATATTTGATCTGTAGCCGGTGTCCACCCTCTACTGCTTGGCCGCCATGGTTCGGTCTGTGATGTGTACGTTGTCCCTACGTTATGGGGACGTGGCCCTCTCGGTCGGAAGGGGCGGGAGTGAGAGGCGTTGGGACCGTTCGAAAAAAAACCGATATGCCTCAAATTAAATAGCGTTCGTCCTTGATCCACAAAACTTACTTGTGCCAATTTTTGTTAAGATCGGACTATTATTGCGACCTGTAATTTGATTACAACAATAGATGGACAGACGGACATTGTTAAATCGATTCAAAAAGTGATTCTAAGTCGATCGGTATAATTAACAATGGGTCTATCTCGCTTCCTTTTGGGTGTTACAAGCAAATGCACAAAAACATAATACTCTCGTGGAGTGTATAACAACATTGTTGTTGAAGTTCAAACTGCAGATGTTGAACAGTTGAATGTTAATTGTTTGGCAAATCAATTGAGTGATGATGGGAATGTTCCACATATACCTATGTCCATGAGGGTCTTTCGTTTGTTTTTGATGCGTTTGGTATGGTATGGATTATGACGGTATTAAAATTAAGTTTTTGAAGCATGTTTTTCCACACGGTGCCAACATTGTACCGATATGTAACAGCATGTAGAGATTATTATTTATATTCAGATAGTTGCAACTTTTGCTCGATTCTCAATCAAGATTTTGATGTAACAAAAATACTACATCACTTCGTACTACAATTTCAGGAATGGAGAAAGCATTTGATAAGATTAATCACGTAGTATGTATGGTATGGTATGTGAACAGAAATAAGGGTAGTAATTGTTTCAACTGGAACTTAATTACTGGTTTAGAGGACATTTTCCATAAAAATCAAATTTATAGGAGTAATTCATGGTACAATAATTCCTGGCCGAGTCAATTGATCAAAAACCACTAAAATTCAAATACAACACCTAATATTCTGACTGTCAATTTTTTTTTTTTCAAATTTAGGATGCACATGCAAAGATTCAGTCCGTCAATGATGAAAGTAGAACAAAATTGCTGGACTGATAAAAAAAGTTTATGTACAGCTGAATATTTTTCCTTAAATAAAAACTAATATGCCTCACAACCCAAATCTCAAAAAGTCTAATTCACAGGACATTACCATCAGTGGCGAACACTTCCACGAAAAAGGAAAAGAAATTATAAAAATTATATATATATCACACGACAGCTAATAAAAGGATCAACTAAAAATTAAACAAGGAATACATAATCAAAGCAGTAACATCGAACAAACCAAACATTTCTCTTACCGAGTAGAGGTTTGATAAGACGGGATTTTTCGAAATTCGTACTTTTAAGGGGTAAAAAGGGCCTAGAATCTTTAAATTTAGTATGGATATTCCTCTAGCGGCATGAAGACATCCCAAAAAGTGACATTTTAAAAAATCGTACTTTTGGGGAGTTAAATGGGACAAAACGTATACCAAAAACATGGCTAAAGCTACAATCATCAAATTTGGTATGTACATTTATCTTAAAGCGAAGAGATCAGATTTGAAGGGAGCTTTTCGTAATTCGTACTTTTAAGGGGTAAAATGGGTTAAAGAGGGATAAAAATTGTACCACAGCAATGACCAAACGACTGGGACTAGAATTTTGAAATTTGGTAAAAAATTCCTCTTATAGCTTCAACGAGCCCAAGAAAATATGTTTTAAAATTCGTACTTTTTGGAGGTGAAATCGGGTAAAAAGGGATAAAAAATAGTACTAATAAAATGGATGCAGCTGAAACGATAAAATTCGGTGTGTACATCCCTCAAAATGTTTAGAATCGCAAAATGAAGGAATTTTTCAAAATTTGCACTTTTAAAGGGAAAAGGGGGATAAAAAAGTACCAACAACACGGATGGCGCTACAATAACACTGTGCAACATTTTTGAAGTCATTTCAAAATAACCATATACGGACACCGCTACATGATAAAAGACCAAAAAAAAAGACCCGTGTTTTTTTTCCCCCCCAAAGTCATGCACTTTTTTTTATGGGCCCCCAGAGATTTGAGGCCTCGGTGTAATTTTTGGAAAAAAGTGATCATATTCTCAGGCTCATATCTTGCAAACCGTTCGGAATTTTGATTTACTCTCTGAGGCAAAGTTCTAGCTCTTGTCATAAAGAACAAAAATTGTGAACATATAAAATCAAAAAAACTTCATCTTCAAGGTCAAAATCGCAAATGTCGCTGAACAAATCTTATAGGCTGTAGTGTGCGCAGGTAGCGTATACGTGCTGTTGATTAAGGAGAATATCACTCATACGCACTGCAGTCGGACTGACCATTAACAGAAACAATAAATTTTTCTTACCTAAACGGTGTTAAGAATCATCCCTAGGAAGTTCATATGTTCTAGAAAGTTGTTTATTGAGATCTTAGGTACATTTTTGTAGTTGATTGTTTCCCTGAATTTTCAACGGTTTGCTACCTATGGACCTGAACAGGGGAAAAAAGGTTTGACCTTGAAGATGAAGTTTTTTTGATTTTATATGTTCACAATTTTTGTTCTTTATGACAAGAGCTAGAACTTTGCCTCAGAGAGTAAATCAAAATTCCGAACGGTTTGCAAGATATGAGCCTGAGAATATGATCACTTTTTTCCAAAAATTACACCGAGGCCTCAAATCTCTGGGGCCCATAAAAAAAAAGTGCATGACTTTGGGGGGAAAAAAAACACGGGTCTTTTTTTTTTTGGTCTTTTATCATGTAGCGGTGTCCGTATATGGTTATTTTTTTTCGTGTTGCACTGTGTAATGAAATTCGGTGTGTATATTCGTTTTACAGCGCAGATCACTAATAAGAAAGCATTTTTCGAAATTTGTACTTTTAAGGGATTATATGGGATAAAAATTGTACCACCGCCCTGACCAAACAACTGGGCCTAGAATCATGAAATTCGGAACACATTACTTTTACAGCACGAATGCGACTAAGAAAATATTTTTCAAAATTCTTACTTTTTGTGAGTGAAATTGGGTAGAAAGGGATACAAAATGGTACCAACAACATGGATGACGCTACAATAATAAAATTCGGTAAAATTCTTACAGTGTAGATGAGTAACAAAAAGTTATGTTCCGATATTTGGACTTTTAAGGGATTAAATGGGTTACAAATTGTACCAATAAAATTGTACCAAAAGACTTGTCCTAGAATCTTGAAATTTGGAACGCGTATTACTCTTATAACGCGAATACGACCATATTCTTCATAAATTTAAACTTTTAGGTGTGAATTTGGGTAAAAACGGATAACTGCGGTACCAATCATGAAATTCGGTTTGTACATGCATAGAAACACAAAATAAATATATTTTTCGAAATTCGCACCTTTTTATATCCCTATGGTATCAACAACACGGCTAAAACTAGAATTGTGAAATTCGGTGTGTATATTCCTCATTCCTCTGACAGTGTAGACGCGAAACATTAACTGATTTTCAATATTTATACTTTTAAGTTTAACTTGGAAAAATCGATTAAAATGGATACTGCAATACAATTGGATTGTAACAAATGTGTACTTTGAAGGGGGAAGCGGATCAAAAGTGGTGCAAATGGTACCAACCAAATTTGGGGATTTGGGATAAAGATAGTACCAACCAAAGTTTTCAGTTAGAATATGAAAATAAATTCGGTGTGTACATTTCTCCGAGTACATAAATTAATTTTTCGAAATTTGTATGTTTAAGGGCACAAGCGGCACAGAAACATTATTACACACAACATTATAGTCATTATCCCAGGCAAAATAAAAGATAAATACAAAATGTTTGTTCCATTTATAAGTTCAGATTTCAAGTCACGCACCTGTATAGAAGTTGTGGTTTTAATTTTCACTTGGATAGGGACTACTACAATATCATACCAGTTTTCCGCGTACGAAGTAGCGGGTATTTGCTAGTGACTGACTGAGCACTCCCCAGACCAAACGGCTAGAGCTAGAATCATGACATTTGGTGTGTACATTTCTCTTATAGTGTAGAGGTGTGATAAGATGGGATTTTTCGAAATTCGTACTTTTAAGGGGTGAAATGGGGTAAAAAGGAATATATATATAAAAGAGTTGCGTGATTGAGTGAGTGACTGACTGATCACTCCCCAGACCAAACGGCTAGAGCTAGAATCATGAAATTTGGTGTGTACATTTCTCTTACAGTGTAGAGGTGTGATAAGATGGGATTTTTTGAAATTCGTACTTTTAAGGGGTAAAGTGGGGTAAAAAGAGATAAAAATGGTACCACCACAATGACCAAACGGCTGGGACTAGAATCTTGAAATTTGGTATGAATCGTCTTAAAAACGAACAACGCTGGCAAATATTGAATTTTATTATCAAAATGTGTGCTCTGTTAAGAAAGTTCATCGCGCGCTTCCATTTCATGGTCAGTTTTTAATCAACCCACTGAAGCGACTATTTGGGCTATTGTGACTAAATTTCGCACCAAATTTACATTGTTGGACATTAAACCACCAACACGCTTACGTAGAGTGCGAACTGAAGAAAATATCGCAGCTGTATCGGCCAGTGTTAATGATGACCATCATTAATCGATTCGTCGCCGTTCGCAGCAATTGGGCCTCTGTTACTCAAAAACGTGGAAATGCCAAAATTGGACTAAGCGGATGGATCAATTGAGGCACAGTCAAGGTCAACATTTGCATGAAATAATCTTCAAACGTTAAATTATATGGACCGTACTATCGATTCAAATAAAGATTTCATGCATTTTTCTGAATTTTATGTGTTTTTTTAACTTTCCTATAGCTTTTAAAAAATCACCCTTCACCTTTTAAAAAATCACCCTTTATGAAGGTAGTTTTTCGTAATTCGTACTTTTAACTGGTAAAATGGGGTCGACAGGGATGACCAAATGATGACCACAGCAATGACCAAACGGTTGAGCCTAGAATCTTGAAATTTGGTACGCAACGTCATCTTATAGCTTCAACGCGCCCAATAAAATATTTTTTAAAATTCTTACTTTTTGGGGGTGAAATCGGGTAAAAAGGGATACAAATTATACCAATAAAACAGACGTAGCTATAATCGAGAAATTCGGTGTGTACATTAGAGCGTACCAGGTTACAAGTAAAAAAAAAAAAGTTCGCCGTACACCTTCGAATATGAAGTATTATTGAAAGGTAGTTTCAAAAAAATTTTTTTTATTTTTTTATGCCGAACGTAGGGGTCGCGCTTTTACATTTTTCTATATAATTTCTGCATTTATAAACGGATTTTAAAGTGTGATACATCGATGTTTTTGTCCGATTTTTTTGTCTTTGAAGTCATTGAGCTCAAACATGATTCATGATTTTATGCGAGCTTTAATTTTCGATTATTAGAGTGGTACATTAGGGTAGTAGCAACTGAGAAATGATGGGTAAGTACCAGAAGGGGGTGCTTGAGCTCAATGACTTCAAAGACAAAAAAATCGGCCTCGTCGAGACAAAAACATCGATGTATCACACTTTAAAATCCGTTTATAAATACAAGTTATATAGAAAAATGTAAAAGCGCGACCCCTACGTTCGGCATAAAAAAATAAAAATTTTTTTTTTGAAACTACCTTTCAATAATACTTCATATTCGAAGGTGTACGGCGAACTTTTTTTTTGAGGTACGCCCTAGTGTACATCCCTCAAAATGCTTAGAAACTCTAAATGAACGAATTTGATGAAATTCGAACTTTAAAAAAGGTAGGCAGATAAGAAGGTATTTTTCGAATTGTGTTTTTTTTTTTAAGGAATTAAATGGGCTAAATATATAGCACGACTGTGACCAAGAAAATATATTTGCAAAATTCGTACTTTTTGAGGGCGAAAATCGGTAAAAAGGGATAAAAATGGTGCCAATAAAACAGACGTAGCTGGAATCGTGAAATTCGACGTGTATAAACCTCAAAATGCTTACAAACGCAAAATGTGGGATTTTGTTTTAAATTCTTACTTTTAAAGGGTTAGCGGGAAAAAGGGGATAAAAACGTACCAACTACACGGCTGACGTTGCAATCATGAAATTTGGTGTGAATATTCGCCATACAGTGTAGATGAGTGATATAAATGATTAAATAGGATGAAAATTGTACCACTGTCCACATCAAACGGTTGCGCCTAGAATCTTGAAATTAGAACGGGTGTTGTTTATTATTTATTTATATTTTATTTTCCCAATATTTCGGTTGCCTTCGTCAACCTTCATCAGGGGATAAACACTAAACAAAGATATATACAATTTATAACAAATATTCACTATCAATCAACATCACGAAAAATTCAATAATAATTACGTTAAAACTTAATAGACGTCGAAAGGCACGCCGAAACACAAAATCAATCATGGCACTATACACAGAAATCAAACAAAAATACAACAATCACGCTAATAATATCATCAAACAATTTTGCAAATTAAATAGACAAAAGTCAAATCTAAAATCAACAACAACGTTCCTAATTAAGTGCAAGCAGGTCGGCATCATACCCAATTTCATCACTAACACAACCAAACACACTTACAACATTTTCAAAACACACAATAATATCCCGCCAAATATTACAAAAGCACAATCACAACTTTCATATCAAACTACTTAAACTTTTAATACAATATAAACACAAACAACTCTACACTAACAAACAAAAACTGCATGACACTCACGATCAGCTAAACGAGCTTTTAAGCGAAGAAGACATAAAACTATTCTGCGAGAGCGAGTCTGTTCTCTACGACAGTCGTACGAAGAAAATAAAAGAACACACATAGACAAACTACTGAGATTAAAACAACAACAAAACAAAGAACTCAACATAAAGCGCAACGATGGATGGTTTGTAAACAAAACCGAAACGGACATACCAACAAATGTGCAGTGGTTTCTTTCGTTGGGGCCCAAACATGCGCTACCCAACACTAAAGCCGACTTCCCACTCTTCAGACAATAGACAATAGAGAACAACAAGAAATGGCAAGAACAAAAATAGTTTCACTGATTGACGACCACTTACGCAAAACTCAACTTAGCAGCGGAGACAAATTCGTACTTGACACAGTGGGACAAACTAGGAAATTTCTCAAAGAAAATAATAATATATTAATTTTAAATTCGGACAAGGGTGGGAAAACAGTGGCAATAAATAAAAATGATTATGAGTTGAAAATGAAAAGTATTCTTAGGGACATGTGCACTTATAGACGACTGAAAAGGGATCCTACATATAAGTTACAAAACAAAAACAATACACTAGTGGACAGTTTATTCAACATGAATTTAATAAGCCTTATTGACAAAAACAAATTGACGAACAGAACAGCAATGGCACCAAGACTATATGGACTCCCGAAAATACACAAAGAAAACACGCCACTACGACCAATATGATCTTCGAAGAAGAAGTTGACAATACCCTAAAAACTGAACTCATTTGATCGACAAATACAATTTACTATGGAAAAAGAAGAAGACAATAAACTCCCATACCTCGACTCGATAATTCATAGACAAGGAAGCCTGCTTAAATTGAATTGGTACCAGAAGCCAATGTCATCTGGAAGACTCATAAATTTTCATTCCAAACACCATAGACGAACAATAATCAACACAGCGACAAATTTTATAAATAGGGTATTCAATATAAGTGACTCATCATTTCACATAGACAATGAACGTAAAATCAAAAACATTCTACGATTAAATGACTTCCCAAAACAAACCATCGACGATCTAATAAGACATACTAAGATGAAAAAACATAAAAAAAAACAAAGAGAAGGAGGAAAAAATTTACAAACCGCTGACGTATATACGAGGATTTTCTGAAAGGTTCAAAAATGCTGACGTTTATAACAAAGACAACTTTCAATTGGCTCTCAAAACAAATATTACCGTTAATAAGTTATTCAGTAAAACTAAATCTAAGATTAAAAAAGAAGACAAGTCTAATGTAGTTTATAGGATACCATGTAATGGCGACAAGTCCAACATATGTCAAAAGGTATATGTTGGTACTACCAAGACGAAACTAAAAACCAGACTTTCTTCACACAAATCGGACCAAAAAGCAACTGACAAGCCAATAGAGCAAAAAACAGCTCTTGCGGCCCACTGTACTCTGGCAGGCTATACGCCAAACTTCAAAGACGTAAAAATGTTAGCAGAGGAGAGAAATTATAAGCGAAGATTTACTCTTGAAGTATTGAACATTATTGACGTTCCCACTGAGAAGAGAATGAATTACAAAACAGACACAGAGAATTGCGCGAAAGCTTATCGACATATAATACAAAAATACAGCCGACAATGAGAGACTTTTAGTTGACAACAATTTGTGCAGACAACAGGACGACGCCTATTAAGTTTTAACGTAATTATTATTGAATTTTTCGTGATGTTGATAGTGAATATTTGTTATAAATTGTATATATCTTTGTTTAGTGTTTATCCCCTGATGATGGTTGACGAAGGCAACCGAAATATTGGGTAAATAAAATATAAATAAATAATAAACAACACCACCAGTTTTTTCATGGCCTCAAACTGAACCAATCAATAAGAAAATGTAACTTCATCAAATATCAAAATACAACTGGTTCCGAATATTTTACTAGGAATATGGACTATATCTGTGGGTATATCAATTTCAACCATCTCCAAATTTAAACTAAGTCTGGGTAAAATAATACTATGTTCAGAGTTTGAATAAATTCCTAACTCCCTTCGAGAGTTATCCTGTACACCCGCCAGTCAGATAGACAAACAGACGTACGTGGAAGGGATTTTAGACATAAGTCTCTCCTATAATGTGTTACACTTTTTTCTATCCCAAGTGACATATACGCTCATACTCTGTTGATACGGACAAATATTTGTGTGCTTTATATGATTGTAAGAAAATTGTTTCAATGTTTGTGCCTACTTAAATTAAACTATTGACTACGTATAAATTGATGCCAAAATATAATATGATAATAATTCGGTGAATAAATTCCATCAGCTATGTAGAATCTGGAATCGACAATTTGGTGTAAATATACCTCTGAACGTAGTTGCGCAAAATAATGTGATTTTTCAAAATTTGTGATTCCTTACACCGCGTACGAAGTAGCGGGTATTTGTAGTAGAGTTGCGTGATTGAGTGACTGACTCACTGATCACTCTCCACACCAAACGGCCAGAGCTAGAATCATGAAATTTGGCGTGTACATTTCTCTTACAGTGAAGAGGTGTGATAAGACGAGATTTTTCGATATTCGCACTTTTAAGGTAAAACGGGGTAAAATGGGATAAAAATGGTACCACCGCTATGACCAAACGGTTGGGTCTAGAATTTTGAAATTTGGTATGGACTTTCCTCTTGTACCATGAAGACATCCCAAATTTCGTACTTTTGGGGGGTCAAATGGGACAAAAGGGACAAATGGTACCAACAACACGGCTGAAGCTAGAATCATGAAATTTGGTATGTACATTTCTCTTACAGCGAAGAGATCAGATTCGAAGGGGAAGAATTCGTATAAAAAGGGCACCAATCAAACGGATGGAGCTGGAATCATAAAATTCGATGTGTACATCCCACAAAATGCTTAGAAACGCAAAATGAACGAATTTTTCAAAGCTTAAACGGGGAAAAGGGGATAAAAAAGGTACCAACAACACGGATGACGCTACAATAATGAAATTCGGTGTGTATATTCGTTTTACAGCGCAGATCACTGATAAGAAGGAATTTTTCGAAATTTTTTACTTTTAAGGGATTAAATGGGATAGAAATTGAACCACAGCCCAGACCAAACGATTGGGCAAGAATCTTGAAACTCGTAACGGCCATTACTTTTACAGCACGAATGCGACCAAGAAAATATTTTTCAAAATTCGTACTTTTTGTGAGTGAAATTGTGTAAAAAGGGATAAAAATTGGTACCAATCAAATAGACGGAGCTGGAATCATGAAATTCGGCGTGTACATCCCTCAAAATGCTTAGAAACGCAAAATAAATGAATTTTTCGAAATTCGTACTTTTAAAGGGCAGACGGGGAAAATGGGATAAAAAAGGTACCAACAACACGGCTGATGCTACAATCATGAAATTCGGTGCGTATATTCGTCTTACGGCGTAGATGAGTGACAACAAAGAATTTTCCGAAATTTGTACTTTTAAGGGATTAAATGGGGTAAAAATAATATCACCGCTCTGATCAAACGACTGAGCCTAAAAACTTGAAATTTGCAACGGACATTATTCTTATAGCACGAATGCTACCAAGAAAATATGTTTGCCAAATTCGTACTTTTTGGGGTTGAAATTGAGTAAAAAGGGATAAAAATGATACCAATCAAACAGACTGGGCAGAGACCAAAATATTGCACTAGAATCGTGAAGTTCTATGCGAACATAGCACCGTCGAAATAAAAAATAAATAAAAAACTATATAAAAAGTGTTTGAGTTCAAATGTAATTTTTTGATATTCGGCCTATATTTAAATAATAAAATAAAAAATGTTTGTTCTATTTATAAGTTCGGATTTCAAGTTACGGACCGGTATCGAAGTTATATGTAAAGGATTTAATTTTACAAAGGGCGTGGCAAAGCAAAAAATTGCAACTGATTTCGACTATCTGTATGGAAGTTATATCAGTTTTATTTTGACAAAAGCTTATGCCAATTTGTGTGGGAGGTACCAGAAGGGGTGTGAAAATATCGCCTATATTCAGGTGTGTGCAGCATATATGAAAAGATCAAATTTCACAGTATTCCGATCATTCGTATAGAAGTTATAGAAGGTTTAATTTTATGTATGCAAAGGTGATTTGTGTGGGAGGAACAAAAGAGGCGCGGAAAAATCTTCCATATTTCGTACGTTCAAAGTGATTATAAATAAAAACTATATGAAATATCAAAATACAACTGGTTCCGAATACTTTACTTTTGGGGTACCATAAGAGGTATAGAGATATTAGTTAAATAAATTGTGATGTTTTTTATTATAATTTTGAAATAATAATAATTTTGTCTTTCGGGTTCACATTAGAATGTATATCAAAAAATTAATTCGGTGTATAAATTTCTTCGGCTATACAGAATCTGGAGAATTTTGCTTGATTATACCTCTGAATACGTAGCAGCGCAACATAAAGTGAGCGCTTACAAGCAATTTTGTGAGCGTTTACAAGCGATTTACCCTGAAAGGGATATTCATACACCGCGTACGAAGTAGCGTGTATTTGCTAGTCATATATATTTGGATTAAGTACTAGTGAAGACTACAATTTAAAGCAGTGGAGACTTTCTTATTCTTATTTTCGTTGCCTCTGTACTAAATTTAATGATATTTATGTTTTGTTTACATTTGGTTCTCACAAAGTTTTGCTTCACGCATAGGCGTAAGAAGGGGATTAAATTTATCAATGCCAAAATTAGGTTGTTCTCACAAAGATTTATTGTACAACTTGGGATTTAATTCTACGTATGTGAAGACTTTTCAGAGAAAAATATTGATGCATTAAATATTAGTAGGGCTGTTTTTCTTTTAGCTGGGATAGAAATTTCTATGGAGAATTTTAGCCATCGCGGCTAAGTTATGACTGGATAATTTTCCAGTTTTAATTGGTTCTAGAATGCTTAACTCTAGAAAATGCTATGTTTACATTTCAAAATATTTAGTTCCATTAAATTTACTTTACACCATTCATGAAAACAATCAAGATTGCTCCAACGGATCTTTAAAGGACCGAAATATTTTTACATCATCAGCATACATGAGAATATTAGAATGTCGAATTACAGATGGAAGGTCATTAATAAATAGCGTAAATAAGACAGGGCCAAGATGACTACCTTGTGGTACACCGGAAGACACCTCAATTTCCCTTGAAATAGCATTTCCGAATTTTACCCTTTGAATTCGACCACATAAATAACATTGTAACCATGATAATAGTGAGTTACTAAAGCCCATAAAATCTAATTTTCTCAAGAGAAGGTTATGATTAACTTTATCAAAGGCCTTGGTAAAATCTGTTTAAATGGTATCCATTTGCATTCGGTTTCTAAATCCCTCATTTACAACCGTAGTAAGCTCCAAAACATTCGTTATGGTTGATCGGGATCTACAAAATCCGTGTTGGCAACAGGACAACAATGACGAAACTTGATGAGGTAGCATGTCAGTTATAATTTTCTCCAAAAGCTTTGGAATAGCGCTAAGATTATATATGATTTTTTCCAAAGAGGTGGTAAATAACAGAGAGGATACGAAAGAACATCAGCACAATATTTTAGTATGTTAGTGGGGATTCCATCAGGACCAGGATTAAATGTGCTCTTTAATGACTTCAAATTTTCCAAGACTGTACACCTACTTATATTTTAAACATCTACTAGTGAAGATTCAACAATGTTGTATGGATAAGAACTTGACTGATCAAATATTTTATTAGAATAAGTCTTGAAAGAGCAAATATGTTACTATTTGATATATACCTTCATCAGCAACAATTGAGCCAAATTTCAAAGATTTTGGAAAAGTACGTAATCGACGTTTGGAATTTACAAATTTATAAAAAGATTTAGGATTACTTTTCAGTTGGGTTTTCATAGATATTATGTATTTATTGTATGCTCTTCTGTTCTCAGTATTGTAGTTAGATCTTGCGATGAAATATTTAGAAAAGTCAGTAGAAGAAGTGTTTTTTTGTATCTTTTAAATAATTTGTATTTCTTATTCTTCGACCTTGCCAATTGATTAGTGTTCCATGGTGGGCCAATATTATCACGTTTTAATATTTTGGGAACTGATTTATAAATACATTGATGTAACGCACTGTATAAATTATCTATCACAACGTCTAAAGCGTTGGACGAGAGAATATCATTCCAATTAATAGATAAAAGTGAGTTGAGTTTAGTGTAATCTGTTTTAGAAAAACAGTATTCTTTTTTACTTCTAATACATTTTGAAGTGTTAGTACAAGAGTTTGAAGGAATCATAATTTTTAAATCAATTGTAGGATGATAGCGATCTTCAGGGTGTGTCACCGGATTAGACGAGTTCAGCGAAATTTCCGACGGCTGGCTAACAAAAATTAAATCTTAAAGTTTACCACATTATTGACTTTAGACAGTCCATAATCTAACAATGATTCAATGCATTCGTTAACACAGTTGTTTGCAACAACAGGCACTAGAACATTCGAGTCGAATAACTGATTCCATGTGATTACAGGTAGGTTAAAATCACCAAGAACAATTAGAATATCACGTGAAGTAAATTAAAATTAAGGAGAAAATGAGTTTTTTCGCTCTCCTGAAAAGTTGTGTTTTTGTTCATAGCCACTTTTGAATATAAGCCCTCGATATGCTTTGTAGGGTCCCAGTTCGATATTTCAAGGCGTTACAAACGGAATGACAAAGTTAGTATACCCCCATCCTGGAGGTGGAGGATATAAAAACGTTTTGTTTCATATGTCGCAACTTTTGTTCCAGAGATAATCGAGAAGAAAATAAAATTTTTGGGGTGTCAAGATTTGATAGATGGAATGACAATTTCGTGTGGATTTTTCTCATTGATGGTGGGGGAGATCAGGTGCATTTTTGGGAAAAATAAGATTTTGATGAAATCTGGGACGTACATTCTACTAGTGGTTGCGGGTAATATAGCATTTACCGCAGCTCAAAGTAGTACGTGGTTTGAGTCGTTTACAGTCGTTCAAAATTGGTGTTCTTTGGCGTTTTGTGAAGAGATGGCTTCCTAACGATATCTTATGTTTGGATCGCGTCATCAGATCATAACGAAATGGTATCATCTGAAAGGTTTTCACTTCCACTTTCCGAATTTTCAGAAAGTCCTTGTCGTTCAAGGACTCCAAAAATTAAAAATAATCTTAATCCTTGAATATACTGAAAATCAAATCTTTAATTTTTCTTAATTTTATTCTCTACAAAATATGAAAAATGATGAGGATTTTTGTATCCTGTAAATGTATGTGTTTGACAAAAAATGATAAATCGGAAAGAACATATGTATGGGGGTATATTGAAACATGGAACATTTGGGATCAACATTTGTATATATAGAAATAAATGTATATCTAAATCTGAACCGATCTTACACACTTTCACCATAAATGTTTTAGTTAGATTATTAGATATTGTGCCAATTTTAAAGAAAATCGGGTACAGTATGTGGTTTCTAGAGCAGAAAATGTCAAATCGGGAGCGACATTTGTATGGGGGCTATATATAAATCTGAACCGATCTTACCCACTTTCAGAACAGATATTTCTAGTTAGATTATAAGATGTATTGCCAAATTAAAAGAAAAATATGTGGTTTTTAGAGTGGAAAGTCAAATCGGGAGCGACATTTGTATGGAGGCTATATCTAAATCTGAATCGATCCAGACCGCTTTTGCCACAGGTGTTTCTAGTTAGACTACAAGGGGTTAAGCCAAATTTGAAGAATATCGGGTACAATATGTGGTTTTTAGAGCGGAAAATGTCAAATCGGGAGCGACATTTGTATGGGGGCTATATCTAAATCTGAACCGATCTCACCCACTTTTCGCATAGGTGTTTCTAGTTGTATTATAAGATGTGCCAAATTTAAAGAAAATCGGATACAATATGTGGTTTCTAGAGCGGAAAAAGTCAAATCGGGAGCGACATTTGTATGGGGGCTATATCTAAATCTGAACCGATTTGCCTCAAATTCAATAGCGCTCGTCCTTGATCCACAAAACTTAGTTGTGCCAATTTTTGTTAAGATCGGACTATAATTGCGACCTGTAATTTGATTAAAACAATAGATGGACAGACGGGCAGACAGACTGACATTGCTAAATCGACTCAGAATCTAAGTCGATCGGTATAATTATCAATGGTATATCATCTGAATTATTTTAATACATAGGTACTTACATGTTAATACTTATTCTTTAATTAATTAAAAAAAAATAATTAACTAGTTTTACAGTTTTACTTCGAAAATCCTAAAAGTTTTTACGGTTATTGAAATGTGGTATTGTGCCATTCGCTTTAAATAAAAAATAAGTTTTTGTAATTTTGAGATTAAGCCTTTAGAACCATTTATATCAAAAATGAGACCAGTCAATAAAGTAACAGCGCTAATAAAAACTGAAAATATTTTGTTTCAGTTCACTTCAATTGAAAACTTTTTGAATAATTACTTCAATAACAATATTTTCTTAAATTATTTGTACTACCTTGTTGCTTATTACTGCTACATAACGTCGTTTCATGGAGTCGACTAGTATTTTGTACCTTTTTCACCAAACAAAAATACCGCATGAAACCAAAAAAATCAAACATCGTTATTGCTTTTCAGTATTGCTAGAGAGACCTCATTTTAGTCATCACACTTCAAATTTTTGATTATATTGAGATGCGGTGTCTGCCCGAACCATTCCAGAACATCGATATTATTGACTTCAAACCAACTTTTTGCGAGTCGGCTGGTTGGTTTTCATAATAATTGACCTGCTAGAAGGCCCATTTCATTTATTTCAACATCACAATACAATACATTTAAGGGGCATTCCATATTTTTCATACGTAACCATAATATTATGCAGTATTTTAATGTACTGGGCAGAGTCCATAGTAGTTTTGGGTCAATGTATTGACCCAACTCCATAATATGAAAAACACGCCCAAGCCAATTTTACAGTTTTGGTACTATACCTAGGGAAGTATTCCGTGTTCTGTGGACGTCATGCAAACAGTCGAGAGACTGTCCCACCATACAAAACAATTTTTGATTCAACTGACCATAAAACGTGCACCCACTTTTTGGATGGCTATTGCAGGTGTGTTTTTTCGAATTGTAATTTTTTTGTGACATGTCTTTTCTCGGACTTCTGGCTTACAGATTATGTTTTCTTAGTAATCCAAGAACATTTTAAATTCTGAAAGATGGACATTCATTGATTTTTAATTCGGTGACTGGCGTAATTGGGTTTTCTGCACTATACGTTATTATTCGGCGAGTGGTTGCAGGTGATATAAATGGATTTTGTTTCACGTGTCTTCTTACAATATCTAAAAAATTAAATGAAATTATCAGATAAGAAAATATGGGTTATTCACATACTTTGCTATTCGCATGATGTTATTTGAACGTAATAAATCAAATGTTCTTTGATCTATCAATTAAATTAATAATTGTTATCAATGTTCGCTGTCAATCGTCAATTCTTCTCTTTATCAGGGCTGTAGAGTTATAGTCAGAGTCTGGGAATTTTGCTAGAGTCGGAGAGTTGGAGTCGAAAAAAATTATCGGCTGGGACTCCGAATAAATGTTTCTTACGCTATAAATAAATAAAATTGATTGCCTGGCAGAAAACAAATTGTTTTGAGTAAGGAAATAATTTAGAAATATTAAAGTATGCGTCCGTGTTAAAATAAAGGGTGATTTTTAAAAGCTAAAGGAAAGTTTTTCAAAAAAAAAAAACACATAAAATTCAGAAAAATGCATGAAATCTTTATTTGAATCGATAGTACGGTACATATAATTTAATGTTTGAAGATTATTTCATGCAAATGTTGACCTTGGCTGCGCCTCAAATGGTCCATCCGCTTAGTCCAATTTTGGCATTTCCACGTTTTTGAGTAACAGAGGCCCAATTGCTGCGAACGGCGACGAATCGATTATTGATGGTCATCATTAACACTGGCCGATACAGCTGCGATATTTTCTTCAGTTCGCACTCTACGTAAGCGTGTTGGTGGTTTAATGTCCAACAATGTAAATTTGGTGCGAAATTTAGTCACAATAGCCCGAATAGCCGCTTCAGTGGGTCGATTAAACTGATCATAAAATGGAAGCGCGCGATGAACGTTCTTAACAGAGCACGCATTTTGATAATAAAATTCAATAATTTGCAAGCGTTGTTCGTTTGTAAAACGATTCATGGTTAAATTATAGACCAAACTGAAGATGTTTGGCAGTGAAACAAAACACGAAACGTGCGTCAGCTGTTTAAACCAGTGTTGCCAAAAAGATAATAGCTCAAAAATCACCCTTTATAAAATTGTTCTTCACTTAAAATCGATTAAGGGGAGGCAAAAGTTGTCCGCACCGATTATATGATAGTGTGGTGTAGGGTACGGTTATTGAAAATATGTACCACTATATCTAGCTTTTGTGAATATCCGGAGTCGGAGGAGGTGTCGGGGTTGGAGTCGAGCAATTTTACCTCAACTCCAAAGCTCTTCTATTTATTGTACGTTAGGCTGGATCTCGGTCCATACAAATGGAAAAACAATTTCCAGTCACCCCACGAAAATAAAGTTTGGATTGTTTAACGATGATTTGCAAAGTATTTCGCTGCTAGATCAAGCCGTCTGAAAATACCCCTAAAAATCATGTTTTTCATTGTAATTTTTTTGTGCTGTTTTTTTTTTCATTTTTTTCTGAAATAATAGACCATTGAAAGCATTTTAAATATAAATTTGGATTCTTGTCTTGGAGTAACCTTTGCTTAAGGTGTTGCCTTAATGATGAAAATCGGAAGTAAATTGACGCCGCAGCGCTCATTTTTGTAAAAAGAGTTTGAAATTGTTGGCTCTGAAAATCCATCTCCTGTATTAAATTATTTTACAAACATTCATTTTTCATATTATATTTATCATTTAGGTATCATTCGAGAGGTATTGATTCCTTCCATTCAGACTAAAGTAAAGGCGGCCTTCGGACGGGGTTAAAAATGTTCTCCTCAGGGGTATGTCCAAAAACGGCTACGCAGACTAAATTTTTTATGCGTAGCGATTTTTTAAATTAATTTTTCATTTCTTTTCATTGCACCACTTTGTTTTCTAATATCTCCGGTTGTTAAAGGGTTAACTACCCCTAAAGGGGGCTCAAATTTTGGTACATGATCTTGTTTACATGTGTGTGGTGTAAAATACGTATCGCCATATCAGTACTATTTCCAGATAATAAGCTCTTTTGTAGAAGGTAAGACTAAACTTCTTCTCCGTGAAGTTGATTGGAATTCCCTCTGTAGTTGTAGCCACTATGCAGATATTGACGCTGTTGTGGATAAATTTTATCAAATTCTTAGGGACTTCCTGTCACAATCTGTACCGAAAATTCGAGTTGGGCAATCTGAAAGACTACCTTGGTCTTCTCATAAATTGTCCAGAATGAAAAATTCGAGAAGTAGGCTTTTTAAGAAGTTTAAGAAATCTGGATTGAATTCCGATTATGTAAGATACTCTATTGCTAGGTCGAGATATAACGTCGAATCTCAGAGATGTTATAGACTATACTTGGTGAAGAATGATTTCCGAAATAACCCTAGAGCTTTTTACGATTTTGTTAATTTGAAACGTAAATACACATCTAAACCAACTAGGATTAGAATGGATGGCATGGAATATTGTGAGGACCAGGATATTGCTGATTGTTTTGCGAATTTTTTTTGCGACCACATATTCAAATAGATCTTATCGATCCGACAGCACTTACCCCTATGATATTCCTGCTTTGAATCAATTAGAAATACCAATTATTGACTTGTCCTTGCTCTTGTCAAGTTTGAATGATCTAGAATCAACACCCCGATGGTGTGCCAAGTATAATTTTATAATTCTGTGCTAGTGGTTTGGCTATTCCTCTGACGTTATTGTTTAATACTTCGATGAGATTTGGATATTTCCCCCTCGGCTTGGAGGCAGTCGTTCATTGATCCCCTACATAAATCTGGCAGTCTAATAGACGTTTCGAATTATAGAGGGATAGCTAAATTAAGTGCTATCCCTAAGCATTTTGAGAAACTGGTGACTAATGTTGTTTCTCACAGCGTTTCTTCTATTTTGAGTCCCAGCCAACATTGGTTTCGTAAAGGCTTATCGACCACGTCGAATTTGACTCAGTTTACCTCACACGTTATTGATGGGTTTGTTCTGGGTAATCAGACTGACGTCATTTACATGGATTTTAGCAGGGCGTTTGATAAAGTCAATCACGAGCTTTTGTTATATAAATTAGATAGAATTGGTTTTAGCTGTAATTTTTTGAAATGGATATCTTCTTATCTGAATAATCGTTCGCAGATTTCAAATTCGGAAATTCTTGTTCTAGGCCAATTCTGGTTTCATCGGGAGTTCCCCAAGGTAGTCATCTTGGGCCTATACTATTTTTATTATTCATAAATGATCTCCCGGAGTCTATTATAAACTCTAGGATTTTGATGTATGCGGATGATGTGAAAATATTTTTGTCTTATAAACAGCTAGAATATTCTCATTATTTGCAGGACGACTTAGATAATTTTGTATGTTGGTGTGACATAAACTGCATGGAACTTAATTTACGGAAATGCAAGCATATGCGTTTCTTTAGATCGAATTCGAAATTTGTCAGATATGATCTTATTGGAGCTGCGTTAGAGACAGTTGATTCTTTTGTAGATCTTGGTATTCTGATGGATTCGAAACTTGATTTCAACAATCATATAATGGCCATGGTTAGCAGGGCGTATGGTGTTCTTGGCTTTATTAAACGTTGGGCTAAAGAATTTTCTGATCCCTATGTGACGAAACAGTTATTTACTTCGCTCGTTAGGCCTATTTTGGAATATGGATATTATATTCAAATAGATCTTATCGATCCGACAGCACTTACCCCTATGATATTCCTGCTTTGAATCAATTAGAAATACCAATTATTGACTTGCCCTTGGTCTTGTCAAGTTTGAATGATCTAGAATCAACACCCCGATGGGGTGCCAAGTATAATTTTAAAATTCTGTGCTAGTGGTTTGGCTATTCCTCTGACGTTATTGTTTAATACTTCGTTGAGACTTGGATATTTCCTTCGGCTTGGAGGCAGTCGTTCATTGATTCCCTATATAAATCTGGTGACTAATGTTGTGTCTCACAGCGTTTCTTCTATTTTGAGTCCCAGCCAACATGGGTTTCGTAAAGGCTTATCGACCACGTCGAATTTGACTCAGTTTACCTCACACGTTATTGATGGGTTTGTTCTGGGTAATCAGACTGACGTCATTTATATGGATTTTAGCAGGGCGTTTGATAAAGTCAATCACGAGCTTTTGTTATATAAATTAGATAGAATTGGTTTTAGCTGTAATTTTTTGAAATGAATATCTTCTTATCTGAATAATCGTTCGCAGATTTCAAATTCGGAAATTCTTGTTCTAGGCCAATTCTGGTTTCATCGGGAGTTCCCCAAGGTAGTCATCTTGGGCCTATACTATTTTTATTATTCATAAATGATCTCCCGGAGTCTATTATAAACTCTAGGATTTTGATGTATGCGGATGATGTGAAAATATTTTTGTCTTATAAACAGCTAGAATATTCTCATTATTTGCAGGACGACTTAGATAATTTTGTATGTTGGTGTGACATAAACTGCATGGAACTTAATTTACGGAAATGCAAGCATATGCGTTTCTTTAGATCGAATCCGAAATTTGTCAGATATGATCTTAGTGGAGCTGAGTTAGAGACAGTTGATTCTTTTGTAGATCTTGGTATTCTGATGGATTTGAAACTTGATTTCAACAATCATATAATGGCCATGGTTAGCAGGGCGTATGGTGTTCTTGGCTTTATTAAACGTTGGGCTAAAGAATTTTCTGATCCCTATGTGACGAAACAGTTATTTACTTCGCTCGTTAGGCCTATTTTGGAATATGGTTCTGTAGTATGGGATCCTCAGTATGGCATCTATATTGACAGAATTGAGTCAGTTCAGAAGCAATTTTTATTGTTTTCATTGAGACACTTACATTGGAATAGTGATTTTGTTCTTCCCCCCTATTCTAGTAGATTGAAGTTGATTGACTTGCCCTCCTTAAAAAGTAGACGAATTATGCTGAACACCGTGATGGTATTTAAGGTTATGAATGGTGATGTCTCATCTGAATATCTTAATTCTAGGATTAAGTTTAACGTGCCATTTAGACCAACTAGATACTATCAGTTTCTTCATATTGATATTTAGCGTACGAATTATGCTTCTGCGCAGCCCATTCGTAGAATGTGTATTGATTTTAATTCATTGTACCATATCATAGATTTTGGTGTTGGAATCGATACAATAAAGTCAAGGATTCTCTCGTACTTGAATGTTTACTGTTCTGTTTTAGTATGTATTGCTTCTATGTCAAATGTTAGCATTAACCTTTAATGTAATTTGTTTTTGTTTTGTTTTTGCCGGCTGAAGATATTTAATCTGTAGCCGGTATTCCACCCTCTACTGCTTGTCCGCCACAGTTCGGACTGTGGTGTGTACGTTGTCCCTACGTCATGTGGACGAGGCCCTCTCGGTCGGAAGGGGCGGGAGTTAGAGGCGTTGGGACCGTTCGAAAAAAAAAAACATGTAAATACCCTCCACCATGGATTGCATTCCACAGAGGCTGTCGATTTTCGTAGAAGTGCAGTAATATTGCAGGAAAATATATATTTTTTTAATATAGCCAAAGCAAAACAAATACAAATATTGAAAAAAATAATTTTATAAATAAATATATTTTTATTATTTCAAACCACGCTTATAAGACAAGGCTACAAATACATTTACACTAAATAAATATTGGTAGTGGGTGCTACAGTTTCTATTTTAATTCCAAAAGTACAGATTTTGAAAATCCATTATCTCACGTACATAATGCAAAATAACTTACCTGCATGATTTAGCCATTTTTAATGTAAAAGTACAAATTTGGATTTGTTATTTTGCGTGTCTATGCAGTCAGAGGAATGTATACACCAAATTCCATAGCTGCGGCCATTTGGTTGGTACCATTTTTTCCCCTTTTTCGAATTTTACCCCCTCAGTAGTACGACTATCTAAAATCTCTTTATTATACGTTTCTACGCTATTAGAGGGATGTACACACTGAATTTCATCATTCTAGCTGTATTCGTTTAGTTGGTACTATTTTTATCCCTCTGTACCCATAACATCCCTTGAATGTACGAATGTGGAAAAAACTTTTTATTTTTCGTATCTACGCAGTCAGAGGAATGTATACTCCGAATTTCATAACCCCAACTGCGGTCATTTGTCTGGTACTAATTTTATTCCCTTT
The DNA here is from genome assembly GCA_947397865.1 of Polietes domitor. Lineage (NCBI taxonomy): Eukaryota > Metazoa > Arthropoda > Insecta > Diptera > Muscidae > Polietes > Polietes domitor. The sequence goes on along the minus strand of OX377619.1, from coordinate 114,543,701 downwards.
TTTCCATTTGAACCCCAAAAAGTACGAATTTCGAAAAATTCTTCAATTTTACGTGTCTATGTAATCAGAGGAGTGTTCATTATTCTTGGTGCAGCCGTTTGGTTGGTACCATTTTTATCCCTCTATTCCCATTTTATCCCTTAATAGTTCGAATTTGGAAAAAATAATTTCATATTATGTATATATCTACTCAATTAGAGGAATGTACACACCGAATTTCGTGTTTCTAGCTGTTGTCGTTCGATAGGTACCATTTGTATCCCTTTTTGCCCCATTTCACCCTCTACTAAAAAAATCACTCTATGGGCACGTTTTGGTTATAGGGGGAATGCGCATAACCAATATCAAAAACGTACAAGCAGACATATTGAAAAATATGCTTAAATACTCTAAAATATTAGGGGTTGTTATGGGTTTTTTCAGACCTTGTGAGGGAAAAATTTTTCCCTTTGGGCCGATTTCAATCCCAACCGATCTACGACTATAAGACGTATTTATGCAAATTTTGGACCTCCTAGTTCCTTTCGTTTAGATGCTAGCGTGATTTCAACAGACGGACGGACATGGCTAGATCGTCTTAGAATTTAATGACGATCAAGAATATATATATACTTTATAAGGTCTCACATCGATATTTCAAGGTTTTACGGAATGACAAAGTTAATATGGAGGGTATAAAAATCGTAAATATTCAATTTTCCTCGCTCGGATCGAGAAAAATCTATATTATTTTAAAAGTATTGCGATATTGTATGACCTCACAACTGCACGGGAACCCATGGGTTCATTTAAAATGCCTTACGCGCAACATTATTTACCAGACATGAAGATACCAGTACTATGTATAGTTGTATTTTATCCCATTTCAAGACTGTCTTTCGGAACATTTCTACAACTTACGGTTTCTGCTCCAAAAGTTTATCAAATGAATCTTTCCAAGCATCATCGGGTAACGTGTCTTCATTAGTGAAATTGAAGTCAGTCATGGTTACGTATACATTCTTTACGAAATAAACACAAAAAATAAAAACACAGCACCAAATATATTTTTCAATTTGCCTCGCAACAAATTATTTAGTCCATTACGTCAAAAATCGGTTTTGAGCTTCAAAATACGATTTTTTGCAATCGATTTTTATTATTAAGGAAGTTTACACGCAGAAAAAAAACTTATGAAAAAATACGTAATTCAACTTAAATCTTTTTTATATAGAGTTGACAGAAGTCATACAAGTAAATGCTAAATTTCCCTCGTACATGTGTAAATAACACATGTGCTTCTTTTGTATAAATAACTAAGTTTACTTGGTAGGTGTTCAGTGCTTATGTACCTTAAAATATTCAACCATGTTATTTTTCCCAATTTAGAAATTTGTAGCATTTTCACAAGTTTCTTAGTTGAAATTAATTAGTTAGTTGGATAATGGTGTAAGTTTGAATATGTAAGTTGCCAATTTCAAGAATTTTGTAGCAGATACTTGCAAAACTACGTATATGAGCAAAGGTTTCTATAAATTTGTCAAATTGAATTTCGACGATTAGAATTACAAGAAACCCAAAAGCAGCAGAACAGAAGAAACAACAGACGAAGAAGTAAGTATGGTGAAATTAAAATTAATTAAAAAGTTTCTTTCGTCATTATTAATTTAATCCTTTTATTGACAGTTCACATACTGCAGGGGTGCCCGTGGTTGTGCTTCAGCAACATACAAACAATATGTGGGTAATGACAACAGCTCATCCACGGCAATATTGATCAACAAAATACTGTTGTTTGAGAACGATATACAAAAGAAACCAGAAACCTATATTGTTGCTGTTAACTCATCGCAACAGACAGCAGCTACAACAACAGCATCATCAGCCTCAGCTGTACCAGCACCAACGACAACAGCAACCCCATCAAAAACAACAGAAGCGTCAAAGGAAAAAAGCCATAATATCATATGAGGAAGAACAAAATGCTAAAAAAATTAAGTCATCATCGTTTTTATTTGGGCGGGAAATAGAAAATCTATAAAAAGATTTAGGTCTTTAATATTATTAAATTTAGTTAAAAAACATTCCAAATTAGATAAATGAAACCTGGCGTTGGATTACTTATGTTCTATCAATTTGTACATTTATTTCTTTATTTTGAAATACATACATGCAAGGTAATTTTACACAAGTTTTATTGTATAACTGACAGTAGTTTTTTTGGTACCAAATTACCCAAGTGTTCTATATGAGCTGCCAAAGAACTTTTAAAGTTGTATTTCACCTAAGAAACTTAGGTAAATTGTACGATTTTCTTGTATGATTTCTCACATTTTTTCTTTGCGTGTACACTTTCAAGTGATTTACACGTTAAAATTACCGCGCCGATTTGAAAAGTACCGATGTCGATACAATCAATTACAAAGAGCACACACACGATACGTTTTTGTTTCAACCAAATATCTTTGTAGTAACTAATTATTGGAGTTTGACCGATTAATCGGATTTGGACAAATACCAGTAATCGGCCACAAATCGTCCTTCGACAAGAAAAGCCCGATTAGCCGAAGTCGAACATTTATGCTTATGAATAAATAAAATTCGATTATATTATTTTTACAATTTGCTAATCATTTTGATAATAAATAACCTCCGTGTGAGTTATCGACGTCGGTAACTATCGATAACTATTTTTTTTTCGCAAATAATAGGGTGACACAGAGAAGGACAAAATCGTAAAAAGTACCATTTTTATCAACTGCCACAGACGGAAAAAAGTTACCGACAACATAAATTGAAATATATCGAATGAATTGTAGCCAAAACCAGGGTAAATGAAATCGTCCTTCGAACAAAGTAAGTAAGTTTTGATATGTTACATCTACCAAAAATAAACTTTTGGTTGGACAAACTTTGAAAAAACGTGTCCGAACACTGGAGGGCAGTAACTAAATTCCAGTGTCAACCAAATACTGATTTTGGATAAGTGTTATACAACAAAATGTTCGTTTTGACCTCCTCTACAATACTGCAGAAGATCTTTTTCAGAGGATTCTCCGTTTGGTCCTGACACTGGTATTTAGTTACTGCCCTACTGTGTCCGGGCAGAGTTTTCCATTATTCGTGTTTTGCATTATTTTGGTGTAATACACCAAAATTTTCGTATTGGTCTCATCTACAATACTGCAGAAGATCTTTTTCAGAGGATTCTCCATCCTGTGTCCGGGCAGAGTTTTCTATTATTTGTTCAAAAAAGGTAAGTATGATACACCAAAATGTTTGTATTGACCTCCTCAGCAATAATGCAATACTAATACTGGAATTTAGATACTGCCCTCCAGTGTTCGGACACGTTTTTTCAAAGTTTGTCCAACCAAAAGTCTATTTCGGGTAGTTGTAACATATCAAAATTATCGCACTGTTTTCCTCTACAATACCTTATACTTTGTTCAATGTTAAAATTTCAACATATCAAGAGATGATATATTTCATCGTTTAATTTTACACATCTGATGTTTAAATTTATACATAAAAGGTTTAATTCATAATTTAATTTCGTGTTTATAAAGGTAGGCAACTAGTTGCCAACTAGTTGCCTACCTTTATGGCAGCGAAATTACACTAAACTTTTTTAGTGAACTTTTTTCATTGGTGACAGTTGATAAAAACGATACTTTTTACTATTTTGTCCTTCTCTAGCTTACAATTAAGATACTTGATAAGTTGGCAACGTTGGTACACATTGGTTTTTCGTAAATGGATTAACAGGAAAAATCTGGCAACACAGCTAAGAGAGTAGTAAGCTACTTTCTTGTTAAGCGAGTAAATTCCATAAAAAAATTACCGACATCGGTAACTTCACGATTTTCGACTGTAAGATGGTGACACAGAAAAATCAAAAAAGCATTCACATTCAGGAGGTGAAAATAGAATAAAATATTTTCTGGCGGCGAGTCGATAGCCGCAGCGATTAGCGGTGGTGGTTTTTCTTCTACCCATATGAAATACATGTGAAAACGACCACCGCCAGCGTGTAGCATTGTGTTTGTACTCTTCAGGCCACTATAAGATGTCCAAAACCGATTTTTTTATCGAAAACGTACAATCTTTAATTTAAAACTAAACGTGCTTTTTTGTTTTCAACATTTTTTTATCACTTCAATATGGTTGTTTCCAAAAGGTGTAAAATATGTACTGTAATAGAGCCGGAGAACATGCCGATATCTGGCGAATATTTCGGTAAACGTATACCCGAAATAATTTGGAAAATATCTGGACTTGAGGTGTGTATCCATTCAGTCATTATATTCAATCTCGTACAATTGCCATTAATTTCATATCAACAGTTGCATTCCCCCAAGTTGGTTGATGTCCTCATTTGTCAACAATGTGCAATTTTACTAGTTCATACAGAAAGTGTCGTCAGTAAGCTCCGTAAGTGCATGTTACGACTAACTAAACCTGCAAACGTATCTACGAAAACGAAGACTCCGTCAAAGGCAGTGAAAACGATAGATTCAACAACACCAAAAAAGAAAAATGAAACTTTGAAGGAAGTTGGTCAGAAAAAAACAGATGGAGACGTTGGATTTAAAAAGTTTAGAGACACAAATGCAACTTTAGATGAGAGCGTATTGAATGGTGCTGAATCGACACCAGGTAAGAAGAACGCGAAACGAAAATTGGATGACTCACAGAGAGAAGGAGATGGTACTGGCCCTACACCAAATATGGCGACTGCTCTGCGACATCTCCAACAAGTGCAATCCTCTAACGGCGCTTGTAACTCCTTTACTGAATTGGAAGCAGGTGTGGGTAATGAAAAAAAACGAATAAAGATCAATTCAACATCTGCCAACGAAATAAGTCCGACGACTGAAGAAGAAACAGACGTGAATGCTATGCGTGATGAGCACAGCTTAAAAACAGATAAAACGAAGGAGGTCGATTGTGTCCTATGTGGAAAGAAATACAATAACAAGAGCTCATTGCGCGAACACATAGAGACAAGTCATATGGGGGAGAAGCTCAAAGAATGTCCGAATTGCTCCATGGAATTCAGATCGTCTCAAAAATATGATTCGCATGTATTCGGCGAAAAATGCAAGGGCACTTTACACCCATGTCAATTTGACAACTGCAACAGACGGTTTAAAAATATATACAAAATGGAAAAACATATGAGAGAAAAGCACTTATCACTGAATGATATCGAAGTAGAGTAATGAAAAGACCCTGGCTAACATTTCAGGAATGTTTTGCACACCACATTCTATAAATGTTGTCTGGCATAAATCTACTTTAAGTGCAATTCTCAGAATTGTTTCAAATTTCATACCATAGAACTTTTTAATCTGAACACAACAAAAAAATTTTGGCGTTACGGTCCACTTTCAGAGATCGGGGCCTTCAAAGTTCGGATATATAAATTGAGCTATAGTCATCATTCCTGAACTGATCGGGTCGAAATATATATCGTTGGAAAGCTTATTGAATTTACTATAAGATAGCCATCGTATACATAGACTTTTAGTCAAGACTTCCAGCTTTCTTTTAAGGTAGTTTGCAGCTCTTTAAGCCTTGTGGAACCGAAGATATTCAAGTTCAAAATTGTCTTATCGATTTCTTCATCAATTGCGAACCAACAATATTCTGGCTTTGTTGTTCTATTTCAGTGTTTTTTGTAATTTACAAAATATAAATTAAAAAAATGAAAATTTTTATAAATATATATATTGGCAGTGATGTCTTAATCTAACGCCATAACCCCTCAATGGTATTGGAGTGTTGACCGGTTACAGGATGGGCGAAAGAAATAGAATGGTTCACTTTGAAGTGAACATAACCCTCCTCCGATAAAGTGTCATATGCCTGCAAATTTATAAAAACTGCGTGCCCTCGGTGGTACTTCCGATTTCCAACTTTGGACTCGTCTATTTCCACCTCCTTCCCCGGTCCTCCAAGAAGTATTATGTTCTGGAATGTACTATAGATAACAACTTCTCTGCAGAAGTTGGTCCAGTTCACCCCAGACTGCAAAACCACAATTTTGCACTCCGCCATTTTAATGTTAAGTGCAATGTTATTACACCACATAAAAGCGAACGCCAGAATTTGATATGTGGACAAATGCGAATTTACAAAAAATGTCCCTTTGTGAAAAGGCGCTCTATATCCACAAACTGCTGCTTTCTTTCCTGGTTTTGAAGTCTTTACATTTAAACCCCACTCAACCAAATGATGTACAGCATTTTCAGGCACTGGACCTTCTAATTTACAATTTAGTAACGTAAATAGCTCATTAATTCTTTGAATTTCCATTTTTTGCCCCCTTCACTTTTATTTGTTGAATAGAATGTATTCAATTTCGTGGTTCTACGAAATTAAGTAAAACGGTAAATATCTATGTACCCATATTTTAAAAAATTATCTTTGCACGTAGTTGCCATATGTATTACATAAACTCCTAAAAACGCCAACATTTTTACAATTATTGCAGACTTTCCACAAAATATTATTTTGAAGTTTGAATATCTCCTGTTCCAGGTGGGTTACGATTCCGTAACCCAATTTGAAAGAAAGCTTAAAGTGTAGGCTATAAACTGATATAAATCATCACATACCTCAATAACGATCACATTGATCACATAATGTCGGGTTTACCAAAAAGCGGGTTAAAAATTCAAATTCCGAAAGGATCATATATATCCGAAATTTCAAGGCCCCGATCTCGGAAAGTGGACCGTAGCGCCATTTTTTGTAATTTTTAACGCTCTACAAGTCTGTATTTTTTACCATCGCCATTAAACTAGATTTGTTCCGAACCATGTTGTGAAGATGTTCGCTGTTTTAATTTCTTAGCGATTTTAAATAAAGACGTACATAAATATAATAAATTATATTCGTTTTTTAATAAATAAAGCTTTTTACATGTAGATTAGACTGGTTCGTTTGTATGGGAGATAAAAAGTTGCCAAAATGTAAATTCTTTACGAATTCATATTGAATATCTGGCTTCTATGGCTTTGCTTTCGACTGCCTATGCTCAAGCGAAAGTAAAAAGAATGCGGATTTTTCGTCTAAAAATCCATTAAAAATATGAAAAATTCTACAGAAACAATATTTGACATATTTTACATGTATATCCCTTTAAAGCCTATAATTCCACATAAACTAACATAAAATAATTATTCAAGAAACTGCTTAATTTAGATGCCACATTTTAGTTTCACTTTGTTGTCTGTGAAAATTTGTTTTGTTAGTTTATATTTTCATGAAGTTTATAAGATTTTTTCTTATACATTTACTACTTACACTACTATTACTCTAACACTAGATTTACCATTATGATTGTTTTATATTATTTGTTTATATATTCTACCCCAAGTTTCTTTAAAATATGTTCATGTTTAGACGAAGGAATTGCATAAATTAAAGACGTTCTTAAATTAGTTTTTAAAGTTGTATGAATTATTCTTTGACGCATACGCTAGAAACGTATATCACGAAGAAATACTTAGTTGGATTTAAAAGGATTGGATTTTATAGTCAAGCCCGGAAAAGGACAGGGCAGCTTAACATTTTATCAGGCCAGTGATCCGAAACATTATTTGCTTCCAAAAGTGCTCCAAAACCGAAAATGAAGTAATGTATTGTTTTTTTTTTGTTTGTAATCAGTTAAAGATTTTTTTTCGCAGATTTTGAAGCTTATAAGTTGTACAAGTGTGACTACTTTTTTTAAACATTGTAGTGCGGTGTTACTATTCATTTAACTAAAATACACAATGCCACTTCGTCTAAAAATAACGATTCTAAAAATATTTTATTTCATAATGTTAATCTGCGCTGCAAGAGCGGTCTTCTGCTCTAATGGTCTGTTAATAGCTTTATGGTCAGATTTGTGAGATTATATTCTAGACTTTAATTTTGTCTTAGTAGTACCAACATATACCTTCTGGCATACGTTGGTTTTGTCCCCATTACATTTGATTTTGTAGACCACATTAGATTTTTCCCCATTCTCTAATTTTGTCTTCGTCCTACTAAATAAGTGGTTAACAGTATTGTCAGTCTTAAATGCTAAGTTATATTTATGTTTGTCATACAAATTTGAATGTTTAAGTCTTTCTGAGAAACCAGGAGTACATGTCATAGATTTGTATATTTTCTGTGTCCTGTCATTCTCGATAACAATAGGCGAGACAATTTTGACAATGTAGAGATACTGACAGAGAAGAGAAATTATAATAGAATTTACACTCTTGAGATGTTACATATTATTGACGTTCCTACCAACAAAAGACTCAACTACAAAACTGACACAGATAAATGCGCCAAAATCCATCGTTACACAGTAGACAAATACAGACGATCAAAACTGTCATCAGTAGACGAAAACACGCAAAACCGCTCGGACTGCAGATAATATTATATATATAGATGTAATTATCCATAAATTTGTTTAACTTTTTGAGAAAATTTGTAATGTAAAATGTGTAATTCTTTTTTGTGTATAGACACCCCTGAAGATGATTGAAGATTTCAATCGAAATGTTGAGAACAAATAAATTATCAAAAACAACACATGTTTTTCAAATAAAGCCTACAGCCGAACAAAGCAAAAAGAAAATTAAAAACAACATAGACACACCATACACACACAACATAACACACGGAAGGCACACCGCACAAGTCAACATGACTATTTACAACACCATAAAACAAAAGTACAACAAAAATACACAAAACATCACAACACAATATTCGAAAGGTAACAAACAAACAGCTAAATTAAAAACATCCACAACTTTTCTTATAAAATGCAAAAAGATTGGTATAATACCGAATTTTATAAACGACACAACAAAAAGCATACACAACATTTTCAAAATTAATAAGCAGATATATAGGGTGTTTTTTATTGGGGTATAGAACTTTAAGTTGGCATCACTGTTTTTAACTGGCGGCAATTTTGTCAGCTGTCAAGTGATTAATATTTAGTTTGGTTTGCCATTTCATCATGAACAGGTTGACAAAAGAACAACGCTTGCAAATCGTGCAAATTTATTTTGAAAGTAATGGTTCAGTTCGCGAAGCAAGCTCCGTCCATTTTATGGTCGACATAATCGTCCATCAGAGCAATTAATTCGATGAGCGCATAATTTCGCGGAATGGACCTGTCAATTGGCCACCAAGATCGTGTGATTTGACACCATTGGATTATTTTCTTTGGGGATATGTGAAGTCGCTCGTCTACGCCAACAAACCAGAAACGTTAGGGGACTTGGAAGCCAACTTTCGTGGCGTGGTTGAAAATTGGACCTGTAGAATTTGCTATATTCGAGCCAGCCGCTGCGGCCACATGCCCGAAATCATATTTAAACAATAATGGCATAAAATTATCCTTCCAATAAAGCCAAATTGATGGACATTAAAACGATTTTCATGTGTTTTATTTCAATTCGAAGTTCTATACCTCAATAAAAAACACCCTTTACAATGTTCACAACAAAATTTTAAACCTCTTAATACAACACAAACATAAACAAATGCGTGCAAATCGAGAGACATTGCACAGAACGAAGAAGCATTTATCTGAACTTTTAGACGAAACGGACATGACACTATTTATGGAGAGCGAGTACTTGTTATATGAGAGTTACACACAACAAAATAAAACAACTCACATTAGAAAATTACAAACGTTAAAACAAAAACACAACATTGAGATGAACGTACATAACAACAACGATGGTTTGTAAACAAAACAAATAAAAGCATACCAACTAGGATTTGGGGTTTCCCGGACTTTTTTCAGGTATGCCCAATATGGTTTAAAATATCAACATTTAACAACTGGTGTGTTTTTTTCACTACTATCATATTACAAATTAAAAACGAATATTATTGTCAAAATATTTACAATTTATTTTTCATTTTACAAATATTTTACTCTACAGCTTTTCAAGGTTATATTCGGAACATACAAATTTATATTGAGAAATGTAAATTCATATTAGGAACATATAAATGCATAATGGGTAATGTAAATTTATAATAGGAACATGATAATTCATAATGAGAAATATACATTCATAATGAGAATTGTTAATTTATATTGAGAACAATTAATTCATAATAAGAACATACCATTTCATAATGAAATATACAAGTTTGTAATCAGAAAATCCAAATTCAATTCATATTCAGAAAATATGAATTCATAATGAGAAAATATAAAATCATATTGAGAAAATGTAAATTTATAATGAGATCATTGATAAAATATGTGTTTCTACGAAAATATCCATAGAAAAACGTACATACATAGCTTCGATTATAAATTTTACAGTTCCTGATTATGAATTTAAATTTTATGAATATATATGAATAAGAATTTGTATTTTCTCATTATCAATTTGGATTTTCTCATTTTGTATTTATATATCTCATTATCAATTTGTATGTTCTTATTATGATTTTATATTTCTCAATATGAATTTACATTTCACATTACGAATTTACAGTGCTGATTGTGAATTATCATGCTCTTATTATAAATTTACATTTCTCGTCATGAACTTACATATTCTGATTATAAATTACATTTTCTCATTATAAACTTGAAAAGATGTAGACTAATCGTCAGAATTGGACATTTATATCGCAGGTTGAAGTGACTGACACCTACTCTAGATTCAAAATTGAAAACGATTAAGGAAACAAATAACTCATATGACGGAGAATGTTATGATACATTTAATTTAGAATATTCATTCTGTCTGGAGACAAAAATATTTTATAGAAACAGGGGGGATATTCTAAACTGTAAAAATAATAGAAACATAAAAAATTAATATTAATTAATAAATTCATAAAAAATAATAATATTGAAATAGTCCAGTCATTAATTCTTACAAATGGCCATTGAAATACACCGTAATATATATTATATTCCTATAAGATTTCTCTTGAAAATTTCCAGGCGAACAATTTTTATTGTATTCCTATTTTTATACCATTTCTTTCTGGCTACATATGTAAAGTAAATTGTTCTCGAAGAATAAGTTCACCTCGATTCTTCTAGAAAAACAAGAAAATTTACATTATGTAAGCCATAGTATTGTCGGCATGATATTTTTATTTCACAATAAAGATCCTGCAAATAGCCTCACAAAAAGTTTTTATTCCCCTAGCTGGGTTTCGCATAAAATTTCTATTTAGCGAATTTAAAAGGTTTTGTTTGTAGTAATATAATATACAGTAATGTAAATACATACATATATGAATTTGAAATACATCTACAAATTCCAATTTGTATAGTAACATTAAATTATTGATCAACATAATAAATAAATTATTTTTTTAATATTTCCCGTATTCCCGGGAAATTGAAAATTTTTTCCCGGGAATTCCCGGAAAAATTTGGACGATTCGGGAATTCCCGGACCCCAAACCCTAATACCAACAAATACCCAATGGTTCCCTGCAGTTTTAAAAGTAGTGCCTGGAAACTTCTAACTGACTATATCACTACTTATACTACTCACTAGGTACCTTTGCACCCACTGGTTCAGTGTAAAATAGTATATCGAGTCGTTTTGAAATTGAATTCGTTATCGAAGTAACTTAATTGAAATCACGTACTACTTCACTAACCCAAAGTAATGCAGATGTGGATCAATTAGACAGTTTAAAGATTACTTGCCGCCGATGAAATAGCTCATCTGGTCCCCTTAGTTATTTGTTGCATCTAAAGTAATGCAACGTAGGTCGATATGAAGTTGTTGACAAAAAAATCAAATAAAAAGCATATACAATTATGTATCACTGGTTACTTTACAATAGATATGTTATGCACTAAGTAATCGCAGGATACTTTACTGTGCACTGGTAATGCAAAAGGTGCGTCTGACTTTGATTTGACTAATGATGCCTAATCTGCCTATATGAAAAGCAAAAAAAAAAGCTGGAATGTCAAAAAAAAAATCCGTTATTTTCAGAAAACACAGAGGCAGATTTGCTTATTTTGTTTTGTGTTGGGTCAGTCGTGACGAATAACTCCGAAAGTGAAGTAGTCCAGCGTGCAAATAAAAATTACTATTAATTGATATTTAATTTTATTAAAAGAAAGACGGAGTAAAAAGTGAAAAAGCAAAATTGATTGTATTATTGAAAAGGTAACATAAAAATGAGTAGTATTATATTACAGATTATTATATTCACTTATTTTCAGATTAAAGCTATGTCATCACTACTTCATCCAGCTGGCGTGGGAAAAAATCTCAAGTATATTTTAAGTACAGCTGTAATCCTAGAATACAACATCGATGGCGTCCAGGGGAAGAAAAGTTTGAAAAACTTTAATCAATTTTACAGTGATCTTTTAGGTGCGGTATGAAAATCATAAACTATGTTAATATTATTGAAATTTTATATTTCCTTATACAGAATCCATACCCATAACAAGCAAAAATGCAGGACCGGCAGAAGAGCAATTGAGAAAAGCAATCCAGTTGCAGAAAAAGCGTCACTTTAAGAACGTATCTGTTAATAAGGGAAGGAATAAGGAGAATACGTCGTAAGATACAATAGATATATAAGATAATTTTATTTTTTATTGTTTTGTGGACTGCGTCAACTTTTATGTTTATTATCATTATAAAATACAAGACTCGTGTCTCTCATAGACGACCACTTACAAAAAACAAGACTAAGCACAAGGGATAAAATGACACTTGAAAGATGTTTAAAAGAAAATAATGACATTTTAATACTTAGTGCTGACAAAGGGGGAAAGACAGTTGCAATGGAAAAAGAGGATTACCAACGTAAAATGAGGACAATATTACAAGATATGTGTACAATAGAAGACTAAAGAAGGACCCAACATCGAGCTTACAAAATAAAAATAATACATTAATTGACAAGATGTTTAATGCAAAAATTATTAACGAAAAGGAGAAAAATAGATTGACGACGTAGATAGCAACGGCTCCAAGGATTTACGGACTACCAAAAATACACAAGGAAGGAACACCGCTTCGACCGATATGCTCATCGATTAACGCCCCAGCAAATGAATTATGCAGGTACTTGATGGAGATACTCAAAAACTTAACGAAGGATTATGGATACAATGTAAAGGACGCAAAGGATTTTAAATCGAGGATTACGAATACACATATTGACGAAGACGAAATATTAATCTCATTTGACGTGGTTTCACTATTTCCAAGTATACCAGTAAATTTTGCAATAGCAACAATAGAAAATAAGTGGGACGTCATTAAGGAATACACTAAAATACCCAAAGACCTATTCATAGAACTATTGACTTTTTGTATAAAGGACACACGTTATTTTAAATATGAGGACAAAATTTACGAGCAACGTAGAGGAATGCCGATGGGGTCACCAGCATCGCCAATAATTGCAGACGTTGTGTTGGAAGTATTACTTGACCATTCAATAGAGAAGATGACTACAAAACCCCGAATCTTGACGAAATACGTAGACGACATATTTGCAATCCTAAAGAAAAATAACGTGGAAGAAACATTGCAAATATTAAATTCATTCAATAGACAAATTCAATTCACCATGGAGAAAGAACAGGACGAAAAACTACCATATTTGGACGCGGTAGTAATAAGACAAGGAAATCGGCTAAAATTAGATTGGTACCAAAAACCGACATCATAATGACGATTAATCAATTTCACATCTAAGCACACCAGACGAATTATTATCAACACCGCGACCAATTTTATAAACAGGGTCTTAGATATAAGCGATGAAGAATTCCATAATGCTAATTTAAGTAAAATCAGAAAAATTTTAAAGAAAAATGACTTTCCAAGAAAAACTATAGAGGACTTAGTAAGACGTAGGAATAAAAAGATAACAATAGGCGAGAATGACAGGACACAGAAAATATACAAATCTATGACATATACTCCTGGTTTCTCAGAAAGACTTAAACATTCAAATTTGTATAACAAATTTGAGGAAATTCCGGTGGATTGTCCATGGCTCCGGAAATGAAAATGGTTTTCGTTTCCCGATTTGCTCCGGATACGACCGTGGAAGAGTTAAATTGTTTCATTAAGTCAAAAATTGAGGGTGACTTCCGTATAAAGACGTTTAAACTGAAGTCATCCTTTGCCCAAAGTCGGGCATCGTTTAAAATTGTTGTGTCGAGGGAAATTTTCGACAAGCAAATTGTCCCCTCATTCTGGCCATCTAGGGCTTTTGTCAAAGAGTTTGTGGATAGGGTTGACAATCTGGCGCGTCTCCCATCAATGTCAGCCACTACTCCAAAAAACTAAGCAGCTCTTTTAGTGTTGGGTATCAGAATGTTAGAGGCCTAAATACAAAGTTAAATCGTCTATTTGTTTATAGTTTCGATTTTGACTTCTCGGCTCTAGCTTTTTCTGAGACCTGGTTGAAAGATTCAATTTTGGACTCCGAGGTTTTATGTGGGAAATATGTTGTCTTCAGGAAGGATCGAATAGGGAGAATAGGTGGCGGTGTTCTTATCGCGGTTGCTAATGCATTCTCATCTGAACGCTTTATTCTGCAAGGGTTTGATGACATTGAATTTATTGCAAGTTGTTTGTTACATGCTCTTACATTCCTCCATCATCCGAGTTATGTGTTTACGAGAGTCATTTGACTGCAATTGGTATGGTTGTCTCCAGGGCGAGTGATTTAGACCATACTATGATTTTAGGAGATTTTAATTTACCCTCTGTATCTTGGCTTACCTTGCCAGATGCTGAGGATTTAACACCGTTGACGTCAACTTTTGATAGGGATGATTGGCCCTCGCAAATAGTTAGACTTTTAACTGATCTTAACTTGTCCCAGATAAATTATGTGGGAAATGTAAACGCTAGGCTACTAGACTTAGTATTTGTCTATGATCCCCATTACTTCGAAATCAGTAGAGTTCCTCCCATATCACTCCCGGAGGACAACTATCATCCTACCTTGAATATATCGATGTTGTACTCTGGTGAATCTTCTCCCTCTAGTTCGCAAGATAATCGAACCTTTTTCTGTTTCAATAGAACCAATTTCGAAAAGCTTAATTCACTTATTCAGGATGTTGACTGGAATTCTGTTTGTAGCTGTCGTCACTATACTGATCTTGACATTGTCGTAGATAGATTTTATCACATTTTGAATGACTTTTTGTCACAATCAGTACCGAAAACTCGTGTTGGGCACTCTAGAAGACTACCTTGGCTTTCACGTTAAGAGGACCGGTTTGAATTCAGATTATGTCAAATATTCCGTTGCTAGGTCCAAATATAGCATTGAGAGGTGTTATAGGATCTACTTGGAAAAACCCCTCCATAAGTCTGGCAATCTAATTGATGTTTAAAACTATAGAGGGATCGCTAAGTTGAGTGCTATTCCGAAGCTATTTGAGAAATTGGTTACTGAGGTTGTATCTCATAGAGTTTCTTCTATATTGAGTCCATATCAACTTGGATTTCGTAAGGGCTTTTCTACTGTGACAAATTTGATTCAGTTTACTTCTCACGTTATTGATGAATTTGTTCAGGGTAATCAGACTGATGTCATCTATACAGATTTTAGTAAGGCATTTGATAAAGTGAACCACGAACTTTTGTTATATAAATTAGATCGTATAGGTTTTAGCTCTAACTTCTTGAAGTGGATATCTTCGTATCTTTCAAATCGCTCTCAGATTGTAAAATCTGGTAATTCTTATTAACCCACTTGGCGCCACCGTCCTTTTAAAAGAACACCAAAAGAACATCTGGCAAATGAGAGAAAGCACCGTTATGCACGTGCATTTCTCTGAATATTTTTTTATATTATTATTGTTTATGCTTTGTTGTGAGTTTCGCAGCTCGAAAGTGTCAGTGTTGAATACAGTTCCGCGTGTTTTAATTGTTTTTTGAGTGCTTTGCGACAAGTGATTTTTTTTAATAGTGCGAAATGGAAAAAAACAGGTAGGTAAATCATTTGCATCCAGTTAAGATATTTTTTGTTTAAAAATTAATATGAGTAACAACTGAGTTAACTCAACAAATAACGGGAAAGCGTCTGTAATGCTGTATTGCAGCGCAAAGTGCACTGTTCTTTTAAAAGGACAGTGGCAAAATATACTACCTACTTTTATAATTTTCATTACATATTATTTATGTGTTTTTGCAGCAAGTCAAACCGAAAGGCATTAAAGCTTAACGAAATTTTGGAAGAACTTGATGAATGGAGTGGTGATGAGGTTTTTGGAACCATTTACATCGCACCCCCTGACAACGCTAACGCTAATGTAACAGATGAAGACAGTGGCGACGAGGATAATGTGGGCCTCAACAATTTGCCAGGCGGTCAGCTACGTGCAGAGGCAGAAATTAGGAATTTTGATATAAATGACTACGAGAGCGATGACGATAGTGACGATAATATTCCTTTAGCGAGCCTAGTCAAGCGCAAAAGGGTGGCAGAGCCAAGGCCAACTAAAAAAAATGTGTCAATAAGTGGCAGCAATCGGATATGGTTCCTAGCCTACCACCATCGGGCTGTACTGAACGTCTATTAGAGGGAAAAAAATGGTATTTTCCGCTCATCTCTCATTATGGACATGGCTGAACAAAATAGCTGGAAATATGGTCCAGAAGAGTGATTGCTATGGGATTACTGGAATCTTTTAAAACACCCTTAAAGAAGGGTACAAGCAAGTCCAGCGCCAACCTTCATATGTACTCGCGCTTTGATGGACAAGGACACCTAGTTCAACACAAGGAACAGCAAACTCGTTGCACCTATTGCCATAAGAAGGCCAACTTTTTTTGCAACAAATGTGATGTCACCTTACATCCAAAGGAGTGCTTCTTGGCGTATCACACTCCAACTTAAAAAAAAAATCACTTTTCCATTTACATTTATGTATATATTTCACTTTACAAATCCTCTATTGTTATATTATTGAGAAAAAACAGCAATTTAGTTATGTTCCTATAAAGTCGAACTACAAATGAAAAAAAATAATTTAAGTAGTGTATTTAGCCTCTGTCCTTTTAAAAGGACACCCGATTCCGGGAAAACTATAGATTTAAGAGATAAAAGTTATATTATAAAAAATGCTTAGAAACCCATGAATATTAAAGTTTCGGAATAAAAATTTAAGTTTTCAAAAAAAAAAAAATTGCGGCGCCAAGTGGGTTAAAGACCAATTCTGATTCCATCAGGTGTTCCTCAGGGTAGTCATCTAGGGCCGGTTCTTTTCTTATCTATATATATAAAAGAGTTGCGTTACTGACTGACTGACTGACTGACTGACTGACTGACTGACTGACTGACTGACTTATCATTGACCAGCCCCCAGACCAAACGGCTGAAGCCAGGGCCATGAAATTTTCAGGGTAGTTCCCAAATATGACGTAGACGTCGACTAAGAAAGGGTTTTACGAAATTCGTACTTTTAGGGGATAAAATGGCCCAAAAAGGGATAAACATCGAACCTTCGTCCTGACTAAACGGCAGTAGCTATAAACATGAAATTCGGTGAGTTCCTTGCAATGACCATGCAGAAGAGTTACAAATAGGGATTTTTCGAAATTTGTACTTTTAAGGGACGAGCGGGACAAAAAGGGATAAAAATGGTACCAACTAAAGTATTACAGCTAGAAACGTGAATTTTGGTATGTAAATTCCTCTGACCACATAGTAAAGAAGTAAAATTGGATTTTTCGAAATTTGTACTTTTAAGGGACGAGCGGGACAAAAAGGGATAAAAATGGTACCAACTAAAGTATTACAGCTAGAAACGTGAAATTTGGTATGTAAATTCCTCTGACCATATAGAAACGAAATAAAATTGGATTTTTCGAAATTTGTACTTTTAAGGGACGAGCGGGACAAAAAGGGATAAAAATGGTACCAACTAAAGTATTACAGCTAGAAACGTGAAATTTGGTATGTAAATTCCTCTGACCATACAGAAACGAGGTAAAATTGGATTTTTCGAAATTTGTACTTTTAAGGGACGAGCGGGACAAAAAGGGATAAAAATGGTACCAACTAAATTATTACAGCTAGAAACGTGAAATTTGGTATGTAAATTCCTCTGACCATATAGAAACGAAATAAAATTGGATTTTTCGAAATTTGTACTTTTAAGGAACGAGCGGGACAAAAAGGGATAAAAATGGTACCAACTAAAGTATTACAGCTAGAAACGTGAAATTTGGTATGTAAATTCCTCTGACCATATAGAAACGAAGTAAAATTGGATTTTTCGAAATTTGTACTTTTAAGGGACGAGCGGGACAAAAAGGGATAAAAATGGTACCAACTAAAGTATTACAGATAGAAACATGAAATTTGGTATGTAAATTCCTCTGACCATATAGAAACGAAGTAAAATTAGATTTTTCGAAATTTGTACTTTTAAGGGACGAGCGGGACAAAAAGGGATAAAAATGGTACCAACTAAAGTATTACAGATAGAAACATGAAATTTGGTATGTAAATTCCTCTGACCATATAGAAACGAAGTAAAATTAGATTTTTCGAAATTTGTACTTTTAAGGGACGAGCGGGACAAAAAGGGATAAAAATGGTACCAACTAAAGTATTACAGCTAGAAACGTGAAATTTGGTATGTAAATTCCTCTGACCATATAGAAACGAAGTAAAATTAGATTTTTCGAAATTTGTACTTTTAAGGGGCGAGCGGGACAAAAAGGGATAAAAATGGTAACAACTAAAGTATTACAGCTAGAATCGTGAAATTTGGTATGTAAATTCCTCTGACCATATAGAAACGAAGTAAAATTAGATTTTTCGAAATTTGTACTTTTAAGGGACGAGCGGGACAAAAAGGGATAAAAATGGTACCAACTAAAGTATTACAGCTAGAAACGTGAAATTTGGTATGTAAATTCCTCTGACCATATAGAAACGAAGTAAAATTGGATTTTTCGAAATTTGTAGTATTAAAGGGATAAAAATGTTACCAACTAAAGTATTACAGCTAGAATCGTGAAATTTGGTATGTAAATTCCTCTAACCATATAGAAACGAAGTAAAATTGGATTTTTCGAAATTTTAATTTTTTTAAGGGACGAGCGGGGCAAAAAGGGATAAAAATGGTACCAACTAAAGTATTACAGCTAGAATCGTGAAATTTGGTATGTAAATTCCTCTGACCATATAGAAACGAAGTAAAATTTGATTTTTCGAAATTTGTACTTTTAAGGGACGAGCGGGACAAAAAGGGATAAAAATGGTACCAACTAAAGTATTACAGCTAGAAACGTGAAATTTGGTATGTAAATTCCTCTGACCATATAGAAACGAAGTAAAATTGGATTTTTCGAAATTTGTATTTTTAGGGGGCGAGCGAGACAAAAATGGATAAAAATGGTACCAACTAATGTACTACAACTAGAATCGTGAAATTTGGTATGTAAATTCCTCTGACCATATTGAAACGAAGTATAATTGGATTTTTCGAAATTTGTACTTTTTAGGGGGTAGGCGGGACAAAAAGGGTTCCAATTTAAGAATTGCAGCTATAGTCGGGAAATTTGGAGTGTAAACTGTGTGTAAAGCGCAATCTAAATGGATTTTTTGAAATTTTCTTATAGGGGGTGAGCAACAAGGGATAAAAGTAGTACCAACTAAAGTATTGGAGCTATAGTCGTGAAATGTGGTGTGTAAGTTCCACTGACAACGAGAA
This sequence comes from Polietes domitor, assembly GCA_947397865.1. Taxonomy (NCBI): domain Eukaryota; kingdom Metazoa; phylum Arthropoda; class Insecta; order Diptera; family Muscidae; genus Polietes; species Polietes domitor. The sequence goes on along the minus strand of OX377619.1, from coordinate 114,523,996 downwards.
GCGCAAATCTAAACGATTTTTTTAAAATTTTGTACATATAAACAATGAGCGGGATAAAAATAGTACCAACTAAAATATTTTAGCTATAGTCGTGAAATTTTGCGTTTAAATTTCTCTGACAACGTAGACTTGAAACATAAATGGATTTCTCGAAATTTGTACTTTTAAATTGCGAGCGGGACAAAAAGGGATAAAAATGGTACCAACTTTAGTATTACAGCTAGAATCGTGATATTTGGTGTGTAAATTCCTCTGACCATATAGAAGCGCAGTAGTTTGATTTTTCAAAATTTGTACTTTTAATGGGTGCGCGGGACGAAAAGGGATAAAAATGCTGTACAATCATTTAATTAAGTAAGCACGGCACATAAATGGATACTTCAAAATTTGTACTTAAATGGGGGGATACGGGACAACAAGGAATAAATGTGTTACAAAAAAGTACATATTTTTAGGGGAAGCAAAAACACAAGTTACCTACAGTAATTTTTTAAAATGTGAACATTTTGGGAAAGAAGTGCAAAAAGTTATAAACTGGCTGGCTGAATCTAGAAACATGAGATCGAGGATATAAATGGTTGTAATATTTTGTTCAAAACTTGGTAGAAAATTATACATACGAAGTAGTTCAGCTAAAATAGTGCATATCGACAAGCACATTCCTTTGACTGTGTGTGAGTGGTAGCTAATAGGAGGTTTCCAAATTACTATTTTAGATTTATCTATATTCACCAAAAGAAAATTAAATAAATACTATCCAAAAACAAAGACGGATAAAATTAACAATTAACTGGCTTTTTCGCGTGCGAAGCAGCGGGTACTGCTAGTTATTCATAAATGACCTTCCGGGGTCTATCATTAATTCTCGACTTCTAATGTATGCAGATGATGTAAAAATATTTTTTTCTTATATTTGGCCAGAATTTTCGAATCCATTGCAGGATGACTTAGATAGTTTTGGACGCTGGTGTGACATGAATTGTATGGAACTCAACCTAAGGAAATGCAGACACATGCGTTTCTTTAGATCGAATCCAAGATTTGTCAGATATAATATTAGAGGAACTGAGCTAGAGTTAGTGGATTCTTTTGTAGACCTTGGTATTCTAATGGATTCCAAACTGAATTTCAACAATCGTATTATTACTATGGTTAACAAAGCATATGGTGTTCTGGGCTTCATTAAGCGATGGGCTAAGGAGTTCTCCGATCCTTACGTAACGAAGCAGCTATTTACATCACTTGTCAGACCTATTCTGGAATATGGTTCCGTAGTGTGGGATCCTCAGTATGGTATCTATATTGACAAAATTGAGTCAGTTCAGAAACAATTTTTAATATTTTCATTAAGACACTTGCATTGGAATAGTGATTTTATTCTTCCCCCTTATACTAGTAGATTGAATCTGATCGACTTGACTTCCTTGAAAAGCAGACGTGTTATGTTGAACACCGTGATGGTTTATAAGGTTATAAATGGTGATTTCTCTTCTGACTATATTATTTCTAGGATTAAGTTTAACGTACCATTTAGACCTTCTAGATACTATCAATTCTTCCATATTGACTTTCAGCGTACGAATTACGCTTCCGCAGAGCCCATTCGCAGAATGTGTATTGATTTCAATTCATTGTGTCACATCATAGATTTCGGATTAGGAGTCGATATAATAAAGTCGAGGATTTTCTCCTGCTTGGATGTTTAGTTTGTTGTGACATGTTTACTTTACTTTAATATATTTAGTTACTAACTTTAAGAATAACTTTTATTTGCATGTGATACTAATATTTTGTTTAATATTTTTGTTATGCCGGCTGTAGATATTTGATCTGTAGCCGGTGTCCAATATTGGGAACAAATAAATTATCAAAAACAACAACACCTGTTTTTCAAATAAAGCCTACAGCCGAACAAAGCAAAAAGAAGATTAAAAACAACATAGGCACACCATACACACACAACATTTTATAAAATTTTCAAAATCCATGTGCTCTTTCACACACATTTCGCCAGTAAGGAAAGGCTAAAGTCCACTCCACTTTCTATCCGAATACAATTCAATTCGGTGAAAAAGTGAAAACGGGAAGGATTTTTGTATCCTGTAAATGTATGTGTTTGACAAAAAATTTTAAATCGGAAAGGACATTTGTATGGGAGTATATTGAAATCTGGAACGAAATATAATATGTATAGTTTGGCTAAAATCGGTTAAACATTTGGGAGCGACATTTGTATGGGGGCTATATCTAAATCTGAACCGATCTAGCCCGCTTTAGCCACAGGTGTTTCTAGTTAGATTATAAGATGATGTGCCAAATTTAAAGCAAATCGGGTACAATACGTGGTTTCTAGAGCGGCAAAAGTCAAATCGGGAGCGACAGTTGTATGGGGGATATAGCCAAATCTGAACCGATCTAGCCCGCTTTAGCCACAGGTGTTTCTAGTTAGATTATAAGATGTTGTGCCAAATTTAAAGGAAATCGAGTACAATATGTGTTTTCTAGGGCGGAAAATGTCATATCGGGAGCGACATTTGAATGGGGGCTATATCTAAATCTGAACCGATTTGCCTCAAATAAAATAACGTTCGTCCTTGATCCCCAAAACGTATTTGTGCCAATTTTTGTTATGATCGGACTATAATTGTGACCTGTAATTTGATTACAACAGTAGATGGACAGACAGACGTTGCTAAATCGACTCAGAAAGTGAATCTAAGCCGACCTATAATAAACGATGGGTCTAACTCGTTTCCTTTTGGGTGTTACAAATAAATGCACAAAGACATAATACTTTCGTGGAGTGTATAAATAGTATAACATAGCTATCGACGTCAAGCATCGGATACGTAGAGAACGACCGACGCTCTTCTTGTTTCTTGCATGCAAATGTGTCTGTAATTTTTATTTGTGAGAAATTTCGGTCACCATATGTTCTTTTCTTACTTTACTGGAAAATGTGAGAAAAACTGTATCTGTAAAATATTCAGTCGAGAATTTCAACTCCGAACTGTCAAATATACTCACAATTAAAAGCATTGCGAGAATGAGCATTTAACACATTTGTAAACCAAAAGTAGGAAACAAAGGCTAAAGTCGGACGGAGCCGACTCTATGATACACTCCACTTTCTATCAGAATACAATTTAAATCGGTGAAAAAGTGAAAACGGGAAGAATTTTTGTATCCTGTAAATGTATGTATTTGACAAAAAATGTTAAATCGGAAAGGACAAATATAATAGGTATAGTTTGGCCAAAATCGGTTAAACATTTGGGAGCAACATTTGTATTTGGGCTATATCTAAATCTGAACCGATCTTACCCACTTTCGCCATAGGTTTTTTACTTGGATTATAAGCCGCCACATGTAAAGAAAATCGAGTACAATATATGGTTTCTAAAGCGGCAAAAGTCAAATCGGGAGCGACATTTGTGTGGGGGCTATATCTAAATCTGAACCGATATTACCGAATTTCTGCATAGGTGTTTCTAGTTGGATTATAAGATGTTGTGCCAAATTTAAAGAAAGTCGGGTTCAATATGTGGTTTCCAGAGCGGAAAATTTCAAATCGGACTATAATTGCGACCTATAATTTGATTACAACAATAGATGGACGGACAGACAGACATTGCTAAATCGACTCAGATAGTGATTCTTAGTCGATCGGTATTCTTATCAATGGGTCTATCTCGCTTCCTTTTGGGTGTTACAAACAAATGCACAAAGACATAATACTCTCGTGGAGTGTATAATGATTATACAAATAATGCACTAAATCTGAAAGGTATCAAGACAGCCGATATGTCTATTCTATTATCCAAATCGGTCCTTCGAAATATTTAAAAAATATAATTTGTGGGCCAGTCCCTCAAAATTATTCAGCCAGACAAAATCAATGATTAAAAAGGATATATATAAGTTCAAATGTAACGGTGACGAGTCCAACATATGCCAAAAGGTATATGATGCCACGACAAAATCAAAATTAGAAACCAGACTATCTTCTCATAAATCCGACCAAAAAGCAATAGACAAGCCAATTGAGCAAAAAAACGTACTCGAAGACGTCGAGATATTCACCCTTAATCCGGTTGTCGTCGACACAAAATGACGCCGTCTTGCGTTGATATTCAACCTTATTCCAGTTGTCGTCGTCGATTATGAGTGAACGCTAAAGTCAATGCTAATTTGGTATTCTGTAACACTGTTGGGTTGACGATGACTGTTAATCGATAATTTACACAAAACAAACGAACGGTCTCAACGCCTCTCACTCCCACCCCTTCCGACCAAGAGGGCCAAGTGCCCATAACGTAGGGACAACGTACACACCACAGTCCGAGCCATGGCGGCTACGCAGTAGAGGATGGGCACCGGCTACAGATCAAATATCAACAGCGGGTATAACAAAAATATTATTAAACAAAATATTAGTATCACATGCAAATAATGGTTATTCTTAAAGTTAATAACTAAAAATATTAAAGTAAACATATCACAACAAAACTAAACATCCAATCAGGAGAAAATCCTGGACTTTATTATATCGATTCCTAATCCGAAATCTATGATGTGACACAATGAATTGAAAACACAATGAAAATGAAACATAATTCGTACGTTAAAAATCAATATGAAGGGATTAATAATATCTAGATGGTCTAAATGGCACGTTAAACTTAATCCTAGAAATAATATAGTCAGAAGGGAAATCACCATTTATAACCTTATAAAATATCACGGTGTTCAACATAACACGCCTGCTTCTTAAGGAGCTTCAATCTACTAGTATAAGGGGAAGAACAAAATAAATATTCCAATGTAAGTGACTTAATGAAAATATTAAAAATTGGTTCTGAATTGACTCAATCCTGTCAATCACCCCGCGAATAAAATTTCCCCTTAAATTTCCAATCGCGATTTATGGTGATTTTTTCATGTTTCCTTGTAAGTAAGAAATACTTGGATTTGATAGCAAACAACGCCAAGAAAAGAAATCTATTCCCAATTTAAACTCATATTACCATCCTACGCCGATAGGGAAGTAGAAAATGGAACACATCTACTTTAGCAAATGAGGTCCAAATAAAAAACAATTTTTTATGTGGTAGAGGGCATATTTTAGAAGAAAATAGAATAAAATAAAAAAATTGGCGGCGACCCCTATTTTCCGAGTTATGGGCCCTGAATTTTCGTAGATATATTCTTCGATATCTTCCATGTTTTTAATCGGATCAGATATCGCAATACCTTTAAAACAATATATATATGTTTTTTCGATCCGATAACTTATTGCGAGCAAAATTGAATATGAATTGAATATTTACGATTTTTAAGTCGTACTTTCTGCAAAAGAGCTTATTATCTGGAAATAGTACTGATATGGCGATAAGTATTTTACACCACACACATGTATACAAGATCATGCACCAAAATTTGAGCTCTTGTGGTAAACTAGATATAAGCCTAGAAAATTCCACGTGAACAAATTCCCCTTTTATTCGCGATAAGGGTGAATATAGATACCATACTGAGGATCCCACACTACGGAACCATATTTCAGAATAGGCCTACAAGCGATATAAATCGCTGCTTCGTCACGTAAGGACTGTTTATCGATACTTTACACAAAATATTTTCATCTAGTTTTACAAAAAATAAAGCAGGTGAACATCCTGTTACAGCAGTTGTTTTGGCATAACAGCAGTGTTTCTGCAATCTAACACCACCATTCACACTGCTAAAGAGTTCGAAGTCTGCTAAAATTGGCTGCTGTTAATTGAAATACAACAAGTTAGGAAAGGCTAAAGTCGGGAGGGGCCGACTATATGATACCATCCACATTGTATCCCATTACAATTAAATTCGAGGACGATTTTTTATATGTTTCCAGCTGATATATAACGTGTTCTGCTAAATTTGATCAAAATCTATAATACATTAAGAAAAAATTTGAATCGGGAAGGACATTTGTATAAGGGTTGTATTAAAACATAAAAAGATGTGGCCCACAATCGCAATAGGTTTTTCTAGTCGAAATATAATGTATTTTGCAAAATTTTTAAAGAGCGCCGCTTAAAATATATGGATTAAAGAGCGGAAAAAGTCAAATCGGGAGCAAAATTTGTATGGGAGCTACATCTAAATCTGAACCGATTTGACCCACTTTCCTGTTAAATAGGTGGTTTGTGGAGGGGGAAAGTAAAATCGGGAGCGAAATTTGTATATTTGTATCTAAATCTGAACCGATTTGCTTCAAATTAAATAGGGTTCGTCCTTGGGCCGCAAAACTCACTTGTGATCGTTTTTGTTAGGATCGAATATAATTGCGATATGTACTTTGATTGCAAGAATAGATGGATGGACGGACGGACAGACAGACTGACATGGCTAAATCGTTTCAAAAAGGGATTCTAAGTCGATCGGTATGCTTAAAAAAGGGTCTATCTCGCTTTCTTTTGGATGTTACAAACAAAAGCACAAAGATATAATACCCTAGTGGAGGGTATAAAAAGTGTTGTTAACATGTATAACATGGTTCTGTACATATGCTTAAAGATTTTTCTATAATGCTAAAAACAGCAAACAGCTGTTTACCATCTCAGCTGATACAAATCTGCTGTCTCTTTTTCAGCAGGAAATCTGCTCTTTCTGCTTTATTTTACTGACAAATACCTTTGAGTGTACTGATAGGTGGATTACTGAAATGCAATTTTGTCGACGATGTCTGTCGGACGAATGTATCAAAATATTTCTCGATGATCCTGGTAATGAATTATGAATGGTTTCCAAACGCTCACGTAATCACACGTCATTTATCAATCCGCCATAGACCTACTAGACTTCACGAGAAAAATTGAACATTGATTGAAAATTGACTAAAATAATTAATAGAAATTTCACCTGCTTTATTTTTTGTAAAATTAGATGAAAATATTAGAGATGTGTTTTTTGTTTTGTGTAAAGTATAGATAAACAGTCCTTACGTGACGAAGCAGCGACCATATTATATTTGAACATCAGTTGTGGAAGTGGAATATGTGGGTCAATGTTTTGATATAGCCCTTATACAAATGTCCAACCCGATTTCTATACTCAGAGAGTTTGAAAGAAATTTAAAAATGCAAATTGTATTTTATTTAAAAATTAAAGTATTGTACTTTCTTTTGTATAAGTAAAAATGTCTATATAAAAAAGGTTATTCCAATACTTTTTCACAGAAACGAAGAATTTCGTCTCACCAATTGATTTTTACATAATTATTAATTTAGATGTAAATTACTTTTCAATAATTTCATTCCAACTAGGTAGTTAAGCTACGGGTTAGCATCAAGCAAATTATTTGCTTTTATTAAGAATGTTTTTAGATTTCATTATGCTATCATAGTTATTCTTATCTACACGTTTTTAAAATTACTAAAAGATTTTGTTATTAAATTTCCAAACTTATAATACACAATTAAAAGTTCATAAGATATTGCTCTAGTCAAATATCAATAAGTGGTATCGGTTAATTAAAATGAAACTTTTCCGAACAATTTAGTGTCCATTAGCGAAACTAGCATTACACAATCTTGAAATTGGCACAATATGTTCGTATTTTTCATAACCTTTGTCCGAAATTCAAGAAAGTGTCCACGATTTTTATGTAATTTTCATGATTTTACTGCAAGTTATTTTAAAAAGAACTTAAAAATTCTATATTTTATTGCTTCAGAAAGTCTAGATGGTTTTACAAAAGTATATGTTCGAAACCTCTCTTGGGGGTTTGAACCCCCAAAACCCTCCTTGCGCACGGCCCTATAGTCAGCTGATTTATGTTGAGTTGTATTTTTGTGGAAAAACATTTTTCATTTCTGATTCAAATTCTAATTCGAGTGATGAAGAAAGGAAATACAATCTAAATTGAAAAGAAAATTTGATAGGCAGGAGTCAATTTACCAGATGAAATGTGAGTGGCAAAAATTAAGAAATGTTGGTGTGTGTTTTGTTATTTCTTCAAAATGTTCCAACGTTACTTTCGTGTTAATAAATTAACATTTATGCATGTGCTGAAAGAAGGGAAGCTTCTGTATCCAAGCCACGTCATACCTCTTATCGCCAGAATTGCGAATGGACGGTGCCCTCAAAATGTATCAGATATGCTCCAGCGGTCTGAGTGTGAATTGCTTGAATATTTCGCTACTGGTAGCATTACATTCGACTGTTGGCGACAATTTTCTTCTTAACTTTTCATATTAATGTTCGACAACTCTTTAAATAAATTTTCGTATCTGTAAGTTATGTGACGTTGATATTGTGTTGACGCGACTCCGATTTTTGTCGTCGCCGTTTTTGGTGACGACTTTAACATTTTAAATTTTCGAATAGCTTTTTCACACAGCATGAGCAATCTAGTTGAAATGACATAAGGTCGATTTACAAATGGACACAAAGAAAATGGCTGGCCATGTATATACCTCTTCTGTATATACCTCTTCCTACGTATATACCTCGCTTTGATTACTAAACCCAGGTGTATGTAGATCACACAGTATACTATTAATTCGTCTTTAGTCAAATTTAAAAAGTAAAGTAAATATAACATGATGTGAAAAAATTGATCAAGATCCAATGACAAATATAGATTATACAGCGGCAATAGGATGAATCGGACGGGCATTTGGCACGGTCCCTCCCGGCCAGCACCAAACGCTGGATCATCAACAATACGTGTGGACGCCAGTCATATGTGGAATTGAGGAACCGGAAGTCAAAACTCCGTAGAGTTAAACAGGGAGTTCCCCAGGGTAGGTGATATCTACCTTTCTAGTATTCCACAACCCCATGACGGCATCGAAATCGTGACATACGCCGATGATTGCACGATTCTAGCGTACGACCCAACTACAGATGACATTTGCGAAAGGTTGAATAATTATCTCATAGATAGATGAATTACCCCAAAATCCATGGGGTCACATTCATCTTATCTGCGATAAGATGCGAAGTAGAAATAAGGTCATCAAGTCACTTGCCGGCAGTACTAGGGGCACATACAAGGAAACCTTATTAACTACATACAAACCAACTCAGCTGGTCCCAGGTCTCTTTGGACGCACCCAGGCAGGTGTCCATATTCCTGAACCTGGAGACAAACGATGCGGAGTTCGAAAAAACCGTGGCTAAATTTGGAATACGCTGGCAAATGAAGTGCAAATATGCAAACACAACGGGGACGGGAGGTGGTCCTAACCAAATACAAAAGCTTACATCAGTTGAGCAGTGTATATACGAGCTGGTTGGCATGAAGGAGCCCGTAGAGGGTGTGGAAGACTCATGTATTTTCGGTTTGCCTGGGTCTTTTGAATATCACGACAAGGAAAATCAACAGCCACCGGATGTAACATCATTTGAGGAAATCTTGGTTCAAGCCTTAAGAGAGGCACCAACCTCTTCCAATAATAAAAATTAGACCATGCTGATATCCAAATATCACGAAAAACCGACTTGATCCTGTAAAGCAACACCGCATTCGTTGAAACGCAAAACTGTAGAGACACAAGGAAAACTCACAACTGCCGACATCCTTGATAAAGAATTAAAGTCTCAAGAGATATTGTGCTGCAAACTTACTTAAATTGAAGATACCCTACAAGAAGTTTGTTATGTTAGTACGAATGCGTTCTGCTGCATCTGATACCTGGTGCGGCGAGCTCGTTGCTAACCTCATCAGTTATAATTTCACTAATAAAATCGCAATTATAGCCAATGCAAATATTATGCAGAGCGACACATACATTTAGAATTTTTACGGCTTTCTTTGGTTCGTAGTAGAGCTCCCTAGCTCTGAGCAAATTTTTAAGAACTCCATTTGTCCTTTCTATGATGTTTCGACATTTACCATGGTCATCATTAAATTTCTGTTTGATAGAGCCAGCTGCAGGAGTTCTATATGACACTAACAGCCAGGGCTCCATGGGGTATCCGCCATCACCTAAAAATGTTGATATGATATATGAGGTTAAATATGTATAGATATATATTCACCTAATAGTCACCTTGAAGATTGCATTTCTTAAGGAACTCGTACTCCACACAAAGGAATCGTGACAACCTCCATGATGTTTTCCATCAACGGATCTTATCCTCATTATACTATCACATATCTAAAACATATATTTGATTAAATCGGGAAAATATAAAATAAAGTCGGAGGCGTACGAGCGTCACATTTAAGCTAAAATGTCCTTTTCTGTTGAAGTACAAGTGCTTATTTGTCTTTGAAATCCTCCCTTCCCCTTGCGTTGGATAAATTATCCACTCGCGACAATTTTTTGATTCTAATGTAATCAAAACTTCGGAGAGTACATCGCTGAAGGTTGTCTGTGCCATTCCGACTTCATGATCTCTGCCAACTCCATTCTGATATCCACCCTCTGAAAATAACCGTAGGCAAGCACTGAGTTTAACAACTGGAGGAATCGCAAATGTTTTTTTGCAGGCGGCAGAGAGGTGTCCAGTACATTCAAGAGCTATGTAAAAGCCGCCTTGTTTACTCTTTAATGTTGAATAAATCTAAAAAACGATTTAGACAGCAAATGTATGCTGCTAAGAACACTTACTCAAACTTCGCCGAAGAGCTCGCTGTTCTATACACCCTTCTTGTTCTTCTAATAAACGAATAATTCCCATTCTAAACATTTAATTTATATTTAAAACCTTAACTTTGAAAAATAAAACGCTTTTTAATTCTTCTTCTTGTTTTTTACGTTCAATGTGCACTGATAACTTATTAATTTTGAAGTGAACAAACTGTTCCCTATTATTCACGATAACATTTTCCACTTCGCGTGAAGTGAACAAATTTGGGGAAAAAATATTCCACGTATGATTCGCGATTGGGGGTGAGTATGTATTCTTAGTTGAAATATAATATAATAAATAAAATTGGAAAAAACTTCCTATGTGGGACCTAGAGGAGTAATAATAAAATGGGGGCCATTAAGGGCGCTACATTAAAGTGGGCCCATATACACCACTCTCAAAGTAGGTATTCTTAGTTAAAATATAACATGATCTGCAAAATTGTATCGAGATCCTAAGCACGATGTGGGTTCTAGAGCTGTAATAGAGTAGAATGGGGGTCCTATTTGTATGGTGGTTATACCAAAATATGGACCCATATATTTGACTTTCATAGTATGTATTCTTAGTTGAAATATGAAAATATGTATTCTAGAGGAGTAATTATTGGAGTCACCATGGTATATGTAATCTTTACATGTATTCTATACATCCTTATTTAATTGTCATGAGATACAACTCTAATTATATTCCTTTTTATACTTCACATTTATGAATAAACGTTATACTTCCGTATGAAAACACGCTCTACTATAAGTTATGGGCCCAGCTTATTACATTAAAAAAGTAATTGTTAATTTTTTGCGCAATCGTGAAATGTCGAAGCCGGAAAATAATACTAGTAGTTTATCCATCGAAAGGTTGTTGGGTAGGGAAAACTATCCCATATGGAGAATTGCTACACAGGCTTAACTGGATTTGGAAAATCTCTGGACTACCCGATCGAATATGAAGTCGATGCAGAGGGAAATCCAAAGCAGACCATAGAACCAGACAAAGACAGGGAAGCGAAAAGTAAGCTGACATTAATTATCAAAGACCGCCAGGGAATTATGGCAACAGCTCGCAAACGCCTACGAAGATTTTTGATTGACTCGACGCGTAGCGTTATTGCGCTTTTAAGGTATCAAAGCAACGAGTCCACCCTAAGGCAGGTGGAAAACACCCAAAATGTTGAAAATGCCAGAAATATGGTCATATTGCAAAATACAACAGCGAGAAAAGGTTTGATGCGTACTCGGCAGTCGCACTGTCGACAATAGGCAGCACAAACAACAACAGTTGGTATTTTGATTCTGGCGCTACATTACATATGTCATGCAATGCCGATATGTTGACACACACACAATTCCACTTGTAATTGAGAATTTCCATTTCATATTGAGAAAATTCCATTTGAAATTAAGATTTTCATTTCAAAATGAGAAAATTCCAATTGAAATTAAGAATTTCCATTTCATAATGAGAAAATTCCAATTGAATTTAAGAATTTCCATTTATAATTGAGAAAATTCCAATTGAAATTGTGATTTTCCATTTATAATTGAGAAAATTCCAATTGAAATTGAGAATTTCCATTTGAAATTGAGAAAATTCCAATTGAAATTAAGAATTTTCATTTCATACTGAGAAAATTCCAATTGAAATTGAGAATTTCCATTTTCAATTGAGAAAATTCCAGTTTAAATTGAGAATTTCCATTTCAAATTGGGGTAATTCCAATTTAAATTGAGAATTTACATTTCAAATTGAGAAAATTCCAATTGAAATTAAGAACTTTCATTTCAAATTAAGAAAATTTCAAATGAAATTGAGAAAATTCCATTTGAAATTGAGAATATTTCTGCTTTGGCATGTGTTGTGAAGTGGTATATACGACGACGATTAATTAAATCAATTGTGCCACAGAAAAACGTTCATTCAGAGATTGTTCCCGATCCTATGGTGTTCCATGTCTCTAACGAACATGTAATTACATGGTATTATTCAACAAAAGAATGAGTTCTGAGGAGATTAGTAATTTAAATGGACTTGTTTTGGTATACAATAACACTTAATTCCGTAGCTGACTTTATTGAATTCGATGCCCTTACCAGTGGTTGACTGGAACAAGTCTTTGAAACTGCCACTTGATATGATATCGAAGTTATTTGAACCAAGGTTAAGAGGTGAGTGTTTGTCCGTCGTCCGCTTCACACATGTTTTTCTGTCGTCCGTGTCATGTGTCGTCTGTATTTTTTTTGTTTTGTTAAAATTAAAATTAAAAATCAGCATAAAAATAAATAAAATTATCACTGCCACATAAATAATAAAAATATAAAAGAATTTTACAATTAAACAATGTGTTCAATTACAAACAATTGAAAGAAAATAACCAACCACAAAATAACCAAAATAACGAAAGTCGCGCCGCGCACCGTACTAAAAGAAAACAAATAAGCAACAACCAACAAAACAGCAGCATCACAGAAACATTAGCAACAACAAACTAAACAGCAGCATCACAGAAATACCAGCAACAACAACAACAGCACCACTGACCACACAATGCTCCATTCGCGTCGTGTCCGTTGCCCCCCACCCCTTCCCCATCCATTCCTTTTCGTGTAATTCAATTGACATTCTTCTCTTCTTTCTGTTGTTCTCCCAATGCTTAAGGCATAACACTAGGCATTGGGTGAATAAAGCAACGGTAAGGAGAGAGGTCTGACAATTGTGGTTACATATTTTGACTTTTTTTTTCTTCTGTGTGTCCTAATGGTTGGTAAGTTTAAAATACAATTTGCCAACATACGAGGGCTTAGAGCGAACTTTTTTGCCGTGTACGCTCATGTACATTTTCATCGGCCTGATGTTTTGGCTCTATGTGAGACTCAGGTGTGTGAGGATTCTGATCCACAGGATTTTCACATACCTGGGTATCACACCCTATCGCTTTTTATATCCCACAGAGGTCTTGTGGTATATGTACGTAATGACATAGTGTTCCAGAGCCAGCAACACTTGAGCTCAGAAAATCCAGAATTTAACTGCCTTTGGGTTAAATTGAGGATTGGAACTCACGTACTGTATTTCGGATTTGTGTATAGAAGTCCAAACACGGAAAGGGAGGCATCCCTAAATGGCTTCGACGCCCTTTCCGACTCAATTACTAAAATTTTAGAGGATTGTCCTGGCAGTGAAATCGTAGTTGCTGGCGATTTCAATGTCCATAATTCCTCTTGGCTTGCCCATTCGGGTCACACAACTCCGGAGGGCCAATACGCCGAGCTTTTTGCCGCGCATAATGATTTGACGCAACTAGTGAAAGAACCGACTCACATTCCGTGTGTCCAAGGGCAAAACCTAAATATTCTTGATCTTTTTCTAACTTCACACCCTGAAAAGTATGAAGTTGATGTTTTAGCACCTCTTGGTAATTCGGATCATTGTATTGTTTCAGCAGCTTTTTCGTATTCCGCTCTTCGTGTCGCTTCGACCCCAGCCCCAAAGCGGACAATTTTTGTTTACGAAAAGGCACGTTGGGCCGAGCTCAACAACTTTTTCCAGCATTTCAATTGGAAGCTTTGCTTTCTAAATAGCGATATAGATGCTGCGGCTGAAATGATAGAAAATATTATCTTAATTGGAATGAAGTCATTTATTCCAACTAAAGTTATTTCGGATAAACCATCTAATAAAAGTTGGTTTAACCAGACATGCAAGACTGCTGTCAGATCCAAAGAGGAAGCGTTCAAGAAATGGCGTTTAAATAAAAATGCCACCACTGATCTGCTACGCAAACAGACAAGAACCATGTGTGCCAGGGTACTTAGACGTGAAAAGTTTCTGTACGAACAACGTCTTCGTGCCAAAGTTCTTTCTTCTCCCAGGGGAAGTAAGAGCTTTTGGTCATTTGTAAAAAGAGTAAAGGATAACTCCTCATCTATCCCAACTCTTGTTAAAGATGACCAGATATTCACTAACCCGGTTGCCAAAGCTAACCTATTGGCTGAAATGTTTGCAAGGAATTCATCCTTGCCGGAAAGCAATCAACCACTCCCCGTGATCGAAAATGTATCTAGTTCCATGCCTCAGATATTTTTTCGAACACGTGGAGTTAAAAGGGTTCTTGCAAATCTTGACGTAAACAAATCCCCGGGCCCGGATGGCATTTCAGCACTTGTCCTATGTAAGTGCTCTTCGACGCTTGCACGTCCCCTTCGTAATCTTTTCAACCTTGCATACCGTGCAGGGGTTTTCCCAGCGCGTTGGAAGATTGCGAACATCCAGCCCATCCCTAAAAAAGGTGAGGCTAATAACCCTGCTAACTATCGACCGATCGCGATTTGCTCAGCGCTCTCGAAGGTTATGGAGAGTATGGTTAACCACCATCTTGTGAGGTATTTAGAAACTAATGACTTACTTAATGATCGACAGTATGGCTTCCGTAGGAATCGATCTACGGGAGACCTGATGACACTGCTATCCGAAAAGTGGAATCGATCTATTCACAAGCTTGGTGAGAGTAAGGTCGTTGCTCTAGATATCTCCAAGGCCTTTGATAGAGTTTGGCACGGCGCACTCATATCAAAGCTTATCGCTTTTGGTGTTGGTAGTGACTTCTCTCGATTTATATCGAGCTTCCTCAGAGATCGCACTATACGTGTTGTTGTAGATGGGTTCTCATCCGATGAGCATAGGTTAACCGCAGGAGTACCACAGGGCTCTGTCCTTTCCCCCTCCCTTTTTCTTATTTTCATCGACGACCTCTTGGATCGGACTTTGAATCCAATATACTCATTCGCGGATGACAGCAACCTCTGTCATTCATACTCATTCGATCATAGACCAAGTCGTCAAGAAATTGAGGACAAAAGAAGATTGATGGATGAGTCACTCAGCCAGGATTTACTGGCCATTTCCGAATGGGGTCAAGTTAATAGAGTAGATTTTAATGCACGTAAGACCCAGTGCTCCTTGTTGTCGTCGATTTTAATGAACGGTGTAGATATTGAGCAATCAGATACTCTTGATGTTCTAGGCATGAAAATACAATGCGATGTTCGTTGGACAAAACATGTATTTGAAGTGTCGAAAGAAGCATTCAAGTGTCTAGGCTTCTTAAACCGGTGTAAGAAATACTTCACTTCCACTGATCTTCTCAATATCTACACTACTTACATCAGACCAAAGATGGAATTCAACTCCCATATATGGTCGGGTGCTCCAGCTCCATCACTGGAGCGACTTGACCGTGTCCAGAGGAGGGCGATGGTGTTGATAGGTGACGGTAGGATATCCAATTCTATTGTTTCCCTTGAACATCGTCGTAATGTGGGTTGTGTGTCCTTGTTCTATCGTTACTTTCACGGTGTTTGTTCTTCGGATATTCGTGATCTTATACCGCCCGTGAGAACGTTTGGTAGAGATACGCGATTTTCCAGGAATTCTCACCCATTTGTTATCAATTGGACAACCGACCGTACCACACATTACAGAATGAATTCGTTCTTCGCCCGCACTATCCGTATGTGGAATCGACTTCCGGCAGATATCTTCCCAGCTAATTATGATATCCAGAAGTTTAAAACAAAGGTCAACAAACACTACTCCCTCTTTCCTCCTTCCAATACCGTACCTTCCTCCCGCCAACACAGTGCGATGCATTTATAGGGGACATCCCCTGAGTGTTGGTTCAGTGAAAAAAAAAAAAAAAAAAAAAAATGTTCCAGCATTTGAACCTGTTTATTGTAGTAGACAATTCAACAATCTTTTCCTGGGTGAAAATAGAAATTTCTGAATTTTCTCAATTTCAATAAGAATATTCTCAATTTCAAATGAAAATTTCACAATTTCAATTGGAATTTTCTCAATTTGAAATGTAAATTCTCATTTTCAAGTGGAATTTTCTCAATTTTAAATGGAAATTCTTAATTTCAATTAGAATTTTCTCAATATGAAATGAAAATTCTCAATTTCAATTGGAAAAACGGTTTTGAGGTGGTGAACCCATAGAGCTTCGGTAATACTTAGAGTTGGTACACTCAGATAGGAAGAATCATCTCTTGGTGGACGGCGATATTTTTTGACATTTATCGACGACAAAACACGCAAAATATATATATTTTCTTGCAAACGATAAGTGAGAGGGAAGTCTGTCAACACTTTGAGGCTTTTTGTGTTTTTCGGAAAGACAAAGCGGTCAAAAATTGAAAAACATTCGCACCGATAATGGAACAGAATATGTAAACATAACATTTCGGCGCATAGTAAAAGAAAATTGTATAAATCACCAAACCACAAATGTGCACACACCGGAGCAGAATGGAGTTGCCGAACGTAATAACATGTCAATTGCTTAGAAAGCGAGGTATAGCTGCTTACTCGGTATATTTACTCAATCGTTCACCGTCAAAATGCATTACTCCCGAAGAAGCTTGGAGTGGAATGAAACCAGATTTGTCACACATAAATCCCTAATTCAAATCGTATAAAGTGGGATGCAAAGGCGCACGAATGTATTTTGATGGGCTTTGATGAGCACACGAAAGTTTGCCGTATCAACGATCCGGATAAAAACAATGTGTTCGAAATTCATTATTCATTGATGAAACTAGTGCTGCAGATTTTCAAACGAGGTTTGTGATCAAGTTATAGGAAAGCAAACAAATGCTGACCTTAATATTAACGAATTAAATGAGAATTTCGTGATAAGTATTGTAGCACCTTGTACGAATCAGAAGTCTTAACTAGCTTTATTGCTATTAAATCTAAATCTGTTGGTACGGACTAAATGTACCCTGTTTTCCTAAAAATAATTCTTCCGAAATTGTTGCCACACTTCAATTATTTATTCAATACCATCCTTACTAAATCTATTTCTCCTAACGAATGGAAGCTAGCTAAAATCGTCCCACTGTCTAAGCAGAATAACGAATATAGACCAATCACCATATTACCATTCCAACGGTATTAAAAAACTTAATGAACCACCAAATGAATTAATGATAAGCAACCTGGATTCAGAAAGAAGCGCAGCTGCATAACTACTATACTAGACGTAGTTGAAGGTATACGACAAAAACTGGACTCCAATATGATGATTTACCTGATGTTCCTGCATCGTGCTCTGTTCAAATGTATGCCGACGACGTACAGCTTTATAAAGGTTCCAAGATGGTAGAATTCCAAACCTGTGTAACAAGTATAAACCACGATCTAAATCTTGTTTTCAATTGGGCGAAAAATAATAGATTGTGTCTAAACCCAGCTTAAACCAAATTATTAGTTAAATAAAAAAAATGGAAGACCAAAAAACGATGTACAGTGTTGCCTAAGAATTGAAAACTCTGTGATTGACCTTGTGCAAACGTCTAAAAATCTGGGACTTGTGTTTAACAGCAAACTTTCGTGGACGAAGCACATAAATGGAATCGTTGGAAAAATGCATGGTATGCTACGAAACCTTTGGACCGTTCAGATATCCACACCTCTACCTATACGATTACTGCTTGCCAAAACATATTTAATTCCTACCCTTCTTTACGGCTGTGAAGTATTTGCAAACTGTGACTAAGACGACCTCACAAAATTAAAAGTCGCATATAACAATAACGCCCGCTATATTTTCAACACGAGAATTTTCAACATATGCTTCGAAAATTGCTGAAAGTAAAATTCAACTTCATAAAATCATATACTCTCATGAACCAACATATCTCTTTGAGCGTATACACCTAGTCCTGTCTAGAAGAAATTGTTTAACGTCAGAGAGACAATTCTTCATATTCAGCATACGTCTTTGGAACAGCCTTCCACACAATATACAAACAATAAGCAATGCGAATCTTTTTAAAAATAAGCTATACCAATATTATAAGTGATTTAAAAATCTTACAAAAATAATTTTTATTTCATCATTACATTTTTATACAATTGCTTTTTTACCCTTTTCTTCGATTTCCTTATTTGTATATATATATTTATGTGTACTTTGAAGTAACTTTCAAATTGTGTCTCAACAAACATCTTTAAACTAGCACTGTACTGTATAAGATATTTTTATCTTGTTGTACTAGTTTAACAAATTCAATTCAAATTCAAGGCGAAGCATAGCAAAATCAGTTTGGACTTGGATCAGATAAATACAACAAGTCAAACTGACAGAACAAATCAACCAGAACGGGCAGAAGATCAAATTAATGAAATTGATCCCCCTAATACGACGATCAACATAATCACAACAAACAACAATTTCGAAGCGATTTCTCAGCAACATACTGAAGCACAGTCATTACGACCTAGTGAGAGGAATCGAAAAAAACCGTTAGACTACATGATTTCGTCACAGACACTGAAAGTATCAGCTGACTTAATAAACGAAGATCAAGGGGAGGATGATAACTTAGTGTCTGAAGCAGAACTGATACTGATACGTCAACAAAAGTTTAAAATTCAACCAAATACTGCAGCACACTTGTTTCAGACATACATAAACGATCCGGCGACGCTAGAAGAAGCATTGGCACGGCCAGATGCGAATCACTGGAAGCTGGCAATGGAAGAGGAATATCAATCACTATTGGAAAACAATTCTTGGTCACTATCAGAATTGCCGCCGAACCGTAAGGCAATTATGGTTACGTTGATTGTTATAAGGAGCGATTGGTCATAAAAGGATACTCGCAGCGAAAGGAGGTGGATTATGAGGAGTCGTATTCGCAAGTCATAAATCGAAACAACGCGTCAAAGGTATGTCATCTCAATAAAGCATTGTATGGACTTAAGCAATCGAGTAGAATTTGGAATCAGGAACTAAATAAAGCACTCGAGGATGGTGGACTTCAAAGGTCAAAGTATGATCCCAGCTTATTCTACAAACACGAAAACAAAAAGCTTTAATGTGTGCTGTATATGTCGGTGATCTGTTGTTATTCTACATCTTAGTCAAAAATTCCACATGAATCATTTTGGTACAGGTACACAAATATTTGGCATGGAACCTATCATTGGTAAAACGTATTTTTAGATATTTGAGTGGAACTTCAAAGCTAAGACTGTCTGCCTGACCCACGATGTCGAAAGAAAAATCTATGCGAACGAGTCACTCACTTTCGCATCAAAAAGCGACCCACTATCTTCTGACTTTTCGTTCGCATAGCCTTGTTGTGTTGTGTTGTGTTGTGAGTGAATGAAAATATTGTCAGATCTAAAAATCCACAAATAAACGCCGAATGTGTAAATTGCAACATATAAAAAACAAGTAGAAACCACAGAAACCACCAAACAGAAAAAATTTAAACAAAGAAAAATTTAGAGGTTGCTTTTTATGTTGTACAATAATATCTATTTTACAAAAAATATAATTGTAATATGATAAAAGACATTTGTTTTGTAAGTTTTCATTATTGTTTTTTTACTCTCAAAAAATATTCGACCATATTATGTGCGTATTTTTGGTTATTGTTGTGAGGATCTTGGCTGCTCTGCTGGTGTTGTTGACCGGTGTTTGTCTGCTCTTTGTATGTTGTTGTAGAGACTGTTAGCTATCTTGATGTCTAGTTGGTGTGATCCCTGCTGAGTCCATCATAGATTGGATGCAGTCATCGATGGTCTGAAACAAACATACACATTTTTCAATAAAATACGGACAATTTTTCATAAATTTATTTACTTACCTTTTACCATTGTATTTATTGATGTTCTTCTCTGTCTGTTTTCTTTGTTTATTGTAGCGACAGACAAAACACTAGTGAGTATTTTTGACATTTCCATTCGCTCAGATGACTGAACAAAAAGTTTTTGCACTGAAATGTCCACGTTATCGTTCGCATAGATTTTTGTTTGCTTTGTCGTTCTAGTGCCTGTTAGTGGGTCCCAAATCAGCTGTTTGTCGCATGAGACGCTTGAGAATGTTAACGTCCGACATCGTGGGCCAGGCAGTGTATTTTATCAAAGACGTTGATAGCAGTGACGTCATCGGATACACTGACGCAGATTGGGCTGGAAGTATCGATGACACGAAATCAACGACAGGCTATGTATTCATTGCTCAAGGACTGTGCCCAAAACGACAACAAACCGTAGCACTCTCATCGTGCGAAGCGGAGTACATTTCTTTGTCAGTAACTGCACAAGAGACACTGTGGTGGAATGGTATTAAATCCCACATACATATATTCGAAGAGCTGATGGAAATCTGTTGTGATAATCAGAGTGCCATATTAATTGCATCGAGTAGTGGACACCATGCCACCACATTAACATTCGCCATCATTTCGGGCAGGATCATCTGGAGAAAGTCAAATTTAACCTTAATTATATAAGCAAAGAAAAACAAGTTTTCGACATCCTGACGAATCCACTAGATAGGCTGTGTGTGTTTTCAAAATCTTCTTTCGTCATTATTAATAAAATCATTCTATGATTGGCAGTTCACATGGTGTAGGGGTGCCGGTGGTTGTGCTTCAGCAACATACAAACAATATTTACACACAACAACAACATCATCTACTGCAGTAACCACCTGGTAACCACACCAACAACAAAAAATATTGATCAACAAAACACTGTTGTTTGAGAACGACATACAACAGAAACCACAAACGAATATTGTTGCTGTTAACTCATCGCGACCGACAGCAGCTACAACAACAACATCATCAGCCTCAAAATTAAGTCATCATCGTTTTTATTTGGGTGGGAAATAGAAAATCAATAAAAAGATTTAGGTATTTAATATTATTAAATTTAGTTAAAAAAGCATTCCAAATTAGATAAATGAAGCATGGCGTTGGATTACTTATGTTCTATCAATTTGTACAGTTATTTCTTTATTTTTAAATACAGATAAATGCAAATTGTTTAAGAGAACAAAGTGCTTTGAAATACAGCCAAAACATACAAGGTAATTTTACACAAGTTTTATTGTAGTAGTTTTTTTTTGTACAAAATTACCCAAGTTTTCTGTATGATTTGCCAAAGAACTTTTAAAGTTGTATTTCACCTAAGAAACTTAGGTAAATTGTACGCATTTCTTGTATGATTTCTCAAATTTTCTTCTTTGGGAGTACGAATAAAATTAACAAAAAATGAAAAATAATCGTGATTGCAATATGGTTGACTGAAAAATTAACAAAAGCTTTTATAATTTCAAATCTTGGCGCGAAAACTTTTGTTGTTTTATAAAATCCCAATTTTTGGGTTCGTCGGGGAATCATTCGTTAAGTTCGGACGGACCGAACTTTATATACCCTCCACCATGGATTGTACTCCACAGAGGTTGTCGGTTTTTAAATATATCCAAACCAAAACAAATAAAGATATTGAAAAAATAATTTTATAAATAAATATAATATTTTTATTATTTTAAACCACACTTATAAGGCAAGGCTACCAATTCGTGTATACTATATATCGATCATTCCATGTCAAACCGAATACCTTTTTTACATCACCATTTCCGATTTTGTTGAAACTTTGTACGATAACTAAACTTTATAAAATATTTGATTCGTAG
This sequence comes from Polietes domitor, assembly GCA_947397865.1. Lineage (NCBI taxonomy): Eukaryota > Metazoa > Arthropoda > Insecta > Diptera > Muscidae > Polietes > Polietes domitor. The sequence continues at coordinate 114,501,867 of OX377619.1, read as the reverse complement.
AAGACGAAAAAACCCGATTTTTTTTTAAAATATATGACCAATTGAAAATTGCGAAAATCAAGAAAAACATGCCGAGGTATGAACATTGAAAACGGTGTAGTAAGAAAACGCGTGGGTACAATTCAAAGAATGATGGCTTATTTTAAAGGTAATTACAAGTACTTTTCGCCGGCGTTCTTGGCTATTGACTGCTACTGACAACAATTTTGTGTATTTTTCTTCTTCTTTTGTATTTTTCACTATGAAAACACCAACCTCAAAATTCAGAAAAAATATAGGCATATTCCCTGATCGATTCTAAACGAACCCTGAATTCAGCCTGGAGAAATAACGAGTTGTATTTTAAAAAAAAACATTTACTAAATGTAGTCGCCGGAAAAATGTATTTTCTGAACGATTGCGCAAAAATAGTTTTTGGTGTTGGTAAAACTGCGAAAATTAAAAGTTTTATTGATGTCTTGAAGAACTAAGAACAAAAATTATGTGATACATTTATTCAGGGAGATACAATTATTTCTATGTGGGTAAAACAGGAAAAAATTAAATAATAAATATTTCAATATACATACATACATGTAACATTTTTTTTTGTTAATTAAGTCGTCGCATCCAGGGCACAATTCACATCGCCGAAGATAGCAATCATGTGTTGGGGTTTGCAACCTATTTTTGAGAGATAGTCATTATAAGTTACAATTTGGAGGTTATTAGATGTTAGTCTTGAACCGTCAATCATAAGTTTTACTTTTTGGTGTATACAGCACACACAAACGGAATGGGTTCCTGTAGCTCCCTGTAGAATACAGTATTTCGGTCGCAATTCCGCGAAGTTAGAGAATTATATTTTCGCCTCTGGGTGTTTTTCTTTGAATAATACAGGGTTTTCCAACAAGAGGTGTTATTTTGGTATTCAAAGAAAAATGTAATTTTTTGATATAAATGATCGGATGTTTATTTCATAATAAAGAGGAAAGTATGCCGTTAATAATGAAAAACAACATCAGCCAAATGGTCACGACGGAAATGGCTTACAGGACCATATCCATTTCATGAAATTTTCCATAACCAAATCGCAAAGTGGCTGCCCTATGTCCTCGATAGCCTCATGAATTCTATCCTTGAGGTCTTGAATTGATTTTGCTTGTTGACGTAGCCACCGAGGTGGAAATTGGCCTCATCAGTCAAGATGATTTTTCGATGGAATTCCGGATCATTTTCATTCATGAATTTTAATAATGTCAATTCGTTGTTGAAGCGTGTATAGTTCAATTTTTAGTAATGGCGTAGTTTCTACTTGTCAAATGTCAAAGAATAAAAGCTTCAAAAGTGGCAGCTACCGAAATACCGGGTGATTCAAAATAACACCTCTTGTTGGAAAACCCTGTACATGGACTTCCTTTAAGTTGCACAGTACCAGTCTTTTTTTAATAGATTCATTTCCAATTTCAAAACAGTCTTTTTTCTCTAAGTTCGCGGAATTGCGATCGAAATACTGTTTCTACCGGGAGCTAAATAATGATAAATGTATCACATAATTTTTGTACACACCAGTATTTTTATACCCTCCACCTCCAGGATGGGGGTATATTCACTTTGTCATTCCGTTTGTAACACCTTGAAATATTTATCGGAGACCCCATAAAGTATATATATTCTGGGTCGTGGTAAAATTCTAAGACGATATAGCCATGTCCGTCTGTCCGTCTGTCTGTTGAAAGCACGATAGCGGCCGAACGAAAAGAGCTAGAAGGTTCAAATTTTTCCTAAATGTGTCTTATGGTTGTAGATCGCTTGGGATTGAAAGTGGACGAAATCGGTCCAGAGGGAAAAATTTTTCCCTCACAAGTACTGAAAATACCCCTAATATTTAGAGTATTTCAGCATGTTTTTTGAACATATTAGCTTGTATTTACTTGATATTTGCAATTCGCATTCCCTCGACATTCTTTAATCTACTGGTAATACTGTGGAATGCACTCCGTGGTGGAGGGTATATAAGATTCGGCCCGGCCGAACTTAACGCCTTCTTACTTGTTATTTCTTCAAGACATCAATAAAACTTTTGTGTATGTTATTTTATGAACAATCGTTCAGAAAATACATTTTTCGGGTGACTACATTTAGTAAATGTTTTTTTAAAAATGCAACACGTTATTTCTCCAAACAGTCTATATTTTTTCAGAATTTTTAGGTTGGTGTTTTCGTAGTGAAAAATACAAAAGAAGATGAAAAATCAGAAATACACAAAATTGTTGTTAGTAGCAGTCAATAGCCAAGAACGCCGGCGAAAAGTACTTGTAATTATCTTTAGAATAAGCCATCATCCTTTGAATTGTGCCCACGCGTTTACTCACTACACCATTTTCAATGTTCATACCTTGGCATGTTTTTCTTGATTTTCGCAATTTTCAATTGGTCATATATTTTGAAAAAAAAAATTCGGCTTTTTTTACAAAAATACGTGTAAAATATTTTTAACAGTAGAATATGTCTGCGAAAAATCGATAAAATCGGAGTCGTGGTCGTATTTCTTTTACGAAAATCGCTCGGTTTGATATGGAATGAACGATATATCGAAATAATACTTCAAGTCAATTCAAAAAGTAACTATAAGATTGAAATTTAAAAAAAAGGTTAAATACCATAAATATTGGTAGATAGTGGGTGCTACGGTTGGTTGTATTTCCATCCTATTTTAATTCCAAAAGTACAAATTTTGAAAATCCATTATTTGACGTACACAGGGCAAGATAACCTAACTTTATGATTCAACCAATTTTTTCCATAAAAGTAAAAAAGTACGAATTTCGAAAATCTTTTTATTTTGCGTGTCTCTGCAGTCAGAGGAATGTACACACCGAATTCCATTATACTAGCTGCGGTCATTTTTATACCTTTCTCTCATTCTACGACTTTCTACAATCTCTTTATTTTACGTGACTACGCAATTAGAATTACATCATTCTAGCTGTAGCCGTTTAGTTGGTACCATTTTTATTCCCCTGTTCCTATTGAAAGTACGAATTTGAAAAAAAACACTTATTTTTCGTGTCTACGGAGTCAGAGGAATGTACACTCCCAATTTCATGACTTTAGCTGCGGTCATTTGGGTGTTACAATTTATTCTCTTTTTCCATTTTAACCCCAAAAAGTACGAATTGCGAATAATCCCTTTATTTTACGTATATATGCAATCAGACGAATGTATACACCGAATTTCATAATTTTAGATGCAGCCCTTAAAAGTACGAATTTGGGAAAAATACATTTATATTATGTATTTACTCAATTAGAGGAATGTACACACCGAATTTTGTGTTTCTAGCTGTTTTCGTTTGATAGTTACCATTTCTATCCCTTTTTGCCCCATTTCACCCCCTACGAATAAGAATCACTTTAAGGTGCACGTTTCTGTTATATCGGGAGTGGGGATACCCAACATCAGGGTCGTGCGCAAGGAGGGGTTTTGGGGGTTCAAACCCCCCAGAGAGGTTTCGAACATATACTTTTTAAAACCTTCTAGACTTTTTGAAGCAATAAAATATAGATTTAAAAAAATATATGGTAATTTTGCAGCAAAATCATGAAAACACGAAAATTACATAAAAAATCGTGGACACTTTCTTGAACTTCGGACAAAGGTTATGAAAAATACAAACAAACTAAACGAATTGTGCCAATTTTAAGATTGTGTAATGCTAATTTCGCTAATGGACACCAAATTGTGCGGAAAAGTTTCATTTTAATTAACCGACACCACTTCTTGTCATTCGACTAGAGCAATATCTTATGAACTTTTAATTGTGTACTGCCATAAAGATTTTATAACAAAATATTTTAGTAATTTTAAAAACGTGTAGATAAGAAATCATAGTGATTCTCATATAATGAAATCTATAAGCATTCTTAATAAAAGCTTGATGCTTGTAGAGCGCTAAGATGTAACATTAGCAATGCGACATTTTTATGGAGCTGTATCTAAATCTGAACACATGTGTCCCATTTTCATCACAGATGCAACAACAACGGTTTCTGTTACTTCTAATGTTTTGGGAGTTTGCAATCATAATACAAATCCTTTTCGACAAACAAAGAAAACTGTTTGATATATGTAAACATATTTCTCTTTGATCATTTGCAACAAGTGATGACATGTTTACCGGAAACAAACTATTTTTCCCACAAAAGAAACTAAAAAAAATTCGTTTCTACGTAATGTATTTTTTCTCTGCGTGTAGGTCTCTATTTTAAGAAAGAATTGAGTTTTAACTTACTCAAATTTTTGTTATATTTCACACTTATGTCAAATATTTTTCAGAGTTAGTATTTTTTGTACATATGTTTATTTACAAATGGTCTCCTTCTCAGTTTACACCTTTTCTTGGTATGCGGCATAAGGTCAAATGGCATTCCTTTATTTATTCCCCTACGTTAGATTTTGTCTACTACTTTCTTCATACGACTTTGTGATATTACGCACAAAAAGAGTAGTAACACCTTCTAACGAGAAGCGAACGCACTGAGAGCCGCCTTTCTCCATCTAAGCTTTGCTTTAGTTTTACTCGTTATATTGTAAATCTCTTGTTCATTGGATTTCGTCCATACAACACCCTCACAAACTTTTGTACAAAAGGTAATATTGTTTACGACAATAAATTGAATTGAGTTTTATTTGAAAATATTAAATTTTCGTATTTTTATTTATTTTCATCCTTGCTACGCAAACATTGGTCCACACGAGCCGGATACTTGCTTCCAACAATTAATTGGTTTTTATTTTTTCTTCAAAGGCAAACCTGACTCCGTCAGCAACAACAACACCCACATAAATCAGCCATCTTCGTCATATAAAGGGTGTTTTTTATTGGGGTATAGAACTTTAAGTTGGCATCACTTTTTTAACTGGCGGCCATTTTGTCAGCTGTCAAGTGATTAATATTTAGTTTGGTTTGCCATTTCATCATGAATAGGTTGACAAAAGAACAACGCTTGCAAATCGTGCAAATTTATTTCGAAAGTAATGGTTCAGTTCGCAAAGTTCACCGCAAGCTCCGTCCATTTTATGGTCGATCAGAGCAATTAATTCGGTTAACCATGGATCGTTTTCGCACTACGTTTACTCTATGTGATAATACGCATCCGCAGAGACGTCGAACAGTGCGCACCGAAGAAACAATTGCCGCTGTAGAGCAAAGTGTTGAAGAGGACCCGAATGAATCGATTCGCCACCGTGCACAGCAATTGGAATTATTGAAGGAAACATTCGATGAGCGCATAATTTCGCGGAATGGACCTGTCAATTGGCCACCAAGATCGTGTGACTTGACACCATTGGATTATTTAAACATTAATGGCATAAAATTATCCTTCCAATAAAGCCAAATTGATGGACATTAAAAACGATTTTCTTGTGTTTTATTTCAATTCGAAGTTCTATACCTCAATAAAAAACACCCTTTATATAATAAAAGGTGCGTATTGTCAGTTTTATTTAAAAGTGAGCATATCGCGTTTTGTTTGTTTATAAAGAAATATATTTCCGTACAAATAATAATAAAACGGTCGTACGATCGGTACCGCGTCGGTTTGTGTCTTTGTGTGATTCTCATACATCCAGACGGACGGACATACATCATCCGTACATTAGAACATATTTTCGTTACGCGAAAATAAAGATAAATATTAAAATATTGCCGTCGCATGTTCAAAATATTTATCAGTGAGTGAAATAAGAGAAAAGTGTGCTGTTAATAATTGTTGAAACAGATAAATAAAGTGCTGGGTTTTCAACGTTGATCGGTGGTGGTTTTTTTTTGCAACAACAAAACATATGTATTCAAACGAGTAATGCAATTTACTCTCGGTTAAAAGAAGAATAAACAAAACAACAACAACATACATTTGCTTACCATACGGTTCGAAGTTGCAAAACAACATACAGTACATACGTACGTCAATACACACACAGCCATACATATATTTTCTTTTATTTATTAGCGCGGGTCGTTCTCAATGAGATTTGAAATTTATTAGCGTGGGTGACATTTGAAATTTTTTATCGAATTTTTTTTCCGTTTCGTATCTCGGGTAGTATTATTGTTTGACTATCCGGATATAGTAAAAATTTTGGTTTCGCGACACCGTGTACCCTACAGTAGGTCTTCTACACTGTCAGCAAAATATTTTAAAAAATTTTGGGTTTATTTTTGATTTTTTGTTTTTGCTTTTTGCTTGATACGAGCGTACATTTATTGCGTGCATCATACAGTCCGTGCACCCTACTCTCGGTCAAGTGAACATACATATGAATTTATTTTTTTTTTTCGATTTTTTCCATTGACTTTCTTTTACAGAGAAATATTTTGGGGCATTTTCGTGCTTCTCAATAAAATTTCGTGTATTTTTCGATACACTGGGAAAAAAATCTGTGTGGTTTAATAATTTTTAATTAAAATTTTGGTTAAATTTAATAGCAATTTGGCCAAAGTTCGTGACTGAACTAAATTTCGTGTATTTGTCGATACATTTTGCGGAAATTTGGTTGGGCGTGTTCGAATTAACTAATTTTTTAGTATTTTTAACTGATTTGGGAAGATTTCGAGCTCAGCTTTGAACATTCAGTGTATTTTTCGATACATTGGACTATTTTTGGGGTTTCGTTCTACCTTATTGCTGGACTTTTTTCATTAATTTAGCATTTTCGTGCTTTTTCAAAATATTCAGGGTATTTTTCGGTACACATGTTTTTGGATTTCTTTCTGAAATATTTTTTGGATGACTTTGAATAGTTTTCATTCATTTGGCACTTACGTGTATTTTCCTGGTATTTTTTAATACATTTAGCAAAGTTTTTACTTTTTTTGGGTTTTACTTAATTCTCGCTTGGTTCAATATGCCTCTCACTCCACTCGACTTCTTTATCAGAGCAACTGATGCTTTGGTAAAATTTGATGCGAACTTCAGTACCCTACGGGATGAAGACCTCGACATATATTCCCTTGAAATACAGGGTTCAGAAGCGAGAACATTATGGAGTAATGTTAAGGACAGGTACGATAAGTGTCTTAGTCATCTCCAAACTGCTCAGGATGCGGAGAAGGAGGACATAGATTCTGCTGACAGCAAATATGATGTAGCGTATAGGGCATTTGTACGTGTCCTCGCTGCTATTAATAGGAAATTGGACGAACTTCGAGCTCCGCTGAAGTCATCCCCTCCGACTCCGCCCCGTACTTCTACGGATACATATTCGATAGATCACTTGGATTCTCCTTCTGATCGATCGAAATCGATAAGGGAGCAGCAGGAGCAATGTGGGGGCAGCAACATGCGATACTGACGTTTTCCATGGCGATTTCCTCTCATGGCCTACATTTAGGGATCTTTTTTCAGCGGTATACATTAATAACTCCCGCTTAAGTGACATTGAACGGCTATGTCATTTAATTAGGAAAACGAGCGGTGAGGCTCGCGAAATTGTATCCAAATTTCCACTCACCCATCGCAGTTTTATTCTAGCCTGGAAAGCCTTGAAAGATGTGTATGATAACACTCGCATCTTGGTGAACAACCAGCTCAAGATGCTTTTTGATCTTCCGATCCTTGATAGCGAAAGTAGCTTAGGTTTGAAAAATTTGCAACGCGGAATAAATGGATGTCTTTCTGCAATGCCCATTTATGACGTAGTCACGGATAGTTGGGATCCTATATTAGTTTTTTTGTGTATTCAGCGATTACCCAAAAGTAGTGTAACGTTATGGGAACAGAGTGTGAAGAATAAGTCGGCTTTGTCTTCGTGGACAGATTTGGATCTCTTTCTTACGGAAAGAATACAAACTCTGACATGTCTTCGTGACATAAAGGGTATCGATTCCGCGAAAAAGTCCGACGGTAGGAAGGTGGGTGCGCATTTTACAAATGCAGGCTCATCTGGATCTTCTCGTTCTCATCAAAACAATCTGTGTATTCTCTGTCCCAGACAATTTTATCAACTTCGTGATTGTCCACGACTTAGGGGCCTTTCGGCCTCCGACCGGTTTGACACCGTCAAACGTCATCACTGCTGTGTAAATTGCTTGATGCGTGGACACGAAGCTAGGAAGTGTGGAAGTATTCACAAATGTGGAAAATGCGAGAAGAGACATCATACTCTTTTGCTTCGCGATACATCGAATTCTGAGGGTTCGGCTGTTGTAGCGAATCCTGCGGGGAGTCTGGTTCCGATCACCCAGCATACTAATCCTCCATTTGTGAGTCCTTCGCTGCCGTCAACTTCTTCTGGAGGTTCATCTGGTGCTATAAATAGACAGGTATATCATGCTTCGCAGGATAGAACTGTGCTATTAGGGATGGTAAATATCGTACACCAAGGTACTTCGTACCCAGCTCGGGCTCTTATCGACCCGGCGTCAGAGGCTTCGTTCATTACGGAACGATTGCAAAATCGCCTCAACATTTCGGCCAGTTCCACTCAGGCTAGAATATCGGGTGTAAATCAGTCATTCTCGGCTACTTCTCGCAAAATATGTTCTTTGTGTATAGGGTCTATTTTGGATACGGCGCTGTTGATGGAAACTAATGCCTTAGTTCTTCCGCATATTTCGGGCAACTTGCCATCTTCTTTTAAAGAAATCAGATGTGACTTCTCGTTTGCCAAATATTCGTTTGGCCGATACGCATCTTTTTGATTGTCGACCTGTGGACCTTTTACTGGGAGCAGATCTTTATCCGAGAATCCTCTTGGAAGGAACTCTTCAAAACGTATTAGGTTCATTGATCGTGCAAAACACGGTCTTTGGCTGGATCATTACTGGTCCCGTTTCCTCTTCTTACATTCGAGTTTTTTCTACCTCCATTGAGTTCGCCGAAGAAGACAATCTTAACAAGAATCTTCTTCGATTTTGGGAACTTGAGGAGACCTCGAGAAGGTCTACGTTTTCTCCTTCGGACAAATTTTGTGAAGACAATTATAAACTGACGACCCGTAGAGATTCGGAGGGGAGATATATTGTTACACTTTCCATTAAAACTGAATTCTGCGGACAACTGGACTTAGGACAATCAAGGGGAAATTGTTTACGACAATTTCTGCGCAACGAGGCCTCCCTCCTGAGAAAACCACATATCAAGACAGTTTATGACGGGGTGGTAAGGGAATATTTGAATTTGAACCATATGAGGCCAGTTTCAGCCCCTTCTTCGTCAACCCCCACAGTATGTTACTTGCCTCATCATCCGGTAATTAACCCGGATAAAAAGACTACCAAACTTCGAGTGGTTTTTAACGCCTCAAATAAACCATCAAATGGGAAGGGTCTTAATGACATTCTTCATATAGGTCCGACCTTGCAATTAGATCTAGTTCTCCTCATTCTGAGGTGGAGACTATTTAGATTCGTTTTAAACTGCGATATTACTCAGATGTACCGCCAGATTAGAGTCGATTCGGCCCATACTCCTCTGCAGAGAATACTCTTTAGGGATTCTCCTCAAAAGATTGTTCAAGATTATGAGCTGCAGACGGTGACCTTTGGAGTTAACTGTGCTCCATATCTAACCATACGGACGTTATTACAACTGGCCGATGACTCTGAAGACGAATTTCCCCATGCTGCACACATTCTATAAAGTGCATGTACGTTGACGACGTTTTAACGGGTTACCATGATCTGGAGACTGCATTGACCTCTCGTGATCAATTAATTTCAGCTTTGTCTTCTGCGAAATTCGAATTGAGGAAATGGACGTCGAATGACCGGATTATTTTAGAATGTTTTCCTACGGAACATTTAGTCGATGCGAAGCTTCTCACTTTCGTGGCAGCTAGTAGTTCTAGGCCATTGGGTATTCGTTGGAATGCTCAGTTAGATTTATTCTATTTCAATATGACTCTACCGGAGTCGGCTATAGAAGATGCGACATTACACATTGTGAATCGATACAGAAAATTTAACGCTTTAAATCAGCAATTCTGCGTACGGTGGAAAGACGAGTATCTGAAGAGCTTATATAAAAGATATAAATGGAAATTTCCGCAGCGCAATGTTCAAATAGGCGATTTTGTTGTTATTCGAGACGAACAACTGCCTCCCACTTCGTGGAAATTAGGTCGGGTAAATAACGTCCATCCGGGTATCGACGGTCGCGTTAGAATCGCGGATATTAGAACGGGAAACGGTGTTGTAAGACGACCTATAGTAAAGCTGGTCACTTTGACCCAGTAATTTAAAGTTTTTTTTTTGTGTAATACTATCGCGCCATTTCTATTTTCGTAGTACAATGGAAAGCATAGTGAAGGTAGTAGTAGCGCCACATCAAGGCTGGCCTTACGGGTCGTTTATGGTGTGGTCAGCAGTACTTATGGTCTCTACGAGCTGTGGTACTGCGAATCTGGGCTCTACGAGCTATATAGGGTTTTGGATAATTAGTAAAGAAAATGAAATCGAAATAAATGCTCATAAAAACTGACAAATGCCCCTTTTATTTCCCTTAGCAATAAGTGTATATACATATTTATATTATACTAGCAGTACCCGCTGCTTCGCACGCGAAAAAGCCAGTTAATTGTTAATTTTATCCGTCTTTGTTTTTGGATAGTATTTATTTAATTTTCTTTTGGTGAATATAGATAAATCTAAAATAGTAATTTGGAAACCTCCTATTAGCTACCACTCACACACAGTCAAAGGAATGTGCTTGTCGATATGCACTATTTTAGCTGAACTACTTCGTATGTATAATTTTCTACCAAGTTTTGAACAAAATATTACAACCATTTATATCCTCGATCTCATGTTTCTAGATTCAGCCAGCCAGTTTATAACTTTTTGCACTTCTTTCCCAAAATGTTCACATTTTAAAAAATTACTGTAGGTAACTTGTGTTTTTGCTTCCCCTAAAAATATGTACTTTTTTGTAACACATTTATTCCTTGTTGTCCCGTATCCCCCCATTTAAGTACAAATTTTGAAGTATCCATTTATGTGCCGTGCTTACTTAATTAAATGATTGTACAGCATTTTTATCCCTTTTCGTCCCGCGCACCCATTAAAAGTACAAATTTTGAAAAATCAAACTACTGCGCTTCTATATGGTCAGAGGAATTTACACACCAAATATCACGATTCTAGCTGTAATACTAAAGTTGGTACCATTTTTATCCCTTTTTGTCCCGCTCGCAATTTAAAAGTACAAATTTCGAGAAATCCATTTATGTTTCAAGTCTACGTTGTCAGAGAAATTTAAACGCAAAATTTCACGACTATAGCTAAAATATTTTAGTTGGTACTATTTTTATCCCGCTCATTGTTTATATGTACAAAATTTTAAAAAAATCGTTTAGATTTGCGCTTCTCGTTGTCAGTGGAACTTACACACCACATTTCACGACTATAGCTCCAATACTTTAGTTGGTACTACTTTTATCCCTTGTTGCTCACCCCCTATAAGAAAATTTCAAAAAATCCATTTAGATTGCGCTTTACACACAGTTTACACTCCAAATTTCCCGACTATAGCTGCAATTCTTAAATTGGAACCCTTTTTGTCCCGCCTACCCCCTAAAAAGTACAAATTTCGAAAAATCCAATTATACTTCGTTTCAATATGGTCAGAGGAATTTACATACCAAATTTCACGATTCTAGTTGTAGTACATTAGTTGGTACCATTTTTATCCATTTTTGTCTCGCTCGCCCCCTAAAAATACAAATTTCGAAAAATCCAATTTTACTTCGTTTCTATATGGTCAGAGGAATTTACATACCAAATTTCACGTTTCTAGCTGTAATACTTTAGTTGGTACCATTTTTATCCCTTTTTGTCCCGCTCGTCCCTTAAAAGTACAAATTTCGAAAAATCAAATTTTACTTCGTTTCTATATGGTCAGAGGAATTTACATACCAAATTTCACGATTCTAGCTGTAATACTTTAGTTGGTACCATTTTTATCCCTTTTTGCCCCGCTCGTCCCTTAAAAAAATTAAAATTTCGAAAAATCCAATTTTACTTCGTTTCTATATGGTTAGAGGAATTTACATACCAAATTTCACGATTCTAGCTGTAATACTTTAGTTGGTAACATTTTTATCCCTTTAATACTACAAATTTCGAAAAATCCAATTTTACTTCGTTTCTATATGGTCAGAGGAATTTACATACCAAATTTCACGTTTCTAGCTGTAATACTTTAGTTGGTACCATTTTTATCCCTTTTTGTTCCCTTCGTCCCTTAAAAGTACAAATTTCGAAAAATCCAATTTTACTTCGTTTCTATATGGTCAGAGGAATTTACATACCAAATTTCACGATTCTAGCTGTAATACTTTAGTTGTTACCATTTTTATCCCTTTTTGTCCCGCTCGCCCCTTAAAAGTACAAATTTCGAAAAATCTAATTTTACTTCGTTTCTATATGGTCAGAGGAATTTACATACCAAATTTCACGTTTCTAGCTGTAATACTTTAGTTGGTACCATTTTTATCCCTTTTTGTCCCGCTCGTCCCTTAAAAGTACAAATTTCGAAAAATCTAATTTTACTTCGTTTCTATATGGTCAGAGGAATTTACATACCAAATTTCATGTTTCTATCTGTAATACTTTAGTTGGTACCATTTTTATCCCTTTTTGTCCCGCTCGTCCCTTAAAAGTACAAATTTCGAAAAATCTAATTTTACTTCGTTTCTATATGGTCAGAGGAATTTACATACCAAATTTCATGTTTCTATCTGTAATACTTTAGTTGGTACCATTTTTATCCCTTTTTGTCCCGCTCGTCCCTTAAAAGTACAAATTTCGAAAAATCCAATTTTACTTCGTTTCTATATGGTCAGAGGAATTTACATACCAAATTTCACGTTTCTAGCTGTAATACTTTAGTTGGTACCATTTTTATCCCTTTTTGTCCCGCTCGTTCCTTAAAAGTACAAATTTCGAAAAATCCAATTTTATTTCGTTTCTATATGGTCAGAGGAATTTACATACCAAATTTCACGTTTCTAGCTGTAATAATTTAGTTGGTACCATTTTTATCCCTTTTTGTCCCGCTCGTCCCTTAAAAGTACAAATTTCGAAAAATCCAATTTTACCTCGTTTCTGTATGGTCAGAGGAATTTACATACCAAATTTCACGTTTCTAGCTGTAATACTTTAGTTGGTACCATTTTTATCCCTTTTTGTCCCGCTCGTCCCTTAAAAGTACAAATTTCGAAAAATCCAATTTTATTTCGTTTCTATATGGTCAGAGGAATTTACATACCAAATTTCACGTTTCTAGCTGTAATACTTTAGTTGGTACCATTTTTATCCCTTTTTGTCCCGCTCGTCCCTTAAAAGTACAAATTTCGAAAAATCCAATTTTACTTCTTTACTATGTGGTCAGAGGAATTTACATACCAAAATTCACGTTTCTAGCTGTAATACTTTAGTTGGTACCATTTTTATCCCTTTTTGTCCCGCTCGTCCCTTAAAAGTACAAATTTCGAAAAATCCCTATTTGTAACTCTTCTGCATGGTCATTGCAAGGAACTCACCGAATTTCATGTTTATAGCTACTGCCGTTTAGTCAGGACGAAGGTTCGATGTTTATCCCTTTTTGGGCCATTTTATCCCCTAAAAGTACGAATTTCGTAAAACCCTTTCTTAGTCGACGTCTACGTCATATTTGGGAACTACCCTGAAAATTTCATGGCCCTGGCTTCAGCCGTTTGGTCTGGGGGCTGGTCAATGATAAGTCAGTCAGTCAGTCAGTCAGTCAGTCAGTCAGTCAGTCAGTCAGTCAGTCAGTCAGTAACGCAACTCTTTTATATATATAGATAAACAAAAACATCAATATTTCAAAATGATAGTGTGTACTTAATTATATGAACACCACAGTATATTAGGCTGAGTCGCGGTCCATACAAATGGAAAAACAATTTTCAGTCACCCCACGAAAATAAAGTTTGGATTGTTTAATGATGATTTGCAAAATATTTCGGTCCTAGATTAAGCCATCTGTGACACATCTAAAAATCATGTTTTTCCCGTGTAAATTTTTTTGTACTGCATTTTTCTCAATAATAGACTCTTGAAAGCTGTGCACAACGAAGAGAAGAGATCGCTTGAAACAAGTATGAACGAACACAAAGCAGGCATAGAGAAAAGGAAAACAAAAACTGCGCTTTCTCAACACATGATCAACACAAATCACACAGCTGATTTTGAGAATGTCAAGATCATAGACAAAGAGAGAAAGGAAAAGAAAAGAATGACGATTGAAAGCCTACGCATACAACAAAAAATTGACAGGACGATTAACTTGAAAGAAGACACAAATAACATAAGTGTCAGTTACTTGAGAATTGTTTAATAAATTATGTTTTTATTTAAATAGGCGAAACCCCTGAAGAAGTCAACGAATATTGACGAAACTTATTTTGAAAAAGGAATATAGGTCTAATTAGCTTAATGAAATAATAAACTAACAAATACTCATCATTATTGTCAGTAATGTAAATATATAACGAATAAAAATAGCATGAACGAGATGGACAGGACATGTACACAGACTAGATGACTTTAATCCTGCTAAAAAGGTACATATTTCAAATGATTTCAATGAGATGGAGGAAGACCCACGCTAAGATAGTCGTGATCTTTTTAGAGCAAAGTTGGAGACAGCCAAGAACCACCAGGTTTGTAGGGCTTAACATGAATGAATGTAAATATATGAATTTGAAATACATATATCTAAAATTTTCAATTTATATAGTAATATATATATATATATATATATATATAGTAATATTTATATATATTTTTTAATATTTTTCGTATTACCGGGAAATTGAAAATTTTTTCCCGGCAATTACGGTCTAAAATATTCCGGGAATTCCCGGACCCAAAACCATATCCGGAAGCTAGCGTGCTTTCAATTGACAGACAGATGAACGTATTTCAAGGTGTTGTAAAAGGAATGACAAAATGAATATACACTCCATCCTAAAGTGGATTTGAATTACAAACATTATGGAAGTCATGATATTTTTCAGGCAATTTGCTATATTTGTTTACAACTACAAACAACCATGTTGATTGTTTTGTCCAACAAATTAATATTTTTGATTGGAACAGAATATCGACCCTATAATTTTGAAAGATCGCGTTGAGTAGACCATTTTTGCAGAATAAACTTATAGTCCAGCTGTTCTGAGTTTCTTTTATATTGTAGAATTTTATGAGCATCAATTTTGTGGAAGATCTTAACCCTCTAGTTTCTCTCTTTATTTGTCAATTTTATCCTTTTTTAACAAGGGACACATAAATATTAAACTGATCTACGAAAAAAATTGACAGAAAATTTCTGTGGGGGTCACCAAAGCGTTCTGCTGAAAACCATTGGTCTCAAACCAAAATAAATGACAACACATACAACATAACAACCTTTGCATTGTTGCGAGCGATGCGAGCACATGCATACAAATGAATTGGCAAAGTGACATTTTTGGTGTGTCGACTTAGTTCGGTGCTTCTCATTTGTCATATGTGACCGCTGGTACTAATATGAACCCTGATTTAAGTCAAAGACATACATTCGTTGCGAAAGTTCTGACGAGATGGGGTAGCGCCCATCGAAACTGCGCAGTCAACTTTTAGCTGCAACAATAAAGGTCTCATTTTGCCTTTTTGCTTATTTTGGGTTCTGCTGAAGACTTCAGCACAACCTTTGGTCTTAAACCAAAATAAATGACAACACATACAACATAACAGGCCAACTATACACACAAACAACGAAAAAAAGAAAAATTATAATTTGTCCATATTTTTTTGGAAGATAGATCGTTTTAAAGAAAAAATTTTGGTATTTCGGTAGAGCACTCTAAATAAAAATACAAATTGGATATTTTTTGCGATAGATAAATGATCTACCAATGGATCCGGCTGATTTTTGCATGAGTATTAAGAAAAATTGTCTTTTGTAATAAATATGTATTCAGTCGCAAAAAGCTGTAATTGTTATAAAATCCAAAAATATCGGTTTCAATTGCAACACAACACTACAGTGCATTTTATGACCAACTGTGATTTGTTAACACAGCTGATGCCGATCAACTGATGCTTATTTGTTGCTTATTATATCAATTGTGTTTACGAACGCGTAAACAATACAAAATGAAAAATTAATCAATTAATTGTGATTTGGATGATAGTCCAAATGATATTTTTTTATACTTTAAATAATAAATAAAGAATACAAAATATAATTATTACATTATATGTTTCACATATTTTCTATTGCGTTTCCGAAAAGGCCCTTTCGCTACCTGGGGTTTAGTCAGCAATCATATGCGAAAGAACATTTTGGTATTCTCTATATGATACGGGTTTTTCTAAAGTCACTTTTCATAATTTTTTACTTTACAGTTAAGATTTTGTTCTATTTCACTCACCAGGGAAACAAAATGTTATAAACGACGATATGAGGGAATTCGATAGCAGGATATATCCTAAATATAGAAAACTTTTTAAACTTGAAAACGGTTAAAATAAGAGTGAAAATAGCATAAATGTTGAAATGTCAAGAGTGTGCTATTAGAAAAACCTTTCTAATTTTTTATCATATAGAAAATACCAAAATATTTCTGGGTCTATAGTCGCTCCGAAGTTATCTTCATGTATATCACAAAATCCAAAAAATTTTATAATTTTGCGTGTTTTGTTCGGCTTGAGGTCAGTTTTTACAATAATAAAACAAAAATTAGTATTTTATTATTTTCTTGCATTTTATTTCCCAATATTTTTCCACCGTGTTCCTACATATTTGTGCACAACCGTCTGTGTCTCTCTTATAATTAAGCCTTTTTCCCAGAAGAGACGTCAATTATGGTTAGCATTTCCAACGTGTATCTCCTTGTATAATTGCTCTCTTCCGCTAATATTTCGATGTCATTAAAGTTTGGTTTGTGTCCCGTCAAGGTACAGTGGGCTGCAAGGGCAGTTTTTTTTTCAATGGGTTTGTCAAGGATTTGTGTTCGGTTTTATGTGTTATGTTTTATTATTGTAAAAACTGACCTCACGCCGAACAAAAGACAAAACGCAACACATCAAAAGGTCAACCATACATACCACTACCACAAAACACGGGATGCACACCGCATAAAATAACACAGTACAACACAAAAATTCCAAACAAAAAATCACTTATCCCAGCCGAAAGTACTCGTTGAGAGGAGAAAAGTAATTTCTGGATTTTGCTAGATTGGTTGCCGTTCGTTTTTTATGAGCCTCTATAGTTTTTTCGCCAAATTCGATTTTGAGCACTTTTTTGCAATTTTCTTCTATTTTTCGCATGGCCATAGTTCGAAAAATGCTGTGAATTTTTTTTTGCAGACTTCAGCAAAGTTGTAGCTCTTGACTCGGCCAACAAAAATGCTGAATATATTAAGTATGAAAAATTTCATCTTCATGCTCAAAACCCCAAAAATGTCGAAAAAATTACCACTTTTTTCACCGATTTTTTCTGTTTTTCGACTACAGCTCTTGAACTATTGAAAGTTTTACCAAACAAACAAGGGGAGAAATGTAGCCTATTAAATTATGAACAACTTTCTAGTACATACCAACTTCATACGACCACTCCTGTAATTGTTATAAAATCCAAAAATATCGGTTTCAATTGCTACACAACACTACAGTGCATTTTATGACCAACTGTGATTTGTTAAAACAGCTGATGCCGATCAACTGATGCTTATTTGTTGCTTATTATTTCAATTGTGTTTACGAACGCGTAAACAATACAAAATGAAAAATTAATCAATTAATTGTGATTTGGATGATAGTCCAAATGATATTTTTTTATACTTTAAATAATAAATAAAGAATACAAAATATAATTATTACATTATATGTTTCACATATTTTCTATTGCGTTTCCGAAAAGGCCCTTTCGCTACCTGGGGTTTAGTCAGCAATCATATGCGAAAGAACATTTTGGTATTCTCTATATGATACGGGTTTTTCTAAAGTCACTTTTCATAATTTTTTACTTTACAGTTAAGATTTTGTTCTATTTCACTCACCAGGGAAACAAAATGTTATAAACGACGATATGAGGGAATTCGATAGCAGGATATATCCTAAATATAGAAAACTTTTTAAACTTGAAAACGGTTAAAATAAGAGTGAAAATAGCATAAATGTTGAAATGTCAAGAGTGTGCTATTAGAAAAACCTTTCTAATTTTTTATCATATAGAAAATACCAAAATATTTCTGGGTCTATAGTCGCTCCGAAGTTATCTTCATGTATATCACAAAATCCAAAAAATTTTATAATTTTGCGTGTTTTGTTCGGCTTGAGGTAAGTTTTTACAATAATAAAACAAAAATTAGTATTTTATTATTTTCTTGCATTTTATTTCCCAATATTTTTCCACCGTGTTCCTACATATTTGTGCACAACCGTCTGTGTCTCTCTTATAATTAAGCCTTTTTCCCAGAAGAGACGTCAATTATGGTTAGCATTTCCAACGTGTATCTCCTTGTATAATTGCTCTCTTCCGCTAATATTTCGATGTCATTAAAGTTTGGTTTGTGTCCCGTCAAGGTACAGTGGGCTGCAAGGGCAGTTTTTTTTCAATGGGTTTGTCATGGATTTGTGTTCGGTTTTATGCATCATAAGGTTATACATCAAAAGGTCAACCATACATACCACTACCACAAAACACGGGATGCACACCGCATAAAATAACACAGTACAACACAAAAATTCCAAACAAAAAATCACTTATCCCAGCCGAAAGTACTCGTTGAGAGGAGAAAAGTAATTTCTGGATTTTGCTAGATTGGTTGCCGTTCGTTTTTTATGAGCCTCTATAGTTTTTTCGCCAAATTCGATTTTGAGCACTTTTTTGCAATTTTCTTCTATTTTTCGCATGGCCATAGTTCGAAAAATGCTGTGAATTTTTTTTTGCAGTCTTCAGCAAAGTTGTAGCTCTTGACTCGGTCAACAAAAATGCTGAATATATTAAGTATGAAAAATTTCATCTTCATGCTCAAAACCCCAAAAATGTCGAAAAAATTACCACTTTTTTCACCGATTTTTTCTGTTTTTCGACTACAGCTCTTGAACTATTGAAAGTTTTACCAAACAAACAAGGGGAGAAATGTAGCCTATTAAATTATGAACAACTTTCTAGTACATACCAACTTCATACGACCACTCCTTGATACGGATTTGGCCATACAAATGTGATTAATTTTCATTTTTTTTTTTTGATTTTATTATTTTTATTGAGCAAAAGTTTAAAAAAGGCACATGTATTATTTTTTTTTGCAATTTAGTATTTTAGTATTTTCGTTTTTTATATACGAAACAACAAAATAAATGCGTATTTGTCAAAATCGTTGTTGTTGTTTTTTTTTATGAAAGAACAAAGTAAATTTATATAAGTTAACCCACATAACTCCATGACACGACTCACTATTGTGTAAGATCAACCCTGGTTGACCTCATTTACAGTAGTGGTGACAATCAGCTGTGACGCGTGAAGTTGGTTGTGGTTTTACACTTGAAATCAACAGATGCAATGGTAAATTTTTGTCATTCTACTTTTTTTATATAAGTGATTGAAGTGAGTGATTGAAAATGGAAAGATGCTCGAAATTAGATAGTTTCTGTTACGTTTGTGGTAAACTAGAGCCAAAACATGGAAAACAAGAACGAAAAAATTTATTTTCTAATAATTTTAAACTCGCATATAAACTTTATTTCGGTGAAGAGGATACAAGTGGCGACGAACATACGCCAAATACGGTGTGTTCATTATGTTATGGCAATCTCTTGGGGTGGTTGCATCAAAGAAATGTATGTTTACGGTATGTCAAGCCAATGCTGTGGGTAAGAAATACGTCCGGGGTACATGACCCAGACAAGTGCTACGCTTGCGTAAATTTTACCAAAGAAATTAATAGAAAAAAACGCAGAGCAAAAGTATATAATGCCACTGACTCCGCTGAATTACCAATACCGATGCCCGATGATGCCGAAGTACCAAAACCACCGAGTCCGAGTATGATATCAGTGATGACATCAGAAAGGGGAAACACCAACTATGGTGACTTCGATCCGGATTTTTTCCCTGAAATCGCAGATGATGCATCAAAGCCACTAGCACAAGAAGAAATCGATTTCCTCGTGGCCAAATTTCGTTTTTCGCAGCGTGATGCCGAATTTTTCACTACATTTATGAAGCGCAGAAATCTGACACAGAAAAACGTTATCGCCAGCGTAAACGCCAAGCTGAGTTCCAAAAACTATACAACGTCAATGATTTGAATACGTTCACATATTGCAACGACATAAAAGCCTTAGTGAACAAAATGGGTATGGAATATAATGCTGCGGACTGGAGATTATTTATAGATGGCTCCACGTCAAGTTTGAAGGCTGTATTATTACATGTTACAAATAAAATGCCATCCATCCCGTTGGCATTCGGAACGAATATGAAGGAATGTTATAAAGTCATGGCAGATATATTGGACAAAATCAAATATACGCAGCATAACTGGAAAATTTGCTGCGACTTAAAAGTAGTAAATATTTTGCAAGGTGTCATTGAAAAAGGCGGCTTCCCTAAATTCTTCTGCTTCTACTGCACATGGGATTCGCGGTATAAACATGACCACTATAAGGCAACACATTGGGTGAAAAGAGATCTGAAGAATCAAAAGCATTTGAATTTGTTCAACAAACCGTTAATTGAGAATATTGATAATATATGATAAGGTAACGATCAGATTTTCGATTGTTTGAAAGGAATATTTCCGAAACTAAGCAATGATAAAATTACTGCAGGTATTGTATTTAATTTTTTAGCATTAATGTTGATTCACTTCGCTATATTCGCACTGTTTTTTATGTATGTTACTTGTTGCTTTTTCTCATTTTTTATACAGCTAAATGGACCAGACATCCGCAAACTCATTAAAAGTGAAGCTTTCACGCAAGTATTGTCTGCCAAAAAACTTGAGGCTTGGATTGCAATAAAAGCAGTTATTCAATATGTTTTGGGTAAAAACCGCGTGGACAATGAGAAAGCAACGCAATTGGTGAAGAATATGATCACTGCCTTTGATTCCATTCATGCATCGATGGCATTAAAACTCCATTTTATGCACCATCATCTGGACGTGTTCCTGAAACAACTGCCCACAGAATCAGACGAGCAGGGTGAACGATTCCACCAGGTAACCATGCCGATGGAAAGACGTTTGAAGGTGGTCTCAAAAGATATCACAATTCGAGCACGAGTTGACGGAGGATGATAAAGAAGGACATATCAATCAAATCAAATCATTAACTTCGCGCCAGACAGCCCAAATGGACATCGACGATACTGATTAACAAAAAAAAAAAAAAAAAAACAAATACAAATTAATACCCGTTTGATGCCTTTTTTTATACTTTTTTTTCATAATCTTTCATATATTTTCATGTTTTTCACTTTAATCAGAAAATTCAATACTAAATTCCAAAAAAAAAAATAATACAAGTGCCTTTTTTAAACTTTTGCTCAATAAAAATAATAAAATCAAAAAAAAAATGAAAATTAATCACATTTGTATGGCCAAATCCGTATCAAGGAGTGGTCGTATGAAGTTGGTATGTACTAGAAAGTTGTTCATAATTTAATAGGCTACATTTCTCCCCTTGTTTGTTTGGTAAAACTTTCAATAGTTCAAGAGCTGTAGTCGAAAAACAGAAAAAATCGGTGAAAAAAGTGGTAATTTTTTCGACATTTTTGGGGTTTTGAGCATGAAGATGAAATTTTTCATACTTAATATATTCAGCATTTTTGTTGGCCGAGTCAAGAGCTACAACTTTGCTTTGAAGACTGCAAAAAAAATTCACAGCATTTTTCGAACTATGGCCATGCGAAAAATAGAAGAAAATTGCAAAAAAGTGCTCAAAATCGAATTTGGCGAAAAAACTATAGAGGCTCATAAAAAAACGAACGGCAACCAATCTAGCAAAATCCAGAAATCACTTTTCTCCTCCCATCGAGTACTTTCAGCTGGGATAAGTGATTTTTTGTTTGGAATCAAAAAGGTGAATATTGCGTCACAGTGTACAGAAACATCACTATTTTTTTACCGATTTTTTTCGATTTGGGTTTTATTAAATTCATTTCAGCCTTACACAATAGAAAATATCTTAAATCTAACAGCGGTAATTTACATCCTAGCATTCAATAATATCTTTCAAGGACAATGCCATTTATACTAAAGTTATGACGCAGCTTTGCTGCTAACTTGGCATTCTTTCATTTTTATTCCCTCCACCTCCAGGATGGGGGTATACTAACTTCGTCATTCTGTCTATAACACCTTGAAATATAGACCTGAGACCCTATAAAGTATATATATTCTTGATCCTTATAAAATTCTAAGACGATCTAGTCATGTCTGCCCGTCTGTTGAAAGCACGCTAGCAACTAAACGAAATTTTTTCCCTCACAAGGACTAAAAATACCCATAATAATAACTAATATTTTAGCGTATTTAAGCATGTTTTTTGAATATATGTCTGTTTATATTTGCTTGATATTTGCTATTGTAATAGGTATTTACTCCTTTAAATAAAACACCAATGACCAATGCAGATAGACTAATGTGCAGTCTTACTTGGTTTGCAAGGGAATTGTTTATTGGGGGAATCATCGCCGATATATATATATACTAGAATTCGGCTGCATTAGCACCGATCGATGTTCCCCGAAAATCAATGCAATTACATACATACGTATTACATACTTACGACTACGGTTTGTTATTGCTATCCGAAAGAGGAGTGAATGCAAATAATGAACCAGGGGGACAGTTCAACGAATCCGCCTGGTTATGCTGTGTAGGTACTTACGCCGTAGCTGACATAATTGTAGCAACACTGCGGCGGGCGTGATGAAGTCACAAGTGGTGACGATTGTTCTTGCAATATGATATTCTTTTATACACGTGAAGTATTCATATTCTTGTTGGCATTATCGAATTATATTTACGCTACAGTATAAAGTGATTCTTATTTGTAGGGGGTGAAATGGGGCAAAAAGGGATACAAATGGTACATATTAAATGACAACAGCTAGAAACACGAAATTCGGTGTGTACATTACTCTAATTGAGTAGATACATAATATAAAAGTATTTTTTCCAAATTCGTACTTTTAAAGAGTAAAATTGGAATAGAGGGATAAAAATGGTGCCAACCAAACGGCTGTTGATTGCGTAGACACGTAAAATAAACGGATTTTTGGGGTTAAAATGAAAAAAGGGATACAAATAGTACCAACCAAATGACAACAGCTATAGTCGTGAAATTCGGAGTATACATTCCTCTGACTGCGTAGATAAAAGTAAAATTAAAGTTTTTCTTAATTGGTACTTTGAAGGGATATAATGAGTACAGAGGGATAAAAATAGTACAAACTAAACGGCTACAGCTAGAATGATGA
The DNA here is from genome assembly GCA_947397865.1 of Polietes domitor. Lineage (NCBI taxonomy): Eukaryota > Metazoa > Arthropoda > Insecta > Diptera > Muscidae > Polietes > Polietes domitor. The sequence continues at coordinate 114,478,374 of OX377619.1, read as the reverse complement.
AATTCGGTGTATGCATTCCTCTGTTTGCATAGACACGTAAAATACACGGATTTTTCAAACTTCGTACTTTATGGGGTTAAAATGAAAAAGGGGATAAAAATAGTACCAACCAAATGACCGCAGCTTGAGTCATGAAATTCTGAGTATACATTCCTCTGACTGCGTAGACGCGGAAAATAAACGGATTTTTCGAAATTCGTACTTTTTGGGGTTAAAATGGAAAAAGGGGATAAAAATAGTACCAACCTAATCCGCAGCTAGAGTCGTGAAATTCGGAGTATACAATCCTCTGACTCGTAGACACGGAAAGTAAAAGGTATTTTTCCAAATTCGTTCTTTCAATGGATACAAAGGTAAAGAGGGACAAAAGTAGTACCAACTAAACGACTACAGCTAGAATGATGAAATTCGGTGTATGCATTCCTCTGTTTGCGTAGAACGTAAAAACGGATTTTTAGAAATTCGTACTTTTTGGGGTTAAAATGGAAAAAGGGGATACAAATAGTACCAACACCAGCTAGAGTCATGAAATTCGGAGTATACATTCCTGGGACTGCGTAGACACGGAAAATAAACGGATTTTTTGAAATTCGTACTTTTTGAGGTTTAAATGGAAAAAGGGGATAAAAATATTACCAACCAAATGACCGCAGCTAGAGTCTTGAAATTCGCAGTATACATTCCTCTGACTGCGTAGACACGGAAAGTAAAAGGTATTTTTCCAAATTCGTTCTTTCAATGGATACAAAGGTAAAGAGGGACAAAAGTAGTACCAACTAAACGACTACAGCTAGAATGATGAAATTCGAATTGCGTAGAAACGTAAAATAAAGAGATTTTAGATAGTCGTACTCTTAAGGGGGGTAAAAATGGTACCAACCAAGTGGCCGCAGCTGGAATCATGGAATTCGGTGTATACATTTCTCTGACTGCATAAACACGCAAAATAAACGGATTTTTATTCGTACTTTTTCTTTTACGGCAAAAATTGGTTGAATCATGAAGTTAGGTTATTTTGCACTATGTACGTCTGATAATTTCAAATTTTCAAATAATTTCAAAATGTTTACTTTTGGAATTAAAATAGAACCCACTATCTACCAATATTTATGATATTTAAACTTTTTGAAAATATAAATATAAGAATATTTATTTTTTGAATTGCCTTGAAGTATTATTTCGATAGGTAAACGTATTGGTATAAGCGTGGTTTGAAATAATAATAATGTTATATTTATTTATATTTTTTGGTTTGGCTATATTAAAAAATTATATTTCCTGTAATATTGCAGCACTTCTACGAAAATCGACATCCTAGAATGCAATCCATGGTGGAGGGTGTATAAAGTCCGGCCCGGTCGAACTTAACGCCGTTTTTACTTGTTTTACATTAACATTACATTATACTAACAATTACACTAAATGCTTACAAACTACTTAAAAAATATTATATACAAATTATTGGTTGGTATTGTATACTGTGTCGTCAATGTCCATGGTCTTAAACCGTCTGTGGTAGAACAAGAGTTTGTCCGCCCGGTAAAGAAGTCCCTCGGAATCGAGAGTCAGTAGCCCAGCAGGTGGAAGGAACTCATTACTGAGTTGCATTTCCACACTATCTGTCATCTCAAAACAACCCCTAATCAGTCTCTTGTCCAGAAATTCAGCCCTTCCATAGAAGTTCAGAGCATTCCGGACAATAAAGAACTGTAAATCTATAGAAGAACTGTAAATCTTCCGGCAGGATGGTCTCCTGGGGATACCATCGGAGCCCATGACTCGCTTGAGTCACAGACAGGAAACCAAAATAGTCCTTTCCCATCTCCTGAGTCTTTCCATTTGGCTGGAAGAGATCCAATATCAGACTGGAAAGGCATAGTAGAGTAGCGCTTAATTACACTAGTCAACAGTCAAAATGTACTCGGGATGCGATAATTTTTTCTGTGTAGATAACCTTGACATGAGCTCGAAAAACGCAATAAAATTTTTTTTTTTTCGTTTGGTTTTTGTTTTATTTTTTTTTTTTTTTAATTTTAAAAATTTTTTTTTTGTTAATTTGTTTCGTCCGGCATAACTCGGGAACCACTAGCCCGATTTAATTGAATTAAATTTTAAAAAATTTAAAATTACTATAAAAAAAAAAATATAAAAATTACTATACATACAAACAACAACAATACACACGAGGTACAGTGAAGACGGGACATACCGTACAACAACAACCTTTGCATTGTTGCGAGCGATGCGAGCACATGCACAACATTGAATTGGCAAAGTGAGATTTTTAGTGTGTCGACTTAGTTCGGTGGAATATTTTGTTTATCAGCGTTTCTCATTAGAAATATGTGACCGCTGGTACTAATATGAACCCTGATTTAAGTCAAAGACATACATTCGTTGCGAAAGTTCTGATGAGATGGTGTAGCGCCCATCGAAACTGCGCAGTCAACTTTCAGCTGCAACAATAAAGGTCTCACTTTGCCTTCTTTGCTAATTTTGGGTTCTGCTGAAGACTTCGGCACAACCTATGGTCTCGAACCAAAATAAATGACAAGACATACAACATAACAGACCAACTATACATACAAACAACAACAATACACACGAGGTACAGTGAAGACGGGACATACCGTACAACAACAACCTTTGCATTGTTGCGAGCGATGCGAGCACATGCACAACATTGAATTGGCAAAGTGAGATTTTTAGTGTGTCGACTTAGTTCGGTGGAATATTTTGTTTATCAGCGTTTCTCATTAGAAATATGTGACCGCTGGTACTAATATGAACCCTGATTTAAGTCAAAGACATACATTCGTTGCGAAAGTTCTGATGAGATGGTGTAGCGCCCATCGAAACTGCGCAGTCAACTTTCAGCTGCAACAATAAAGGTCTCACTTTGCCTTCTTTGCTAATTTTGGGTTCTGCTGAAGACTTCGGCACAACCTATGGTCTCGAACCAAAATAAATGACAAGACATACAACATAACAGACCAACTATACATACAAACAACAACAATACACACGAGGTACAGTGAAGACGGGACATACCGTACAACAACAACCTTTGCATTGTTGCGAGCGATGCGAGCACATGCACAACATTGAATTGGCAAAGTGAGATTTTTAGTGTGTCGACTTAGTTCGGTGGAATATTTTGTTTATCAGCGTTTCTCATTAGAAATATGTGACCGCTGGTACTAATATGAACCCTGATTTAAGTCAAAGACATACATTCGTTGCGAAAGTTCTGATGAGATGGTGTAGCGCCCATCGAAACTGCGCAGTCAACTTTCAGCTGCAACAATAAAGGTCTCACTTTGCCTTCTTTGCTAATTTTGGGTTCTGCTGAAGACTTCGGCACAACCTATGGTCTCGAACCAAAATAAATGACAAGACATACAACATAACAGACCAACTATACATACAAACAACAATTACAATTCCCTTAATCTGTTCATATATTGTTTTCCTATACAAGCAACAGTTTCCAAGTTAAAAATGAATATATAAAGGAAAAAACTTATTTTTTGCCTAAAGATTTAAATTTTTTTTTTTAAATCCATAAAAAATCCAAAATGAAAAAAATGTCAAATCTTATTACTTTTACGTAAAGTCACATAACCTATGAGCAAAATGAGACAAAGATCATGAAAATCGATGCACGTGTTTCGCTTTTATTCGCAATTGAGTAAAGGTATGAATTTCAAAAATTTGCTCGACATATGCACAACTTTGTCTATGGTAAGGTTTTTTCTTTTTTTTTTATTCTCAGAATTAACAAAACGGAATAAACAAAGGGTTATTTAATTTTTATGATTGCGTAAGCAAAGTAATAAACGCTAATAAATGTGCGTGAACAATTAAAAGGAAAAAAGGAAAGGGGACTTTTTTAATTATTTGGGTTTTCCGTTGGCTACCTGTATGATTTTTTTACAGAAATGCAACCCACATTTAAGGGTGGTCATTATTCGGAAAATTTAAGACTCACACATGGTGAAACAGGTATGTAGCCACCGTAAAAAAATATACACCCATTTATAAGTACCTGTCAGTAAAATACTAAACAATACACAGTATAAATAGGTCTTCATTGATCGATTTTACTCATTCAACAAGTGTCGACGAACGCGATAGTTAAAATGAGCAAACGTTCGCGAGGATTTGAATGCAATACCAATCCAAGTAATTTTTGTTACATGTGCGGAGAATACGTTTCTGAAAAAAACAAGCGTTGTTTTTCACCTAAATTGAGAGATTCATTTGAAGAGAGCTTCAATTTAAAGGTCTCAAACACAGATGAGCGGTGGACACCAAGTGCTCTATGTCCAAGGTGCTACGTACAGCTAGCTGATTCAAGGTAAGTGTAGATTACGAAATTCAAGAACATATATAACTTATTACACTAGCCTTATTACACTAGCCTTAACAGCTACCTCAAAAGGAGCTGCGGTAGAAAGTTGATCGCTCACCATCGTCATCTTTTATCAGGACACCATTTGGGTTTAGCAGATTAGGTATCGGCTTTCTACAACTTATGCCAGCAGCACCCTTAACCTGTTTAAAAGTCCTGTTGTTCACTTTTATCCCTCTGAGGTAGTTTGCACAGTGCTCACGTTCAAACTGAGCAAAGGCTGTATTATTCGGTCAAGGTTCCGAATGTCAGCAGCGCTGCTGTTAGAGCAGACTTTGCCTGCTGAAAAAGAGAAAGCAGACTTGCTGCTGAAATAGCATGTGAAAACAGTAAACATTTCAGCAGACGTTTTCCTGCTGTTACATCGGTCGATTTTAAAACAATTAAAGCATACTTTTTGTGATTTAACATGTTTGTGTCTGTCTGCCTTTGATAACGTTCCAATTTTCATCCTTCTAGCTGAAAAACACTTTTGCCACACCCCCACCGCCCACGAAACGAAAACATAAAATCCGGCATCATGTTTATCTTTCTCATGATCAGTAATATATACGTTCCAAGTTTCAGCCTTTTAGCTCAAAAGACACTTTTGCCACTTCCTACGAAACGAAAATCCAAATTTAAGCATCATTTTTATCTTTCTCGTGGTCAGTAATATATATGTACCAATTTTCAGCCTTCTATCTATCAAAAACAAATTTGATACGCCCCACCGCCCACGAAACGAAAATCCAAATTTCGGCATCAAATTGAACTTTCTCGTTGTCAGTAATATATACGTTCCAATTTTCAGTCTTCTAACTCAAAAGCCATGCCCACTCCACCCACAAAACGAAAATCCAAATTTCGGCTTTAAATTTATCTTTTTTTGTGGTCGGTAATATATACGTTCCAATTTTCAGCCTTCTAGCTAAACAAACACTAAAACGAAATCCAAATTTCGGCATCAAATTGAACTTTCTTGTGGTCAGTAATATATACGTTCCAATTTTCAGCCTTCTAGCTTAAAACCACTATTGCCACGCGCACTCCGCCCACAAAACTAAAATCCAAATTTCGGCATTCTCGTGGTCAGAAATATATATGTTAAAATTTTTAAAATTTCTATAACCTATAGTTCCTTCCAGACCTGCATTTATCTGTACTGAAAATTTCAACAACATCGGTTGCTGTTTACGCGTGATTGCGGAACAAACAAACAGACAGACTTACACTAAGGTTTTATAATATTAATAAGGATAGGATAACTAAACACATTACAAAATTGCTTCTCTTGAAACAAAAAAAGGTGCGATTATCTTGCGAAGTAGAGGGAGAAGATTTACTAGAGTACAACATCGAAATATTCAAGATAGGAAGATAGTCGTCCTCCGGGAGAGATATGGGATGATCTCGAAGTAATGGGGATCAGCACTTACATTTCCCACATAATTAATCTGAAACAAGTTAAGATCGGTATCAAAAGTTTACGTAAGCCAAGATACAGAGGGTAAATTAAAATCCCTTAAAATCATAGTATGAGCTTTACATTGTTGCTCCTCCTGCGATAATACCTACAATCAAACATTTAACTCAGACGATGGAGAGCATGTAACAAACAACTTACTACATCTCATATTAATAAGGACTGCAATAAATTCAATGTCATCAAGCCCATATAGAATAAACACCGCCACCAATTCTCTCTACACGATTTTTCCTAAATACCGCACATAAAACCTCAGAGTCTAAAACCGAATCTTTCAACAAGCCTCGCACATTCTGATACCCAACACAAAAAGAACTATCATTTTTTGCAATAGTAGCTGACTTTTCTGATAGACGCAACAGATTTTCAACCATATCCACAAACTCCTTGGCAAGAGCTCCAGATGGCCAGAAAGAAGGGACAATAAACTTCTCGAAAATTTCCCTTTAAACGACAATTTTAAATTATACTCGGCATTGGGCAAATGAAGGCCTCAATTTAAAAGATGTCATGTGGAAGTCATCCTCAATTTTCACCAAAATGTAGAAATTCAAATCATCCACGGAGGTATCCGGGGCGAAGCGGGAAACGAATACCATCTTCATTTCCGGAGCCATGGACAATAAACCGGAATTGCCACCAAAACGATGTGGGCAGCCATTTGGTGCAACACCAACGTAGATCATTGTTCTCCCCGTACAATGCGTCCACAACCTGGCACATTTAGCATACCATTGACTGGTACATAGACAGTATTCGATGGTACGCTCAATATCTGTTAAAAATATTTCATGTTTCTAAAGTAACACATGAATAAACTAAATAAAAAACAAGTAAAAACGGTGTAAAGTTCGGCCGGCCGGTTTTCGTAGAAGTGCAGTAATATTACAGGAAAATATAAATTGATAAAATAATTTTATAAATAAATATAATATTTTAATTATTTCAAACCATTATTTATTTCAAATCAAAAAATAAATATTCTTATATTTATATAAAATGCTTAAATACCATTAATATTGGTAGATAGTGGGTGCTACAGTTGGTTGTATTTCCATTCTATTTTAATTCCAAAAGTACAAATTTTGAAAATCCATTATCAGACGTGCATAGTGCAAAATAACCTAACTTCATGATTCAACCAATTTTTGCCGTAAAAGAAAAATTACGAATTTGGAAAACCGAATTCCATGTTTCCAGCTGAGCCCATTTGGTTGTACCATTTTTACCCCCTTGACGTTTCTACGCAATTAGAATTTCATCATTCTAGCTGTAGTCGATTAGTTGGTACTATATTTATCCCTCTGTACCATTGTGTCCCTTGAAAGTACGAATTTCGAAAAATCAGATTATTTTCCGTGTCTACACAGTCAGAGGAATGTATACTCCGAATTTCATGACTCTAGCTGCGGTCATTTGATTGGTACCATTTTTATTCCCTTTTTTTATTTAACCCCCAAAAGTACGAATTTTGAAAAATCCGTGTATTTTACTTGTCTATGCAATCAGAGGAATGTATACACCGAATTTCATTATTATATGTACAGCCGTTTGGTTGGTACCATTTATATTTTACCCCTTAATGTATGAATTTGGAAAAAATACTTTTATATTATGTATCTACTCAATTAAGGCCAAAACACAATCAAAGTACGCTTATCGAGCATGTGTGCATTATACGTATTTTTGCTGTTTGCAAGACACATAGAAAGTATGCAAGTACACATGAAAACATACATATGTTCTTATTTTTCTTCTTCTTCTGTGCTTATTGTTTGAATGTAAACAATAACAAATGTGCGACATAATTAAAATGGAAATAGCTTCGGTTGTCGTGCTTATTACAATTAAGTACAAGTTTTTCAAAAAAAAAATTGGCGCGGCGTAGATTTTTTTATACCAAAATTTAAATGTTGATGGGCTTTTTGCGTTAAGCTTTGAACATTTACACAACAATGACCATGAACAATTCCATAAAATGGTAAGGACGACCAACTATTTGCCATGATGGAGGAAGACTTGACAAAGTGCAGCAAACGGCAGCCAATGCCAGCTAAATGTCGGCTGTTTTGACTCTAGTGTAAGTAAATTGAAAAAGATTATGTATATACAAAGGGATTTATAATGTTTTTTATACAGCTATTTAGCTTAGTGAAGTAATTTGGACTAACCTCTTTCCAAGCTACCTCGCAATTCCAACCCGGCACGAATGGCATAAAATAGCAAATGATTTCGAAATGTTGGCGCCATCGTCCCTCGTCCGCATAATCCATAGTTAAAGCGACAGTAGCCCTTCACAACTTCTTAAAAAAGAATGATGAAAAATATTGTCCTCTCGAATTTACAGACAGTGATAATGGAGACATTACTGTTGAAGGACTTTGGAGGAAAGAGTTTGGTTCGTTGCCAAAAGTGAAACGAAGTCACACCAAACAATGCCACAAAATTAGCCTTTTGCGGGATAAGCTAAAAGATTATATTTTAACAAAATAAGTTTTTTTCCGAATACTTTTTGAGTTATTTTATCTGAAAAAGTTGGATTCCATAAGACGACTCCACCTGGAGCCATGTCCTAACCTTAACTTCCGAAAAATAAATATAATAAATTTTTGGTACTTATACAAAATTGGTTTTATTAATTACTTATTACATATGCACCAAGGCTCATATTAAAAAAATATTACAATTCATTTGTATTTTAGGTTTCAGTCCAACTTAATGTTTAACGTTTTAAGAAGATAAATACAAGACACAATTTGAAGGAATAAATGAAATATGAATATTAAATCTCATGTTAAAAGTAATTAGTGTTGGGTACAACGTCCATATAAGGGGAATGCGCATACCAAATATCAAGCAAATATAAACACACATATTCAAAAAACATGCTTAAATACACTAAAATATTAGGGATTATTATGGGTATTTCTAGTACTTGTGTTTTTAGTTCCCTTTGGGCCGATTTCGCCCCGTTTCAATCCCAACCGATCTACGACTATAAGACGCATTTATGGAAAATTTGAAAGTTGTAGATCCTTTCGTTTAGATGCTAGCGTGCTTCCAACAGACGGACATGGCTAGATCGTCTTAGAATTTTATGACGATCAAGAATATATATACTTTATAGGGTCTCAGGTCTATATTTCAAGGTGTTACAAACGGAATGACAAAGTTAGTATACCTCCATCCTGGTGGTGGAGGGTATAATAAAACATGCAAATACAGTACAGAGAAAAACCAAGCAAATGTTCCGGAATTTAATCTTTGGAGCTCTATAGAAATATTAAGAGGCAACCAAATTTAATGAGACTTGAAACATTTTATTCTTTGAATATATTTTAACAAAAATAGCACAAAAAGTAACTCTAAAAGTTAACATATGAATGAGAATAGGCAAGCAACTTAAAAAACACTGTGTTCAGCTTTGCACGTCCTTTATTTCTTATGACTCTTTTTATACGTTTGGGCATACAAGATTTTGAATAAAATTGCCTGGAATATGTTTCAATTTATATTGCACACGACGCCATTGCTCGTCCAGGATACTTTCCTAGCCGTATTTTCAATATCGCCCACAAATTCTCAATTGAATTGAGATCGGGGATTGCGCCGGCCACTGAAAATTTTGCTGGGATAGTCATTATTTAACAATTTTGGCGGTTTGCTTTGGATCCCCTGTCCTGTCGGAAAACAACTTCTTCCACGGCGAAGGCGCTCAAATCCACGAAATCAGACAAATTGGTCTGCAGTATTTTCAGTTAGTCTTCTTTCTTCATTATACCACTAATTTTAACAAGTGCCCAACATGCCACCAGGTGAAGCAACCCCACACCACCAAACTGCCTTCTCCATGTTTTACAGTTTGCTTCACTTGAAGACCTTCTATATGTCGAAGCCAATAATAGCTTATCCCATTAGACTTAAAATGATTAATTTTAACTTCGTCCGTTTCCAGTCCTCAACGCTCCAATTTTTGTGACTTGTGAATAAGGCTAGATGTGTTTTAATATTTTCGGTCGATAATGCCGATTCTATGCAATGCTCTCCGGGCGGTCCATCACTATTTAATACTTCTGCAGCCTTCTTTGGTGTCATCGAACCTCATTTCCCGTTCCATTAAACGGGCATCGGAGTCTGAAAGTAGTTTAGGCGGGCCTCCAACATTTGGCACAATTGGAATATTTCGCCTCTTCTGGACATTAATTACTGCACGTTGGTTTATATTTAATCATTCATTCGGTTATTTTTCTCGAGAAATGTCAACCTTCCGTCAACACCTGGTTGCTATTTTCCAATTCGGCACTTATTTTTCTCATTCTTTAAATTAAGTAGCTTTGCTCTAACTTCAAACTCTTTTTTACAACTAACATGAAGAGTGAAAAGCGTAAAGGTTCAAAAGAAGCATGAAAAGGCAATAACGGTAAATATTTTTTTCATTTCTTCAGCGCAAAATGCATACCTACGCATGTATGCAAAACTGAGCACATAATGTTTTTTAAGTTTCTTACCTATTCTCATTCATATATTAGTTTTTAAGTTATTTTTGTGCTATTTTGGTTAAAATGTATTCCAAGAATAAAATGTTTCAAGTTTCATTGAATTTGGTTGGGTATTAATAGGCCTGTTCGATTGGAATTTGTTGCCCCGGTCCAGGTAGCCTTCATGCGAGGCAAATTGCAATTTTATTTTGTCCATATAAAGTCGGAACCACCCTAAGGTCAGACTTCTCTGGAGTCAGCCAGGGTGTTAATGTTTCTTTATCATAAACATGGTTATATGGGCGTAAGACGAAGTTAGTAGCCGCCAGGATGAAGTCAGGTCAAGTTAAACTAATAGTGATTTCATGATAAATACGGTCGAACGGTGGAATGATGAAAACCGATATTTTGAAAAACTATAACAGAAACCGGTAATTTTGAAAATAAAATAACCAGGTTTTAAAATACAATAACAATTCGAAAAAAATGAAAAATGGTGGGTGGGAACAGACTTTTAGCGGGAAAGTGGTAGGTTTGGTTTGCACATAAATCAGCCATTTTTTGTCAAATTGAAGTCTATAGAGCAGAAGGCGTATAAAATTGTTATAATCGTAAAAGTAAATGTAAGAAGAAATAATTTATTAGGTTAACAGAGTGTCCCATGAAATTGGTTGTCTTTTTTTGTTATAGTGAGCGTGGTTGGATTCTCGGGTTAAATGAATATTTCGAATTTAAAGTAAAAGTAAGTATGAAGTGTGCCAATATACATATGAACAAGATGAAACTGATTAACAAACCTCAAGTAGATCTGAAAAGCTCGGCACTATCAACCTGTGACATTGTGTGGCAACACAAAGCTCGAAAGCCCAGACGATTAAGTGGAGTCTGCAGGGATAAGGAAAAAGGGTAAACGACAGCACAGAATGCGTTCAGGAACACAGGTATTACAATTTGTGCTTGTGTGCGAGGTGTCCACGGATAAGCCAGCCGAATAAAGATTAGGCTGTATTCATCAGCCAAATCAAATTTGATTGTTTCAAACGTACCCCGAAGTCCAAAACAATCCACGGTGATCTAGGCACAAGTATAGAATCCAACCACTAAATAAGTGTTTTTGATAACAGCGGCAAAGTTAATTATTGGCCGTTTATGGATGTGAATAATCGTGATGTGAATAATTATTGGCCGTTTATGGATGTGAATAATCGGGCCGGAAGTAGCAAGGAAAAAGGCTATTCGTCGAATAATAAAAAATGAATAGTTATAAGTAGATTAAGTACTAGTATAGTTTATTCTCAATTTGTTAGGGATATTACAAAGTGAGAAGTTTTTATATGTTTGTGATGGGATGTGCTAATTAAATCCCTGGAAGAAGCAAAGATCATCTTAACTGAACTCAATTAGGTAGATGTTGCGATAGTAAAGTAATTTCGACTCAAAATATAGGGTCAATAAGAATCTATCGAACTTTGTAGGTCCTTTTTGTGTTTGGATAAATGTTGTGTAATTGGAGGTGTATGTAATTTCAAGTAGTATTAAGACAGTTTATAAAGTAGAAATAAACGAATGTGTTTTTATTTAAATAGTGAGTTGAAAAAAATGGAGATGATTTGGTAAATTGGTTCGAGTGAGAGGGAATATGTGAATGCTTGAGGTGTTGATCAAATGAGGTGTGAAAATGGGGTCCAAAAAGATTAAAAATGGACTGATGGACCATGGTAGGAAGGACAGAGTGTGGGACTGATACACCAATGGTCCCGATTAGACGCAGATACCCCTTTCTTTGAGTAAGTGTAAATGTTTTTTTTTATAAGAGGTGATAAGCTGGCGGAGGGTCAAACTCAAGCCTTTAAAGGGACATAACAGAAATGGCGCCCAATCTGAAAGAAAGCACTAGTAAATGTGTTACGAATAACCACCGCATACGTGTGAAAGGAGGTATGAAAAAGGTGTGATACGACCAAAACTGCAAGCCATAGAATACTAGCTTATAATAGATCGACTGGCTAAAATGAACCGAATCGAGTCGATCGAACTTATAACAATGAGTTCGCGGGAAGTGTTATATTAATATTAGGTATTACGTTTGAGACAAGTTTCGGGAACCTATGGGTCAGCTATAATATAAAAATTCGTAAGACTGAAGTATTGCTACACCTAAATACTCTATGACCGGTTTCGAAATATCGAAAAAGTAAACTGCTAGGGTACCTGAACTTTGTAGTGAGTCATCCATGTTGTTTGTGAAGTTATTGAGTAGGGTATATGCGTTTAATAATCTCATACAAGAACGCTCAATTATTTGAAAAATGAAAAAAAAAAACAAACAAATCACATCGAGTCACACCTCTGAAAATGCATTTGTATACTTCCTCTCTGATAAAAAGATAGTACATTTATATAGTTTGTTAAGTTTTTTTAATAGTCCGACCTATCATATCATATTGTTTACTTAAGGCATAGTTATTTTGCATAAATAAAATTATAGAAGTGACATTAGTATTGATAGATATATAATCAATGTAACTCTGTTTGGGCATGATTACGAGATCACGTGCGGCGAATAAGAGAAACTGGACACAATCATTCGATTTTATGAGTCCTATGAACATAGAATTCAAAAGACAGAAAATGCAGAATCCTGAATTAGGAACTGATGAGAGTAACGGAGACGGACAAATTAGGGATATTTCCGGGACGATTATGGCACGTCCGGGCAATCGAATGTGGTAAATCCTACTCTGACAGGCAAAGAAGGGACGGATAGGCATTTAACACCGGCTCTGACTGGGAATACGTCGTCGCAAAAATCTATTGAGAATAAGATGAAGGTTATGTTGAGCAGGGAAATGACCAAAATTAGGAAGACAATAGGATCTTTAGCCAAGACGGTCCAAGACTTATCCACTCTGGAAGTACAGAACCACACGACAATTGCACATGCAGCTATGTCAGCCCAAATTAATGGAGGTTATCTGAATGCAAATTGGGGATCTACAGGCCACAATGATGCGGCCAGTACTATGTGGTACCGGAATATGCCGAGTTCGAACACAGCGTCCGTAAATGGAAGAACACATTCCCAAAGCATTTTCAGTGATCAGATAAGAATTAGGGTGGATAAATTCGGCATAAATTTTGATGGTGACTTACATAGGTTGACGGTGGAAGAATTTATTTTTCGCCTAGAATGCCTACAAGCACAGAATAACATTCCGTGGGAGGAGGTTTTGAGGGACTTCCGCTTACTGGTTTCTGGTCCAGTCCAGGAATGGTTTTGGTAATCACAGAAAACTAAGAACTTTTCTTAATGGGCCAAATTGAAGGAAGCGTTATTGCGCCAGTACCAAACAACCAAGTCGGTTTTTGAAACAATGCGAGAACTGGTAGATCAGAAGCAACTGTCCGCTAAACCCATTGATTCATATTTTCACACCATGGGACAACTTCGCGCTCGATTGTTACAGCCGATAACATACCTAGACATGAAAAATATATTAAAAGTCAATGTCAAAGAAAATATTAAGATTATAGTTTACCCAATGTTGAATTTAACTGTGGAACAATTACGTATTGAGTGTAGGGAGGAACGGAATTGTCCCAGGCGTGAACAGAGGCCAGCTCAAATGCATTCTCGCCCAATGAGGCAGGTTTACATGGAGAATTATGAGTATTCTGAGCTGACACTACAACCGAATGTCCAGGATGTAGTGGGGGCTATTCGGCACAATCAATAACAATTCCAAAACACGATCTGCTTTGTGATCGTTTTTTGGAATTGTAGGAGTTCAGGGTATGTGTTCATGGATTGTCCTGCCACTGAAAGGTCCTTGTTTTGTTATAGATGTGGAAAACCCAACACAATTACCCTAAAATGTCCTAATTGTCAGCAGGGAAACCAAAGGAAGGGGGTGGAGAAGACGGGGGAGCCACGTCCGTCGGAGAATCCTGTAGTTTAGGCAAAGTCCAGAGATTTGTCTGTAAACAACAAAAAGGAAATTAACACAGGATTTACAAAAATAGATAATATCCAAATTACAGCAAAATCTAGACATTAAATTCCGGTAGATGTCAGGCGACGTAATTATGAGGAAGTCCGATCTAGAATCTTTGAACAGGGGATAGATCCAAAACCGGTCTCTAATCGAATACTAAAAACACGAAAAAGAAGTGCAGAGCGGCGTAGAAGAAGATTTTTTTACTTACGAGGATAAATGTACTAAACTCGAAAAGCACACGATTAAGCTCGTTGAAGGAGCGGAAACGGTTAAAGATCGATATTATCCGATCTCTCCGGCGGTACAACAAATTACATATGACGAAATCGATGAGATGCTCAGACTAAACGTCATCGAGGAAAGCGAAAGTCCCTGGAGCAACCGCACAACTATCGTAAGAAAAGCAGGAAAAACAGGTTTTGCCTCGATGCTAGGAAACTAAATAAACTGACCGAAAAGGATGCATATCCGCTCCAAAATATAGACGGCATATTGAGTAGGATTATTATATAAGTAGTGTCGATCTGAAGTACGCGTTCTGGCAGATCGAATTAGATGAGGAAAGTAAAAAGTACACAGCATTCGCAGTCGCCGGACGCCCCTTTATATCAATTTCGAGTCATGCCCTTTGGGCTATGCAATGATGTCGATTGATGGACAAGGTTGTCCCAAGCAGGCTCAAAGAGAACGTGTTTGTATACTTGGATGATCTGCTCGTGATCTCTAGTGACTTAGATGAGCATGTCAGATTATTGAAGGAAGTTGCTTTGTGTTTAAAGAATGCGAATCTATCTATTGGAATCTATTATTTTAAATGAGATGTTGAAAGCTGACCCATAAAAGATACAGGCAATACGAAAAATACAAATTCCAAAGAGTCCACGAGAAGTCAGGAGTTTTTTAGGGACCGCCGATTGGTACCGGAGGTTTATAAGAGATTTTGCAACGATACGCTTACGGACACCTTAAAGGAAGCCAAGAAATGTACAATGACGAAAGAAGCGTTCGAATATTTGAAGAAAGCCCTGACGTCGGCAACAGTTTTGCGTCATGCTGATTTTTCTAAGCGTTTTTACGTACAATGTGATGCATCTGAATACGGCATAGGGGCGGTCTTGTTCCAACTGGATGTCGCAGGGGAGGAACATCCGATCGCGTTCTATTCTCAAAAGTCACTGGCGGCAGTGATGGCTATCAAAAAGTTTCGTCCTTACATCGAATTAATGGAATTTGCCGTCGTAACAGACCATGCCAGTCTACAATGATTGATGAATCTCAAAGACTTGAGTGGACGATTAGCCAGATGGTCATTGCAATTGCAAGCATACCGTTTTGGAATCGAGCATCGTAAGGGAAAGGAGAATGTTGTAGTCTTTAGCTTTAGATATTGACCAATTCGACAGTGTGGAGTATAAGAGCTTGAGAGAAAGCATAGAAATGAAGAAGGACAGACTTCCAGATCTACAAGTTAGGGATAATATGATTTTTAAGAGAATGTTAAGTCAAGACATTCTTGAAACTGAAGAAACCGAATGGAAGTTATGGGTACTAGAAGCATTGACTCACATATTAATTCAAAAAGCGCATGATGTCCCCACAGCTGCTCATGGAGGAATGGCTAAAACGTTAAATCGCTTGCGGCAGACATATTATTAGCCAAAAATGACTTCTCAAGTCCGTCAGTATGTCTCGAAATGTGGCTTAAATCTAGTTTAAGTGCGATTCTCAGAATTGTTTCAAATTTTCACTATAGATAGAACTTTTTGATCTGTACACAACAAAAAAAAATTGTTGGCGCTAAGGTCCACTTTCCGAGATTGGGGCCTTGAAAGTTCGGATATATAATTAGAGCTATAGTCATCATTCCTGATCCGATTGGGTCGATATATATATATCGTTGGAAAGCTTATTGAATTTACTATAAGATATAAGTGAATATATAGTGAATTTTGAACCCGCTTTTTTGGTAAAATCGACATTATCTGGAAATAGGTCCTATATTGAGGTACGCCATCGTATATATAGGTTTATAATCAAGACTTCCAGCTTTCTTTTAAGGTAGTTTACAGCTCCTTAACCCTCTTGGAACCGAAGATATTCAACTTCAAAGTTGTCCTATGATTTAGTTCGATTTCTTAATCAATTACGAGCCAACCATATTCTGGCTTTGTTTTACAAAATTCCGAGTGTTTTTTTAATTTTTACGAAATATAAATTTTGAATATAAATTTTGTCTGCGTAGCCGGTTTTGGACATACCCCAGAGGAGAAAATCTTAATCCCCGGCCGAAGGCCGGCTACACAAGAAAACTTTAGTCTGCGTAGCTGGTTTTGGACATACCCCAGAGGAGAAAATCTTTAAACCCGGCCGAAGGCCGGCTACGCAGAAAAACTTTAGTCTGCGTAGCCGGCTTTGGACATACCCCAGAGGAGAAAATTTTAAACCCCGGCCGAAGGCCGGCTACACAAGCAAACTTTAGTCTGCGTAGCCGGTTTTGGACATACCCCAGAGGAGAAAATCTTAATCCCCTGCCGAAGGCCGGCTACACAAGAAAACTTTAGTCTGCGTAGCCGGTTTTGGACATACCCCAGAGGAAAAAATCTTTAACCCCGGCCGAAGGCCGGCTTCTCCCAAAACTTCATGTTTCTGTCTGCGTGTTTACACTTTACTACTTTTAGGATGTACAATACATCCTCATGTGTAAACACGCCTACCGAAAACTAAATGTTTACAATTATTGCAGACTTTCCCCAAAAACATTATTTTGAAGTTGAATATCTCCGGTTCCAGGTGGGTTACGATTCCGTAACCTACATTAAAAGAAAGCTTAAAGTGTAGGCTATAAACTGATATTAATCATCTCTTACCTCAATATCGATCACATTTCCAGATAATGTCGATTTTACCAAAAAAAGCGGGTTCAAAATTCACTTTTTTAACGCTGGCTCCCGATGGGTTAATGATTTTAAAAATTGCTCCGCTATCTTATAGTAAATTCAATAAGCTTTCCAACGATATATATACCGACCCGATCGGATCAGGAATGATGACTATAGCTCAAATTATATATCCGAACTTTCAAGGCCCCAATCTCGGAAAGTGGACCTTAGCGCCAAAAAATTTTTTCTTTTTTTTTTGGTAATTTTTAACGTTCTACAAGGCTGTATTTTTTTTTTTTTTTTTTGAACCATCGCCATTAAACTAGATTTGTTCCCAAAAATGCTTCCTTGTTGAACAGCAGTGGTGTCAGTGAAATGGGTTTAGAGCTCCGAAACCAATTCGATGCTTTTAAGGCGGTAATTGAGAAACAGCTTCTTGACATTAAAAATAAGATGGGTGAGGTTATAAAAGCAGTGCAATCGGAATTTAGTATGAAAGTCAAAAAAATAGAAGAAGTCATGATGAAGTCACGTGAAGCAATTTGAAAATACGTTCAGTAGTGCACTTGAGTCAATAGGGCTGATATAGTTATCAATGGTTTACCTAAGGGTGTGCATGACTTGAGGCAGCCTATCAGCAGAATTGCCATGCTATGTGGAATTGAGCTGAAACCGTGGGATATTCAGCATTGTTGCTACTTTGCAAATGGAAAGTCAGTTTTGGTTTAGTTCTATTCTGTCTTTCTAAGAGACAGCATTATGACGAATTATTACAAACGTAGCACAATACTGCTTTTTGATGTAGTAGGTGGTGAAATTAGGAGCCACATTTATTTGAATGATCACCTGAACCACGCTGCTTCTAAATTAATGTTTGTCTGCAGAAGATTGTGGAGGCAAAAGAAGTTTAAGCTGATTAATGCTGATAGACCTAAGGTGGAACTCGATTTAGTAGACAACACAAATAAGGCGTTTGATCTGAATCAGTGTGCGGAGCTTTTAGATGTGAATTCAGATGAGAGTGAATTGTCTGCGGGATTGGGTAGTGATGGAGTTATTACTTAGCTGTTACATCTGTTAAAATTTTTGTTATTATTTTTCTTAATGAATTTTCTGTAAACATGAGATTTTTGTTATTTCCATTGATTTTTTATATACAAATGTTAACTAGTTTATAATATAAGTAATGATAAGTGATTTAGGTAATATTATTCATGATAACCTTGTTCTCAGTTCCCAGCTTAGTAATTTCCATTCTAATTTAAATATTGCGCATTTCAACAGTCAAAGCTTCAACATTAATCCAAAATCGCTGAAAATATCGGAGATTAGAAATGTGGTTGAGGATAGTCATTTGGATATTGTGGGCGTTAGTGATACATGGCTGAAATCTTCCATTTCCACCAAATGCTTTAGTATACGTGGGTATAATTGTGTTAGGAATGATCGTCCAGTGCGAAGGGGTGGTGGTATTGCTTCGTATGTTTCTAATAAACTCAATTACAATGTTGTTTATAGAGGTAATCAATATGGTGTCGTGGAATGATTGTAGAGATTTTGTGTGGAAACGGAACAGTTTTAGTTGGTGTAGTTTATCTGCCAAGTGGTGATTTCGGTGCGTTTGAGGCTGAAGTTTCTGATTTGTTATTTCGGTATGCCAATGTTGTTATAATGGGGGATTTCAATAAGAACTTGTTTGATGTTTCATGTGCGGATAACGTTAGGAGTGCTTGTAGTAGGCTTAATATGTCAGTTCATCATAATGTTAGGCCAACACACTTTGACACGTTCCACCGATCGACATCTTTGATTGATTTTTTCCTTATGTCATCACCTGAGAGTATTGCGTATTCAAATCAGGTCTTGTGTCCGAGTATCTCCAGACATGCTTTTATTTATATATCATTGAATGTTGTAGTTCGGCGGAGGGACAATGCATTCTATGAATTCAGTCAGTGATCTCTTCGTTTGATTTTTCCAACATGTTTTTGACATCTGATGTGGATGATCAATTGGGTGTGTTGATGTCTGGGTTGAATCATGTTCATTCTGTTTTTCCGTTGAAGAGGAGAAAAGTCAGAGGTGAAGATAGTAACTGGTTTAAGTCGTCCCTTATCTCTTATCATCTGCCACTTAGAGATCTAGCATACAAGGCATACTTGGATGACAGGCATGACGCAAATTGGAGGGTATTTTGTAGGGCTCGGAATAGGGCCAAGACAATTATTAGGAAGGAGAAAATGAAGGCTCATGCATCTATGTTTACCGAGGAGTGCAGTGCAAAGTTTTTGTGGAGACGCATTAGAAATCATGGGGTATTAGACATCCCGTCTGATAACTTTCTAGATGTTGCTAATGTAGGACTTGATGAGGTGAATAAAAAGTTTGTAGAGAATCAGTTAAAGCATCCAAGTGAGGTTCGTGGCTTATTCCAGTACTCAGATTTAGGTGATTTTTCGTTCCGTAATATTTCTTTACAAGCCAAGCATTTTCCGCAATTACGTCTAACGTTGCTGGTTGTGATGGCCTGCCATTGAAATTTTTTAAGATAGTTTTTCCTTTAATATCATATTATATTCTGTATTGGGTAAACACTATCATAATGACATAAACTTTTCCTAACGAATGGAAAATATCCAAAATAACACCGATTAGGAAAATGACGAATTCAAGTTCATTGGATAATTTAAGGCCTATTTCTCTCTTGCCCATTCTGTCGAAAATTGTTGAGCACGTTGTGAAAAAGCAGCTTTTGGCTTATTTAGAAGAAAGCTCCTTCCTAAGTGATTGTCAATGTGGTTTCCGCAACAATCGTAATACCTCTATTTTGCTGCTTTCTCTAGTCTTGCAAAAGACGTTTGATAGGGTAGATCATGGTCTTCTGGTTGATAAGCTCTTCAGAAATTATAAGTTTCGGGGGAGTGCTTGTAGGTTAATTCGTTCCTACCTATCGTGTAGGCGACTTAGTTCTTCCACGCCAAGTTAGTTCATGCTTTAGTCATGTCCACTATTCTTTATTGCTTGGGGTTTATGCGGGGACTACTGTGCGGAATGTAAAGCGAGTTGAAGTAGCTTTCAATAGCGCTATACGTTATATTTAGCACGTAAATCGTTTTTCTCATATGACACCATACGCCTTGGAATTCTTAGGATGTCCTTTTAAAAAATTAGTCGATTTTCGTTCATTGTTGCTATTGCGTAAGATTTGGAAGAATCAAAGCCCGTCTTTTTTAATGCAGTCCTTTACTTTTACTCGTTCTGCGCGTATTAATCAGTTAATTGTACCCAGGCTGGACAACAGCGTTGTGGAAAAGTCCTTCCGAGTCAGAGTTGCTAGATAATTTAACAAACTGCCAGTTGCCTTAAGATGTTTTGGTACATCAGAGGCAACGTTTCGTGCCATGCATCTCCACCACTATGAATCAACGAATAGTAAAGGGTGTCCCAAGAAGAGCGCAATTTTTTAATTTTAAATAAAACACAGATATTTAAGAAAAAATAGTGAAACTTTATTATATCGTAAAGTAGACAGAATGAGGTTATGTATGGAACAATATATCGTGCAGATGGCCGCCGCGGCTTTGCTGGCATGCACGCGATCTTTTAATGAAATTTTCAATGACCGTTTTGCATGAATGCTGCGGTATTTCATTAATGCAGCGGCCAATTTCGTCTTTTAAGGCTTGAGTCGTCGTCGGCTTATTCGCGTAAACCATCGACTTCAAAAAACCCCAAAGAAAAAAATCTAAACGACCGGGAAATGACTGATGCAGCAATTGAATTGTTTCTCTGGCTGTATGACATGTGGCGCCGTCTTGTTGGAACCACATGCCCTCCATGCGAACTCCCTTCTCTGTCCATGGTCAGTTGGCTTCAGTTCCTGAGTCAATTAAACTTTGTATGCATGAAGATGCAAATCTTTCGTCAAAATTCGCTGCAAAGTGGATTTGGAGACACCAATTTGCTGAGCTCGGTGTCGAATTGAGGTGGATGGAGTTTGAGCGACATCATCACGTACAACTGCGACATTTTCAGTCGATCGACCTGGTCGATGGCGCGTTGTTGTCTTTACATCACTAACAGACCCAGTTTCGGCAAATTTATCCATTAATCTCTTTACAGTTGACTCTTTTGGAGCATTATTGTGACCCTAAATTGATCGCAATTTGCGAACCGTAGCCGCAAAACTTTCACCATTTTGGTAAAACAATTTCACAATGAGAATGCGTTGTTCATTCGTGTAGCGCTCCATTTTTACTAACCTCGTACCTTCTACTAACAAACAATAACAATTGTTCAAATGTCAAACAATGACACTTCGAATGTTGCCAGATTTAAAAATTGCGTTCTTCTTGGGACACCCTTTAGTTATAAAGGTAGTTTTTTTCATTATTTTATTTTTTCCCACGTGTCGGATGAGCGCCACTTTGTAGTAGTTTGAAATGACAATATTTTTTTTTCGTTTTTTTTTTTTAGTTTTTTTGTCTTTACAATTTGTTTTCTTTCACTGGGAACTTTGAATCGTTAGGTTTCACTGAGTTAATTTAAGTTTATTTTTTATTTTTAATATATAAGAATATATATACTTTAGATGAAATCATACGCTTGTTATTTAAAATTAATCTTTAGATATTTTTCTGTTGTCTTTTGTAATTTTATTATAGTTGGCCGAATGGCTTTTAAATTACAAATAAAAAGAATGAATGAAATTACACCGGAATCTTGAAAAAAGTGAAGGTTCGGTGATTTAGGCAGAAGTATAGAAACCAACCACTAAATAAGTGTTTTTGATAACAGCGGCAAAGTTAATTATTGGCCGTTTATGGATGTGAATAATCGGGCAGGAAGTAGCAAGGATAAAGGCTATTGAAGATTCGTCGAATAATAAAAAATTAATATTTATAAGTAGATTAAGTACTAGGCTAAATATAGTGTAGTTTTTTTTGTTAAGTGTAGTTTTGTTTTTTGTTCGTTATATCTAGTATAGTATATTTTCAATTTGTTAGGAATATTACAAAGTGAGAAGTTTTTATATGTTTGTGATGGGATGTGCTAATTTAATCCCTGGAAGAAGCAAAGATCATCTTAACTGAGATCAATTAGGTAGATGTTCGAGTGAGAAGGAATATGTGAATGCTTGAGGTGTTGATGAAATGAGGTGTGAAAATGGGGGGATTAAAAATGGACTGATGGACCATGGTAGGGAGGGCAGAGTGTGGGACTAATACACCAATGGTCCCGATTAGACGCAGATACCCCTTTCTTTGAGTAAGTGTAAATGTTTTATTTTGTAGTTGTTTGAAAAAATGATTTTTTTATGTTAGGCCTCAGGGCTGGGTCTTGGCGGGTTGAGGACCTGTCTGAGAGCTGATGAGCTGCCGGAGGGCCAAACTCTATCCTGTAAAGGGACATAACAAATTTACTCGCTTAACAAGAAAGTAGCTTAATACTCTATTAACGTTGCTGCCAGATTATTCTTGTTGATCCATTTGAGATAAACCAATGGGCAACAATGATGCCACCTTATCAAGTCTCTTAATCGTAAGCTAGTAAACCCTATCGAACATGCCTAATATTTCTACAGAGCTCCAAAGATTAAATTCTGGAAATTTTCCTCGGTTTTGTTCGGTATGTTACGGAAGCCTTATTGCACTTGGGGTTCCGTATGGTTACGGGGGCATTTCTGCAACTCGAGGATGACTTGTTCCGCCAACTAGCTCTGTCTCCAGGGGAGGTCCCATCCCGTCATCCCCACCCAAAGGCCCGTATCAATAAATAAAACAGGTCTACTAAACAACAAACAAACAACGAACACTTTAACAACAAATACACACGTTCTTTGACGAGGGAAGAAGATGTTGTCTTCCAGCCGCCCACCCAACCATGGTCATGAGGTTTCCCCTTCCTGCTTCATGACCCCACGAACCCGCCCACATCACATCACTTACCTCACGCTCACTTCACCCTTTTATAATAACTTAGCACATAATTTCTTTTCTGATTGTTCAACTATAAAACATTATTTTTTTTCCTAAATCTCCTACTTAATCTATTTATAAAAACCTAAAAACTAATTATTCGTCTTTTGTTTTACGTATTTTAATAAAAAAAATAAAAAAACAGATCAATTATATATAAAAGAAAACAACAATAATGTCTCAAAATTAATCTTCTTTCATACGTTAATTTGAAAAGGAAATAATCTCAATGATAAAACGACCGGTCAATAGACCAAAAATAACATAGGATTCTGAGAACCCTTTTGAATTAATCTGAAACGTAACAGCAAAAAAAATACATATCATATAATCAAAATCATCAACAATTTTAACCTCTCACCAATTTAACATTCATACAGACTTAGAAACTACAACGTAAACTAAATATGGCCTCTTTTACAGCCTAGCAAATAAATATAAATTCCCACTATTCCTACCTAAGGGAGCTCGCTTAGTAAAGGGTCAACGGAATTTAGTGTCAATATCACACTTTTCTAAATCCTATACGTTTTCGATGTAGTTCCTATAACAATTCGTTCCCTATCACTAAGAAAAACACTAAGACGAACAAATAGACAGAGACATAAAAATTAGTCTATTACATATACAAATACATAAATTACGATACAAATAACTTAAAACTATCTTAATATTACGGTTGCTTTCGGAAATTCACTTTGGTCTTGATTTTTGTAAATTGGGACAAATTTATTCAGCGGACGGATATAAATTACTTATTTGCGGATGACACTAGTTGCACACTTTCAGGGGGTCAGTGTGTCTATCCGATGTGGTGCTGTGCTCCACTATGCACTTGGCTAAATGCGGATATATAACAGTTTTATAGTGTCTTTGCCAACAGGTGGTGTTAGTGTCTGCCTGCAAATGGCGATCAGGCCTGACTGTGTACGCAGTGGTCCCAAGATGGAGCCTCGACAAAAGGTCGATATTAAACTTCTTTATGTGATCGGAGCTATCCAGCGATAGATGGCGGCTTTAATTATGGTTTGTTTGACGGAGTCACTTTTTTCTCCGACACGAGCACTAATGGTGTAATAAATAAAGGTTTTTGCCTACCTTGGCCGTTTTACACTATACTTATGTCGATTTCAGCTTTCCAATTTTGGCTCTAGGATGATTTCGGATTTTCTTCTTGTATTGTCACGGTCCCCACAAAAAAAAGGATAGCCTCCTGTAGAACAGGAGGCTGCTGTAACCTATTTTTGAAGGATTATAATTACTACACATGATTATATCTCCTGTTGACACAACAAACTTACTTTTTCTTTATATGTGGGACGAAAGAATATTTTAAAATAATCACACCACGGCTCGTTTTAAACACAGGACAAATGGTTGTAATTGGCACACTATAAAAATTACGGAAAAACTATTTTAATTTATGCCAAAAACTAACTTTCGCTATTAACCTTTCTGTTACTTATTATTTCACTTCAGCTCTCACCACTTTACCAACCGCTACGCACACTCTTTTTTCGCAAAACTGTAACCCCCAAAACTCTCTTGACTCCCTTTTATAGAGTCGTTTTAATTCCAGGGTTTCCAGGACGACATCTTTATTCCTGTCGACATCTTTAATTTATCATTCATCTCCCTCTCGCAATTCGCTATCGCTAATTTATTTTATTTTCGCTTCGCAAACATTTTCTTGGCGCTAACGAATTTTATCAATGAGAAAGTGAACGGCATTACCCCTTTTCACTACTCACACAGTGCTGCATGGCAATGCCATACAATTGTATGGGTAGTTGGTACTCGTTACCCTAACCAATTTGATGACTATCTACATCACCAACAAAAGTAATTTTTCAGCCGGCGACACCACATATTTTCTTTCTTCCATTTATTAAATATTTATTAATCTATTTTTCTTTTCAGATTTTCCCCGTCCAGCACATCTTCAAGGAGGGCGTGCGTCCGCTGCAGCATTGTTGGAGAAAGTCTTTCATATTTACGGAATTCTTTTTCCGACAATTCCACAGCAGAATCGCCATTCTTGGACATGTGGACTGGACAATTTTTTGGATTAAATGTGTTTGCGTCTACAACGAGGGCCCCGCAACAAAACTCCTGTGCTGTTGAGGCACGATAACAGGACTGGTGTGCGGAGGACCTCTACGTCCTATGAGTGGCTTAGTACATTTTCTGGTCTAGCTACTAATACGTGGGGAACTCCCACACCCTGAGATTAAGAGTCTCATGCTCTACCGACTGAGCTAGCCGGGCTTTGGCACTGGGTACTCCTGGTCTGTAGGCGGAGATATCGGGACGTTAGCGGTTTTCGGACTATTAGGGAAGTATGCGACGCTTAGTTAGCCTTAGGATAGATACTTTCTGACAAATTCATATTTTCTTTTCAGGTACTTCTATGTTTTCGGGTGCAGATT